>CM073772.1:16768732-17142312 GCA_037158775.1 Hetaerina titia | reverse complement strand
CAGGATTAAGTAAATTGGTACTAATCATAATTAGTCAACAATTCTGATTGCATTTGTGATTTGCATAGTTATGTAGCTTTTGAATTCACTTAAGTTTTGGGCCTTTGACAACTTCTTTCAATTAACATTTGCCTGATGACCTACATTTACAGATTCATTTCCAAATTTTTTCTCCTTCACCAGAAATTGTACTCCATATTTTTTTTAATTGGATTAAATTAGTATTCTGCAATTTTAAATGGAAGGTTACTTGCGTATTAAGTTATTCAGAGGCCTAAGTGTTGACAATGAAACAAAAATGTTTTAACTTCTTGATCCATCTAGTTTTATGCATCTCTAAAGGGGAGGGGAAAAGACAGTGAATCTCAAAAAGTCTAAGAACCCATAAAAGTCACCAAAAAGAACAAGAAAAGTTGGCATACTGCTACCAACAAGGATAACTCCTATGCTACCAGATATAATATGCACTCTTTATTGACTTTTCATGGAAAGTATCCTGCCCAATGGTGCCTCTTCATCATCCTAGAAGTAAATTTATAGTCAGTCTTTGAAAAATAAGTATATGCCACCATTATGACGGAAACCATATTTAAGGACCTAAGAATTGTATAAACTTAAATTCAGTCAGTCCTGAAGCTTTAGGGTTCTGAAAATTACAAAGGAAATTGGAGGCACAAAGAAGAACTAAAATCATCTCTCATTTATTTAGATGTTTTGTTTGAAGTCTAGCACAAATTCTACACCAAGACATTATTATTAAAATGGAGTAGCTCGTTTCAATTGTACATCAATACTAAGGCTGACATGTTTTATGCTGTCACCCAAAAAGCAAAGCATGGAAGAGCTAATTATACAGGCCTAGAGATTTTTAGAACAATATTAGGAGACTAAAAAATATAAGATTAAATAACTTATCATATTGAATCCTGCTAGACACTTGCACACAGCAGGAAGCTGTGTGTTAAAGCAAGACTAGAACATGTGGTGACTTTCTGATACTGTATACCTTCTGCAGCATGAGTTTCCCTAAGTAGCAATTGCAGTACCCTCCACAATTTGGGGAAGTATTAATTAAAATTTAAAAAAGGAAAATTGACTAAAGAGAAGCAGTAAGGAAATGAACACCACACATTTAATTCCCTACTGTTTTAGAGAAAAATCTAGAGAATCTGAACTGGCACATGTTTCTAAACCTACCTAAATTAATAACTTTCAGACGGAAAAAGTAAATACTTAGTTCTTCCCCACAAATTTTATTACACAAGACCTAGGTTTCGACTAACAAAGTCATCATCAGGTAAAGAAACAAAACAGCTTTATATAGTGAACAGAGAAGGGGAGAGGGGGATGTTATTGAAGGTCTGAGGAGTAACTGGAGTGTGAGAAGGTAGGAAAGGGAAGGGGCGGTGGGTATGGCGTCAGGGTGGTTGAAGGGGGGAGAACATAGACTGGGAAGGGGAGGGTGCGGTCCTCTTCCCCATCCCATGAGGGAGGAGGGGTGGAGGAAGTGGCAAGGGGATTGGAAGATATCACCTGAAGGGGTCGAACAAGTCTCAAAAATATCAGGGAGTGGGAAGAGGAGGGGGAATGCAGGGATGGTGGAGGGGGACCAGGGGTTTGGGGGAGGTGGAATAAGGGTCAGGAAACTGAGCAAGGGGGTGAGAAATGGAGACCCGACCGCGCAACACATCGAATCACACCCCCTCCCCCCACGACTGGAAGAGAAAAGAATATTCAAATGGACACACTGGTAAACCAAAAAAAAAAAGCAAAAGAGAGACTATATGGTTTTGAAGGATAGTGGCAGGTCCACTTCCCCCTTGCTTCCAGTTCATCCTTCCGACTTTTATTTTTTCACTCATCTACATAGTTTTGGGGTACCTTTGCCTTAAATCCCAAAGTTGCATGTTGAGGCATAATTTTATAGGTACATAACACAATTGGTTATAATGCAATACAATACTATTCAATGTCATTTTATCTTGATTCATAGATAGTTTGCGTAGGCTCTTCTTACCCTTAGGTTATCTTCATCACTTGTCTGGAAGTTTTCTTTCAGGAATTCTTCAATTGTTTCAGAGTTTGTCAGCATTAATTTTCCAATGTTTTTCAGGAATGTTATTCGACCTCTAATTTATTTCCTCCAGCTTTCCCTGGTTTTCTGTGTATATTCAGCAATGAAGAATGCAGTGTTCGACCGTATCTTCGGCCATCCTGCAACTTTATTCCCCGTCGTTGATTTTACCCATGCATTTCTGATAGGCCCGTATGTTCCCATGTCCTGTTAGGAGTTCGGTTAACTTTTGACTCACTTCAAATGTCAGTTCAAGGCGTGCCTTAATGTCAGGAAAGAATAATGGGTTAGCCTTCCTGTTGTTCCTGCATCCCATCTTTTTTGTCATTCTTTTAAGATCAAGTTTCTAAATTTGTCTCTTGACTATGTTTAATCGGTTTTGCTCAATTGGTTCGCCTAGGAGGTTAGTTAACCCTTTTCAACTTTAGATCTGAAAAAGCTCTTGGCTAGGGTTGTTGGCGCCATCCCAGTTATAACAGCAAGGGCATAAATCCTAAAGGTTCTATACCCTAATAATATCCCGAATAAACCATCTTTGTTTAAATTGAGAAACTCTTGACATTTTTCCAGTACAGCTAAAAGTTAACATCTTATTACAATAGAAGACTCGACCTTGGAGCGGTTAACTGAAGAGGATTTGAAGAAGCATTTTCGAAATTTTCATGGGCAAATTCAGATAAACTAATATTGAAATCTGGCACTGAAAATATAAATGAACACGTGAACCAAATCACAACAGATTTATTAGAGGCAACCAAGGGAACAATTCCAAAAACATAGCGAATGATAAAACATTCCTTGGTCGAACAATAAATCAAGCCAATTAAAAATAAAGTTCAGAAGGTCCAGGAGAAGGTACCAAAAATGTCAAAATGAGAACAAGAAAATTTTAATGCTTAGATACTATGACAACGTTAAAAACTATTAAGTACAAATAGCAAATTGCAAAAAGATGTCTGGATGAACTTCGTTAAAAATAACCTGCTAGAAAATAGCTCTGGTTTCGTGTATAAAATGGCTGGTAACAAATTAATAATCCACCCTCCTTTTGCTCTAATTTAGCCCACCAAGGTAAAGCAATCCTTCTGAGCGACACTTTGGAGACTGTTCTGCCCACCTCAATCCCAAGCCATGTGAAGGGCGACGAGACTGAAAACCAGAGCACAAGACTGCTCGCGCAAGAGGAGACTCAAGAGACTACTTAATAGCAATCAGAGCGTACACAAGGAAATTGAAGGATATCATTGACAATTTAACCACCTGGAGTTCTTCAGTTAAATTAAAAATCTCGATAGGAAAGACTTGTTTTGGAGCAATCAAAGTAATTTTGACTCTTCGTATGGTGGCCTGAAGGTTGGTTGGCATCGAGGTTCATTTAGAACAGTGGTTCCCGAAGTGGGTGCCACTGCCCCACGGGGGCGGTGCTCTAGTCTATGGGGCGAAAATAGGCAAATGGGGGGCGGGGGCGCCAGAGGGTCACAATGTCACAAAGGGTGACAATGTGACATTTGCAAAGGCTCAGTAACCTTCCTTTTTTCTACATTTTTAAGAATGCATTATAACTAAGTTTACATTGATTCCCGCACCTGGAAGTCGTTTAAATCGTTTTTTCTTGCATTTTAAAGTAGGAACGGTTGAAAAATATTTCCAAGACTTTATCGCACAAGGGAAACTTCTGAAGCGGTTTAATCTCACTTTGTCTATCGTTGGCACAACTTCACGACACAGTACTTCGGCAGAAAGGATTAGTGTGAACAAAACGGTGGTGAATAAGAAGAGGAATCAGCTAACCTGATAATTAGATTCGGTTTTTTACATCAAATATTTACCAAGAAAGTACTTTTCCTAAAGAATCGGTTCCAACGATATTATCAAGTAGACTAATGGTGAATTATTTTTCATTCATCTCATGATATCATTCTTGTTATAGTACTGTTACATATTTTTTGTATTAACTTATGATGCCTAAGTATATTACGGAAATAAACCGTCAGTTTATCGTTTATGTTTTCATCAAATGGTAATATATGTACATGGCGAAGAACATTTTAGAAATATTTCGCCTTCACGTGTAAATTGAGTAGTGAACAGACTTTTTCACAAAATTCCTCTTAATAAAGTCACATCAAATTAATAGATGGCCTTGCTATGTAATAGACTTTAGATGAACCAACGCACACACAAATATCCGAAAATGGAAGACAATTTCACCGCAAATGTCTCTCGAACTGCTTTTCTTACGAATACAATTTGGGGAATTGCATTGACTAACGTGACCATTTCGACAGAATAGGCACCAGAGAAATTATTTCATCCTTAACTGGCTATTAGTATTAAAAATTGAATTCGAGAGGAGCTTATGTTGCAGCCGACTGTTTGGTTTTTCTGTTCTCGCATTTATTTGGAAATTACATGCGATTTTAAAGAGTAGAGGGCACGAAGATTAGAGAAATGGGGGATGAATTGAGGTGACTTTAGGCGATCAAAGTAGGCAGGACATTTAAAGTGACTGGGTGAGACATGAATTAACGCAATGGCTTGCACTTGGTGGCAGTCAGTCTTATCCTAATGTAATGAAGTGTTAAGTAAAAGTGGATTGTACTTAATATTTCGTTACATTGCATCATTCCATCGCTCTCTTTCCTCCTGTTCCATCACGAATCAATCTTCTTCACGTTCCTTCCACTATAGTTTTCCGAAGGCAGCGGTTTCCTGTTTTGAAGGGATCGCTGTAGCATGGTATCAGTAGGACGTACCTCCCCGCAGGTCCATGTGGCCTGCAGGAGGGACGTGATGGACCGGCCATCGGCCTTCGTTCTCACCTTATAACGAATGCCGGAAAATGGGTTCCAGCGAGCTGTGCATGATACCTCCTTGGGTCAGCAACAGGAAACTCGTGCAATCTCTATTTCTCCTTTCCTCACCCCCGACATCTTCGTGCCCTCTACTCTTTAAAATCGCATGTAATTTCCAAATAAATGCGAGCACAGAGAAACCAAACAGTCGGCTGCAACATAAGCTCCTCTCGAATTCAATTTTTAATACTAATAGCCAGTTAAGGATGAAATAATTTCTCTGGCGCCTATTCTGTCGAAATGATCACATTAGTCAATGCAATTCCCCAAATTGTATTCGTAAGAAAAGCAGTTCGAGAGACATTTGCGGTGAAATTGTCTTCCATTTTTGGATATTTGTGTGTGCGTTGGTTCATCTAAAGTCTATATCTACATAATCTACTTTCAACTCTATACATTTGTCTAAGCGTTTTTCCAATTTTTTTAAGCCGTCTAAAAAGTAGGATTTTGGAAGCTCCTCAAAATAGGCATTTGTTTGGGCAATTACTTCCTCGTTAGACGCAAACCTTCGTCCGCCGAGCCATTTCTTCAAGTCTGGATATAAGAAATAGTCATTGGGGGCCAAATCTGGTGAATACGATGGATGTTGTAATAATTGGAACTTTAATTCCATAATTGTGGCCATCGCAACTACGCAGGTGTGCACCCGTGCGTTGTCTTGATCAAAGAGAATATTTTTCTTTTTCAGATGAGAACGCTTTTCCTTGATTTCTTTGCGCAGCCGTTCCATAATGACGCAGTATACTCTCCTGTTATCGTTGTTCCCTTTTTCAAGTAATCAATGCAGATGATTCCGCGAGTATCCCAAAAGATCGTGGCCATAACCGGCCAACTTGACCTTCTTTGCCTTCTTCGGAGCCCGTACGCCTTCAAAAATCCGCTGTTTTTACTGTTGCTTTGTCTCTGGAGTATATTGGTGTATCCATGTTTGATCAAAAGTTATATATCGACGCAGAAACTCATCAGGATTGCGACGGAAAAGCGCCAAAACAACCTCAGAGTCGACCACACGGTTGCGTTTATTCTCCGCTGTGAGTAGACGCGGTACCCATCTTGCCGAGACTTTTTTCCCCCCAATTTTTCGTTCAAAATTGAAGCTACTGTATCTTGTGATAGGCCTATGGCTTCTACTATTTCGCGCACTTTGAGTCGTCGATCACTTAAAATCATATCGTGTATTTTGTCAATCATTTCGGGGGTTGACACTTCCACAGGGCGTCTGCATTCATCTTTTATGGATGTGCGACCACGTTATAATTCTTTCACCCAATTGTAAGCAAGTGCAAACACAGGAGCAGATGTGCCATGAACTTCGTCGAACTCAGCTTTGATTTCTTTCGGCGTCAACCCTTTCAAATACAAGTTTAATCACTGCTCGAAACTCATTTTTAAAGACAAACTAAAGTTGTTTACTTCAATCGATGACAAAAATGAAATTATATGACGAATACAGCTGAAACTTTAACAGCTGACTAGTAAAGAGTGTTATTTAATGGGAAAAAATTGATTTTCGATACTACGAGTGCCACCTCTTGGATTTTCTAAGGACTTATTGTACCACCCTCCTACTATCATAATTTTTTGTATTATTTTATGATGGCGAAGTATATTACGAAAATAAACGGCCACTATATCGTTTATGTTTTCATGAAATGGTAATATATGTGTATAGTTCAAAAAGAGGATCTTTTTCTCTTATACTTCTTGTGTACACGACTGAACTTTCCCTTTGTCGGTTAGATATCAATAAAATTCCCGGTTCACTGACTTAAGTCACGGTTTTGCTGCCATTGTGCATTTCTTTGAAGCATAGCTTTTTTCAAACAATGGGTAATATTCACAATAATTCTTTGAATAAAAAGAACATTTTAGAAATATTTCGCTTTCACGGGTAAATTGAGTAGTAAACAGACTTTTTGACAAAATTCCTCTTAATGAAGTCACATCAAATCAATAGATGACCTTGTTATGCAATAGACTTTAGTTGAACCAACGCACACACAAGTATCAAAAAATTGAAGATTGATTGAAAATTGAAACGTAGATTTCACCGCAACTGTCTCTCGAACTGCCTTTCTTGCGAATACAATTTAGGGAACTGCATGGATTAATATGACCATAACGACAGAATAGGCACCAAAGAAATATAATTCCAATCTCAACTGGCTATTATTAATCGAATTCGAGAGGAGCTTATGTTTCAGCCGGGGTCATTCGCGGTCTTTTAGTTACTTCGCCCTCTGAGCAATTGGGGGGGGGGAGGTGAGGACGACGAAGAATGGGGCTCAATGAGATATAGATAAACCCATGAGAATCAATATTAATAAAACAAAGGTTTGCCATTTTTCTGAAAGGGAAAGGCTAAGTTAAACGTTATATGAGGGTAAAAATTAGAGCACTTAGAAGAGTTTACGTATCTTGAAAGTGTTTTTGACGAACACGGTCAAAGTAGTAGGGACGTAAGGAGAAGAATTGCGCTAGGGAAAGAGGCTTTCTCAAGGAGGAGGAAGTTGATGACTGGGACGTTGAGTAGGGAGGTTAAGAAAAGGCCCGTGAAAACTTTGAAATTGAGCGTAGCTATGTACGGCGCGGAAACGTGGTCGCTGAAGCAGGAGGATAGACGTAGATTGGAGTCTTTTGAAATGTGGGTGTGGAGAAGGATGGAGTAGGTGAAATGGACCGAAAGGAAAACAAATAAGGAAGTACTAGTGGGCGAGGAGAGGAGAATGCTGAGGGAAATCATAAGGAGACAGAAGAATGGATGCAAAGTATATTTATCGACTGTTGTGGGCCGAATTTTAGTTTCGTTGTCCCCTTAAATGGGCCCTGGATCCATTACTTCATCATGAACATAGGGTTTTTCGTATGCGGACAAATAAAGTGAGTACATTTTAGTGTACTTAGGGGGTTTCCAGGAAAATAATGCGCTAGTTTAGGAGATATTATCTCGTACTTTTTGAGTTCTCTTTGAAAAGACGATTCTCGTCACGAACAGTGGGCTCTTGATCCTATTTTAGGCCATGAGCATAAGCTTTCCGTTCACATGTAAATAAGGAGGGCTGTTGAGTCTTAAATTTCAAGGGAAAAATGATCTAGTTTAGGAGATATTGCCTAGTACCTTGTGAACTCTGATTGAAAAGCCGACTAACCGAAGGTCCCGGATTCGATTCTCGGGGAGACTTCTGGGTACCATCAACTTCTCACTCAAGCTGCAACGTGGTTTTTGGGTACCATATCTCCCTGGGAAAGCATACCGGCGGTACAGAGGAGGGATCTGGCTCCCTCTTCTACCCTGATTTTTGAATTTCACGTACGTGTTCTTAGTACTAAGTGAGTTCTACCTTCACCTATGCCATCAACCTTCGTTTTTATGACTATGGACTAATACTGCATAGTATTGGACACGCTTGCATAGACCATTCTTAGTCATCTTTTTTGACGTCGACGTTGATTTTTCTTCCTCTTTTCCCGTCTCCTCCAACATACCGTAACGTTGCGTCCTCGGACAGCAGGTCTTTGCACTTAATATGAATGATAACTTCCCCTTACCTCTTCCCCTAAATTCCCCTTCCCTCTCTTGCTAATTCCTGTTTTTCTTCTAAAACGGTTATTCTTTCCTATCGACTCCATAGTATTTAAAAGAACTTTTACTGGTGCCGACGCTCAAACCCGCCATTCTTCCTTCGGCTCATTTGATGACTGGTGCTCAAGATTGCATCTTTAGATTAATCCCTTGAAAGAAAGGTTAAAATCAGTCTCCACTGGTAGATTAATTCTCATACTTGAATGTTGGCCCTAAATGTTGTCAAATACTGTCCCAGTGACCTCAAACTCATTTCGAGTACTCTTAATTATTTCTTCTTCGTTGTACGCCATTGTTCTTATCCATGCAATGCTCCCTGTGACGCCATTATATTCCCACACGGACTTTCCTTGTTGCCCACCCGTAGAACAACTCAATGCTTCATATTCATTCTTTTTGCTGCAAATAGAAACTTCCGATACAACGATATCATTCCCTACTTCCCTTCCCTCATATTCCTCCCATCTCGACAATGGTCTCCCAAGTCCGCCTAAATCCGTGTTGTTGTCTCCCAACGATCTGCGTTGAACCAACTCTAAATTATCCAACTCACTCTGCTCCACAGCATGAGAAATGTCGTGCCTCCGTGTCGCACTCGATCTTGCCGGCTCAACTAATTAATCGTTTGCTAAGTATTCGATGTCAAAGGATCTTTCTGGCTGTTTTTCATAAATTGATAGACCTCCCTGGTCAGGTCCCATTGTATCATGTATGTATGGTAACGAGCAGGTGCTGAAGAAATAGAACTTCCTTTAAAAATGTTTTAATTTCCATTGTAACAGACCAACAGTTGAGTTTTTCATAGAAATATGTCGAAATGTACGTTTTCCCTTCTGTTATGGCTATTATAAATCTTCCAATAAGTTGTAAACATCCACAGTCTGAATTTATAAATTATGTTTCAATTTTTTCAGCCATCATCCTCTTATGGCCGACAATTTATAGATTTTAACTTTGACCTCCCAATTGATCACAACAATTTCAGAACGTAATCAGCATTCTGCCCTTGAAGTGCGCCTTCCCCTCCTGAGTCTCCTTTGCCCCTTCGCTCTGCTAAATTCAGCGCGGGGTAACTTGGGATTTCCACTTGTTTTACTCCTCATGGATATAATTCGTCCACATATATCACAGAGATTCCTATTCATCCTTGACACACGAACTTCTCCTTTCTTTTTCGCTCTCGATTGTCCTCGAGTGCTCTTTCTGATTTTCGCACTCGTCCCCGAATAAATTCTTCTTCCGGACAGCCTCCACCCAAGGGATGACCTCTGCACCCTGCCGGCTTTAAGCTCCCTGCGCAGAGACGACCGCACGCGTGCTTCCAGGTCACCGTGGCGGGCTGCGCTGTCAGCAGACTTCAAAAGATCAACCAGCCTCCTAACCGGACACCCGCAGTCAGGAGGCTGGCGATTCCGATCGGCCGTGGCTAACTCACGCAACGCCTCCAGGACACACAAGCTGAAGTTGGATGAAGCTAACATGGCTGCTTTCACCCGTTCTCCTGCGTTCCTTTTTTCCACCATTTTCTCGTCCTGGGAAATTTAAAAAAATGTAAATTGGGGCATAATGAAGCAATGTGCAGTTCAAGACCGACAACAGAAGTGGACGCAACGGTCGAAATTACACCGCAAGAGTAACATACTGTTCGTCATGTGTCGGGTCGAACAACTAAAAATTTTTTGATGACTGAAAAAGTAATTAAGTGAACATTAACGGAATCTGAATATTCAATGTGCGACTTTGCGTGCTTGAGATATAAATACCTTGGTTTGGAGGTCCGAGGGTAGGCTGAAAACTAATGCACACATGCTTGTAGACCACAAACAAAATGACCTTCAGAAGCACTCCTGGTGGCATGTGGAAGTAACATTCCCCTTCAACATGCATGCGCAGGTTTGAGGTCGTTTCATTCATCCAGTGTACATTGAGAGGCGGAAGCATGGAGACGTGTTCTAGTGCTATGTCAACGCAAGATAAATAGCGTTCTGTTGTCGAATTTTTTCACTGCTGAATAAGTGACACCTACAGAGATTCATCGTCGTTTAAAGGTTGCCGGTGCCAATGATAGGTCTAATGTAAATCGATAGGGAGTGAAATTTCGTGGTTGCGAACCTAAAGCCATAATTGTTGATAAAACTTCTTTTGACTGTGTTTTGGGATGCTCACAGAGTTTATATGAGCGATTTTCACGGCAAAAAGGCAACGGTAAATTCATCTCAGTATACGAGTATACTCGTATGCAGACTCTAAAACACCTCTGACGTAGAGTTAGTCGTGTTAAAGGCAGCCTGGCCTCAATTATCTTGCAACATGACAACATTCGTCCACACACCTCGCGCGCAACTGTAGAGGCTCTGTGAAACCTGAAATTTGAACCAATTCCACACCCTCCCTATTCCCCCGATCTTGCGCCGTGCGATTTTTATTATTTTCTTCAACTCAAGAGACACCTAAAGGGTAATCATTACACCGCGGACGATGAGACAAAGTCAGCTATCAAGTCCTGGATTCAACAAAAGTCAGTTTTTCAGTGACGGAATGAAAAAACTTGTTACACGTTGGGAGAAATTTGTTAGCCTTAACGGCCACTGTTGAAAAATAAATATATGATTTTGAAACGTAAGAATTGTACTTAAATGTACTTTTTGCCCGATCTTGCGATTTGTTTTTGTTCGCGCTCTATAAGCATGTGTGCATTAATTTTCAGCCTACCCTCGTATCAAGGATCGAGATTGCATTTCTAAATGGTTTACAAAATGGAGATTGTAATTAAACCACAATTAGTGATCAGCGGTATATTTCTTAAAAAGATTCAAGGATTTCGTGTACAATCCTGCTGAAGTTGTCCTACAAGTGGCTGATACGATAAAATACCTAATTGTTACTGAAGACTTATCTTGGGTCTCAAAACGTAAACGTAGACGTCGTTTGTGTCGTTTATCGACGTAGACGATAAACGTCATAGACGTAAAATCTGCGAAAATGCAAAAAATATTGGGATTCATTAGATGTTTTACCGACAGGAGTAAGATCAAGGAACGTTGCTCCAATGCTCTCTCGAGGTCCCATTTAGAATATGCATGCAGTGAAAAGGCCTAAGGTGAGCATCTGAGATGGTTCAAAGCTTGAATGAAGAACTTATATGGATAACTATACGCAAATACATTTTCCTTCGATGTACTATATTATTTGAAAAGCAGAGAATCGCCCTTAGTACTTGACAGTGATTGACATCTCCGTGAGATATTTTTGCGGATTAATAGGAAAACTTGTCAGGAAGAAACTTTAGAGTCCAAGCATTGTGGCGGACTAAATTCCGTCGACCACACAATCCTGCAGTAACCAGAAGAACACTTGAGGAATAGAATGAAGGTTGCTGATATCCCTGGTAACCCTGTTTATTTTTATCTCTTGAGGTTGATCAGAACAGAGAAAACATGGTCGTCTCCATGGTTGTTGGAGGTGCAACATTTCAATATTAAATGTAATTGTACGCATAGTGCAGTACAATGTAGGTGGTGTAAAATATAATATTATAGATGGGTGATTTGTTGTCCGAGTCCTGCAGAGATGACGATTGAGAGCACTGGCGAGCTTTGTGAACCCATTCAAAGAGAAAAATGGCGATGATTAATTAGGAAAGGTGTTTTATTTCAAATATGGCTGCATGCGGCTGTAACCACCTAACCGGGGTACCATTTGGCAATGGCTGCGATGATGCGCACGATGATGACATTCTGTCACGGCTTACAGCAAGATTCATGTGCATTAAGCAACTTAGCAAATTCTGAAGGAATAGCCATATGCAAATTGAAAAAGTTACCAAAAATTCAGTATACCATTACAAAATTTCATAATTATATTTGCGGATCAATTGTTGAGGCTCAATGGAGCATAGATTTCGTTATAAAGAGTATTGAAGAAAAGAATGTGCAAAACAGAGTAAGCGCGCTGACAACAGTTTAGACTCAACACTTTTTTGGTATTCTCCTACGAACTTTTATTTATTTTAAGAATTTATCGTTGCAATTTAATTTTCTAGGTGGCAACGGTCAAGTCTGGCCAGCTGTCACTCATGGCTTGGACATACGTGCATCACAAGAGTAGATAGACAAAGCTCTTATACACAATGACACTTATTACATTTACTATCACCCGTGGGCTAGGTTTACACCATTTGAGAACATACTACGCACCGTCCATCGCCACACTCCGTCCATAATCACGTACTCTTCAATTTCATACACCGTTCAAAATCCCATCCCATTAACACATCATTCACTTTTGAAATACAACTTGTAATGCCGTTCATATCACATACAAATAATATTTTAATAAGTACGATAGTATAATAATCACTGATCAATCGTTTATCACCCAGTGGCTGCTTTACACTTATTCTTAAAACTCCTAAAATTGGAAGGAAATGGCTCAAACAAACCTCCAGGCAGCTGGTTCCAGTGAACAATAGTTCTGTTTAAAAAGATTATTTTTTCTTATTTGCTTTCTGCGTTCTTATTTTTATTTTAAACTGTGGTCGTTCTTTCCCCTAAAGTTTGGTTTTTCTATCTCTTTTCAACTAAGTGGAAAATTAAGGATTTGTGTGCTGACGATAAATTATCAAGGTCATACCTTAACACCTTCCCTATTGACTACAACCTTGACGTGGTGGAAGGGCTGGTGCGTTCTGGTGACCCCTAGAGCTATGCTGGCGGGAGACCTTTGCCTCTGGTTGGGTCACTCAGGGGTTGCTCGATGGTGATACAAAAGGTATTAAGAGAATTGAAATAAAAGAATACCGAGGAGAGTAGCCAACACTCACACGGAGGTTTAAGGTTTAGCATATTGCGGAAGAATGTTTATGGACTAATTCGTATTTATGGAATAATGCTATATTTATGAGAAAGGAATCAGACCGGAAAACTTCCTGAGACCGGTGTTAGTTCCTATTCCAAAAAAGGTAACGTCTACATCATGTGAAGACTAAAGAACGGTAAGTTTGATTTCACACGCAACTAAAGTGGTTCTCAGAATCATCAACAAGAGGTTAGAGAGCAGGCCAATGATTGCTTAGGAGATGATCAGTTTAGGTTCAGGAAGGGGAGAGGCACGAGTGGTGTCATTACAGTAATGAGATCACTAAGATAGAGAAATATAGAATACAATCAGGACGCATTTGCCTGTTTTGTAGATTTCGAAAAGACTCTTGATGGAGTGAATTGGGAAAAATTGTGGAATACTCGTATACTGCAGAAAATAGGAATAGATGGGATGGATAGGAGACTAATCCAACACCTGTACCTGTCTCAGACTGCTCACTTGGGAGTGGGGAACGTAGAGTCCGGATGGGCAGTGTTAGGAAGAGGTGTAAGGCAGGGCTGTCCGTTTTCAACGGTGCTGTTCAACGTATATGTAGAGGAAATGATTAAGGAGGCTTGAGAAGAACTGGAGGTGGGAGTGAAAGTCGGAGGGGAGTTCGTAAAATCGGTTAGGTTTGCTGATGACCAAGCATTAGTTGCTCAGTCAGCCAAGGGGTTGCAAGCATTGAATTGAATGAATTGGAAATCAGTCCAATATATATGGGATGAGAATCAATATTAATAAAACAAAGACTATGTCATTTAAATATACAAGGAAGACTATGCCATTTTTCAGAAAGAGAAATGCTAAATTAAACGTTATTATATGAGTGTAATAATTAGAGCAGTTAGAACAGTTTACGTATCTTGGAGTGTTTTGGACGAACACGGTCAAAGTAGTAGGGACGTAAGGAAAAGAATTGCGCTAGGGAAAGAGGCTTTCTCAAGGAGGAGGGAGTTGGTGATATGGACGTTGAGTAAGGATGTTAAGAAAAGGCTCGCAAAAACTTTTAAATGAAGCGTAGTGAAATAAGGCGTAAAAACATGGTCACTGAGGCAGAAGGATAGTCGTAGAGTGAAGGCTTTTGAAATGTGGATGTGGAGAAGGATGGAGAAGGTGAAATGGACCGAAAGGACAACCAATGAGGAAGTATTAGGGATGGTGGGGGAGGAGAGGAGAATGCTTAGGGGAATCAGGAGGAGGCAGATTGATGCAAAACATTTTGATTGGCGATGGGATCTGGAAGGCTGTGTAGGGGTTAGGAAAACGAGAAAGGGGTAAAAATAGAATTGGGATGTTGGACGTAATGGAAAGAGGAAGGATGTGTACGGAAATGAAGAGGGGCTTGTTGTAGACCGGGATGGCGGGGTTGTGTTTTGTTGGAATAGACAAGAGAATTATTTGGTTGTGGTGTCTATCCAAAACGTACCTTAACCGGTAGATTACCTATTATTATTATTATTAGGTAATCTACCGGTTAAGGTAGTTTTTTTTGGATGGACACAACTATCAAATACATATTTTGTAACTCCAAATAAAACCCAATCCAGCAACCTAAACTACATCAGGTCCCTCTTCATCTCTGTGTACTTCTTTCCTCCCTTCATCCCATCCAACATCCCTATCCTGTTCCTACCCTTTCCTCGCTTGCCCAATATTTTCCCCTCTACTACCTTCTTCAACATTCCACTACCGCTCAGTACGCCTTTCATCCATTTTTCCTGCCTCCATAGGATTTCTCTCAACAAACCCCTCTCCTCATCCACCATCTCCAGTACTTCCTTATTTGTTTTCCTTTCGGTCCATTTCACCCTCTCCATTCTTCTCCACACCCACATTTCAAAAGCCTCCAATCTACGTCTATCCTCCTGCTTCAGTGACCACGTTTCCGCACCATACATGCTACGCTCCATATCAGAGTTTTTACGAGTCTTGTCTTAACATCTCTACTCAACGTCCCCGTCATCAACTCCCTCCTCCTTGAGAAAGCCTCCTTGCCTAGCGCAATTCTTCTCCTTACGTCCCTACCACTTTGACCGTATTGGTCCAAAACACTTCCGAGATATGTAAACTGTTCTACCTGCTCTATTTTTCTCATCCTATTTTAATATTTAGATTAGCGTTTTTCTTTCTGGAAAATCGCATAACCTTTGTTTTATTAATATTGATTCTCATCCCATATTTATCGCACTGAACCTCCAATTCACTCAGCAATGCTTGCAACCCCTTGGCTGACTGAGCAACTAATGCTTGGTCATCAGCAAACCTAACCGATTTTGCAAATTCCCCTCCGACTTTCATTCCTACCTCCAGTTCTTCCTATGCCTCTTTAATCATTTCCTCCACATATACGTTGAACAGTACCGGTGACAATGGGCAACCCTGCCTGCCTTACACCTCTTCCTAACACTGCCCATCCGGACTCTCCGTTCCCCACTCGCACCTGAGCAGTCTGAGACATGTACAGGTTGCGGATCAGTCTCCTGTCCCTCCAATCCATTCCTATTTTCTGCAATACACGCATTAATTTTTCCCAATTCACTCTATCAAATGCTTTTTCGAAATCTACAAAACAGGCAAAAACGTCCTGGTTGTATTCTATATTCCTCTCGATTAGTGATCTCATTACTGCAATGGCGTCACGCGTACCTCTTCCTTTCCTAAACCCAAAGTAATCCTCCCCTAAGTAATCATTTGCCTTACTCTCTATCCTTTTGTTGATGATCCTGAGAATAACTTTAGCTGCGTGGGATATCAAACTTATTGTTCTGTAATCCTCACATGACGTAGCCTTTGCCTTTTTTGGAATAGGAACTAACACCGATCTCACAAAATCTTCCGGCCAGATTCCTTCCTCATAGATACTACGAATCAGTCCATATATGGCCTTCTTCCCACCTTTTACCTATTATTATTATGCCTGAAAAATCATATCACATTTATCCAAAGTATTTGGAAAATGGCGAGTCCCCAGACGACGCTGAGACGTAAGCATGCATAAAAAGACCTACGACACGATTTAAATCCTGTTATATCTTTACAGTTACATCGTTCCGGCGAAGCCCGTTATAACCCGGCATACATACATACACACTCGCACGTACTGGTAAGTGCGTGTACGTATATGATTATGTGTGTGAATTTTTTTATGTAAACGATAAACACAGTAATCAACCCGAAGGTAGGTTTGGTAAGAGATGGCAGAGTTCACCCAGTACTAAGCCCGACAGCGTGTGAAATTCATGCATTTGCATGGGAGGCGGGCCAGTTCCTTTCCCCGAGCGGGTTATGGTTTCCCAGTAAGATCTGGTACCCGAAAAATCACACATCTTGGGTGGAGCTGCAAGTCAAAAGGTAGACCAACCCTAGGACTACCGCGGCCCACATATGTGTGTGTACATTTTCCCACGACGAAATATTTACATGTAAGGCTAGAAGTAATTAATAAGTAAAACAATTGTGCACACATACCAGTCTGTATATTTTCCTGCGAATACAACCTCAAAAATATTTGCATGAATGGCTGATCTGATGGCACAAATTTCACATTCTATAAATTAAAAATTATGTTGTTTTAACCTATTTAAGGTTCCATGTTACCAAGGATACATTATACGTAGACACGAACTTTGTTCGTTTCGCCAGTCCTTTGGCGCAATTGCTTTCCAATCCATTTCCTCCATATCGAGTCCACGCCGTCATAACTGAACGAAGTGAATGTTTTTCGCGAGAACGGCGAAGCGCTTCCCTGATCCCTTTACTTACTCTTCGTATGGGGGGCAAAGGAGCAGAACAGAGGATTATGGGATACAGAACAAAAGACCCGGGAACGGTTGACTACTGCTACTCCGGCCAGGAGAGTAGAAAATAATTGTTTCAACGGGTAGTGCATTTTGTTTAGGTTGTCTCGCACCGAATATTATTAAAGGAATTATTGTTTTGGACATAACTGAACTAACTTGGAAAAATTGCTGAAAAACAAAAGATAGATTTCCTTTATCATACTTATCGACGTAGAAAATACGAACCTGCGTAGGCTCTTGTCAACCAGATCGTTCATGCATGAAGAGGTCATCGAATTAGGCACTTCCCAAAACCATATTTATAATAATTTCGATCACCAAATGATACCAATTAAATTGGTGCAAGCAAAGAACTTTGTTTGGATTGTGGCAGTGTATCAAGAACCGACTCCCTTGTTACTGTATTGAGATGACATGGACATAGAGAAAACGTGATGGAACTATAATAAAAGCCTCGAAAAATGAATATGTAAAGAATGTTATGCCGGTAGGTAGGTCATTTATATAGAGGGGGTTTTGATAATTTTGCAACACTTAAAGCCTATCATAACATCAATATGTATTTAGTAGTCTAGGCAATATCCTAAGTATTTATAAAAATTTAATACATAAATTATCATGGTAGGTGAATTGCCCACACACATCTCAGGCTGCTCAAATGTGAGTAGTTGGGAGTCTGGATGGGCAATGTTAAAAAGGGGGTTAGGCCCATTGGATGACTGCTATCACCAACATCTTTCAACCTGTAAGCAGAGGAAATATCCCATCCTGGTAAAAGAGTCATGGAAATAACTGAAGATAGGAATGAAAGAAAATGTGGAATTCATAAGATTTGTTAGATTCACAGATGATTGAGCTTTAATTAGATAGCCAAAAGGCAAACATTGCAGAGTACATTAGAAATTCATTGTGAAGGGTATGGGTTAAAAATGAATGTAAACAAAACCAAGATTATGAGGTTTTTGAGAAAGTGAAAAGCTTAGTTAAATATTAAAATAGGAGCTCATAACTTAGAAAGAGGAGAGGCACATGACAGAACCTTTCTTGTGCCTATGTAATACCAAATTGAACTCCAGATGAAACAAGACAATGGTGTTCATTGATTCCCACGATCAATATCTTCTAGAAAATCTTTAAAACTAATACAGAGTTTCTGGATAGTCTTATTTGCCTCTCTGATAATCCTAACAACTGGGGTTGAAAAATAACATTAAAACAGGGATAGGTCCTAAAATACTTGCAACATAATTGAACATCAATATATTTCCCCAAATATTCTAAGCATGCCCAGCAGCTAGTGCAGAAATAGGGAGGTCCTGAAATTACAAATGGCCAGTCACAACTCAGCATTGCAAATCATTGTCAGCAGTCTCAATTAGGAATCATAACATGACAAGTGAACTGTCCAATTTGGAATGCACCAGTACAATGGAAATATCGAGGTTCAACCTTCCCCAACGTTGAATGAGTCAAAAACATAAATAATTAGCGCTGATGACACCAGCATCATACAATGTAAATATGCTCCTGTCAATTTAATCAAAAATAGAGTAATGCTAGGAAAGCAGAATGACTCCACACATGGAAGTTTATTGGCACCTAAGCTGATTGGATATGGTATCTTAGTAGTTGGTGGCAATGAGGACACTTCATCTTCTTCATAGATAATCTAAGGTCACTATTGCAGGACTATTCATCCAATTTGTCCACTAATCACCAGACTAATCTCACAGCAATCTTCCTAGTCCAGATGGTATACTTTCAAATCAATACACTGCATAATTGTTCCATTTTGCTAATGTGAATCCTTTGAATTGTTTATTAATACAGGCATATAAAAGGTGAACCTGACAGGCACTAAAACTCATGGAGTAATGACAAATGCAGATATACCACTTACATACTCTTCTATTGAGCTTGCATGCTATGCATGGTTTCCCTTGGCTCCTTATGGATTTAGCTCAGTGTCAAAGCACGTATTTAATTAAAAACTCAAGAGATTTATGCACACTGCTCTCACTCTACAAAGAATGTCCATTTTCCACAGCAACTTTTAACCATTTCAATCCATATTTGCCTATATATGAATGAGGTTGCTGACCACTCAAATTTGGATACTGAAGTCTCATAAGTTATAAATATATTACAATACTACCAGAGGATCAGGAACCACCAAATAAATACCATATTCGGCCGAGTGCTTTAACCAATTAAGCTACCGAGACGTCCTCTTACACTCTGAAAATTTGGGGGCTTATAGGAACAAGATGTTATGACGAAATACCATACATACAATGTCACAGGCATTCGTAGCGTGCGCGAGGCGCCACAGTCCACGAGGTTAAAGCCAATTTGAAACACTTAGGCTGTTTATACCTTAGACAATTTTCAAGAAACTGTAACTTTAACGGAGTCACCAGCTATGTGTGCATTATAATGCAACAATTTCAGAGAGTAAAAATCATTCGCCTTATATTTCCTGGCTTGTCAGATGCACCAGGGAATAAGATACACTGTGATATTTCAGGTAAGGATTTAGGAAAAATAGCTGGATCAGTAAGAAAATGATCAAAATAAACTGTGAACACCTAATGCAAAGAACATCCAAGTATAGCAACTTTTTCAAAGTTTATTTGTCATACAAGGGTCATCCCAAGACTATGGTCTCCCATTTTTTTTAGAAATAGAAAATAGTTTATTTTCTGTAATTTACACACATTTTAAATCTCTACAATTTCTCTACATTTTTACAAAATATTTCTAGGCGCTTGGGACTTTTTGTACTCCCATGTCATACCAGTTCACCACTATATTGTTGAGGAAGCATTGGATCTCGGCAGTCATCATGGAAGCATCTCCCGGCAGGCAGAGGGGCAATATCCCCATGTATTTATTTATGAATTATTTTAGGAAGTCTTTCAAGGAAATATTCCTCCTCTATTGCTTACTACCGACTCAAAATTTGTTACATTTTATGTTTTCAGGGTAACTTTATGAAAGTCCATTATCACTGAAGTAAAAAACTAAAGTACCTTTTCTAAATTACTATTATTATAATAATATTATACTAAATTTTTTATTATGAATGACTAGTTTCGACATATGGGCATCATCCTCAAGTACCTGAGGATGATGCCGTTGCATTGAAAATAACCGTACCTAATAAAAATTATATGGAAAGACACTGATTTTTTTTACTTCAGTCAAAATTTGCAACAAATGCAACCATTTCATACGCCTGATGTGGGGAAAAAATACTTAATAGTAAGTATATTTCGTATGCATAGGCTTGTGTGTTATAGGCCAAAGTTATACTTGTATCCCTCCAGTCCATAAGACGATGTGGGGAAAAAATACTTAATAGTAAGTATATGTCGTATGCATAGGCTTGAATGTTATAGGCTGAAGTTATACTTGTATCCCTCCAGTCCATAAGACGACGCAGGCTGATTTTAGAGCAAATTTTGGAGTGAAGAAAGTGCATATTTTGGGCCGGGAAATACAGTACTAAAGATGATTCAATCATGGCAGATTCTGAGGCAGGATAATAATCTGCTATTCCTTTAAATACATCAATAGAGATGAAATGGTAATAATAAAGAGAGTTTTCCAGTTTATGAGATGCCCCTAAGCTCCTGTGATTTAAAATGATAAACAAGATTCAAGGATATTCCAAGGGTAGGAATAAGGTCACAAAACATTCATTATGACAAGACAGCTGAAGTTCAAACAATATAGTTTTTCATAAACTTTATTTTTTGATAAATTTTATTTGGTAGTTTGTTGTATTATTCACTCCAAGTTACCCATTATTAAATGCACCCGCTATTTACAATAGAAATGTCTTCTTTTTACATTTATCACATTACATACCTGTCATGGCTTCAACAAGTGTTTAGTTAAGAACTAGGAATTGAATTCAAATCCCACAAAATGCATTACAAATCCAGCAGCTACAATAAATGAAGTCAATGAAACACATTGCAATCAATGATGAGCCTGGAAGTGTGATTCAGAACAAGACACCCCCTTGCATCACTCCTGCATCAGGAATTTGTCCAGCGCAGCTTTTGCTTCATCTCCATCATCATCAAGCACCACATCATCTAATGACACCGCCTGCCCCTCTCCCAAACCCTGGTGCTCCAAAACTGACTCTACCTCTGAAACAGCCCACCACCAACCCCATTTACATTTATCAGTCATTTTTGAAAATACAAAAGAAAATATAAATGCTCCAACACCAAGGAGCATATTGTCATACTTAACCCAAAAATCAGGATAAGCAATTCAATAAATAAAGTAAATAAACATGTTATAAAAGTTAAAACATAAGAACAGAAAAAGACTTCCACGCAAGAACCAAAATCTATTCCACTCCCAATCATTCAAACATTCTGCAATGCAATGATAGCCCATTAGCTAAAAATACTTGTGTGACTGCACATATTTATTAAGCGATAACCCAAAAGCAGTCCATTTATCAAAGTGAAATTATTGACTTTGTAACTTTACACACTTTATTTAGGACACGGTCAAGGTTTTGACATTGAATGTCATCATCATCAGGTGGTCCTCGCAGAAGCCAACCTGATATGTATACCTTCTGATCGAGGGAGGGGGGGGTTGGTCAGAGAGGGAGGGTAACGGAGAGTGAAGGGGTAGAAAGGTTAAAATGTAGGTGGGAGGGAAAGAGAATTACATCGTTCGATGTCAATCGTTGACTTAGAAGTATGGGATGTCCAGGAATGGGGAGTGGGATGGATACAAAATTTCATTGGCAAGTTCATCCTTGCAACAAAAGCATTTAAAAATTTCCAACTGCTCCAAAGCATTGAGTTTGCACTCAATGCATTAAAGCAGTGAACAACATGTGAAAAGAATAGAAACATAACATCCCTCTTTGCAAAGCACCTTATCATACGTGACCACAAAAGTGAATTTGAGACTGAAAATTCTCCATTTCAAAAATAAATGGTCATCAATGCATTGGAACAGTTGAAAATTTTAAAATGTATCTGTTATTTGGTATCCATCCCACTCCCCACTCCTACACCTACCACTCTTCCAATTCAACGATTGACACTGAAAGATGTAATTCTCCCACCTACATTTCTACCTTTTTACCCCTTTACCCTTCCTCTCTGACGTTTAATGTTGAAGCCTGGGTTGTGTTTTTAAATAAAGTGTGGAATTACAAACTCATTAATTTCATTTCAATATGTTATGTAAATTACATAAGTTATGCTAGAACCAACAAATTTCAAATGGAGTTAAGTTTAGGCATTCACATTGGATTTGCAATGACAAAGAGAATCACTCCTGGTGAAGAAAAACCCACAAGGTGAGAATCGAGGTCACATCCTCTGGTCTGGCAGGAGAGGGCAGTGTGATGCCCCCAGGTCTAAGCAATCAAAGAGAGCATCCACTAATGGAAACTCACAGTAAAATATAAGCATACCCAAGTGCTGTGTTACTTCATTCATCAACTTTCAGTGACTTGACATTCCTGACAGCTGCAACAAATACATATGTTGCAATTAATTCATGGTTTTTGTGCAACTGCAATAAGGAGAAAACAAGAATCGAGAGAAACAACAATTTTCCCCATTGATCCAACTCAGAAGTATATCACACAGGTGAAGCAACCATTGCAGTCAGTGCCATAGAATTCATCTGACACAAGAGTTGAAACCAAACCACTCCTTGGTCTCTCCAGGGCAAACACAGAAGGCGTGGAAGAGATGGAAATCTGATGAAGCCAAATCAGGTGAATAAGGTGGGTGTGGCAACAATTCGTATCTTAGTTCACGTCTTTTTGCTATAGCAACAACACTTGTGTATGGGCATGCACTGTCTTGATGAAAAATTACTTTCTTCCTTACCAAATCTGGCCCTTTTTCCTGTATATTTTGCTCCAGTTGGTCCAAGTTAGTGTAGCATTGTCCAGTAATTGCTTGATTAGGAGAGGGATGATCTATCAGCACAATCTCTTCTGCATCCCTGAAAACTGAAGCCATCACCTTTTAGCCACGGCCAACTGTATTCCCTTCTTTGGTGGTGGTGAATAAACATGTTTTCACTACTTTGACTGCTGTTTTGTCTCTGAGGTATAGTAGTGTACCCAAATTTTATCTGTGGTAGCAAACCTGAGCAGAAAATCTAGTTGGGATCACTTAAAACTGGTCAAACATTGTTCAGACATTTCCATTCTAATGCATTTATGATCCTGTGTCAAGAGTCGCGACACCCAAGCAGCAGATAATTTTCTCATATCCAATTCCACTATTAAAATGTGATATTCCCTGTCAAATGACATCGCTACAGCTTCAGTGATTTCTCACACTTCCAGTTGGCGATCCCCCATGATGATTTTATGCACTGTGCAATAATTTTTGAGGCAGTGGCACATTTTAGCTGACCACTACGGGAATCACATGGGAAGCTGTCCCGACCAAACGTAGACTCATTTGTCCACTTGGCAACAGTTGAATGTGAAGGAACCGAGTCCCCCCAACAGTGTTCTAAAACTCAGCATGAATTTTCTTTGCTTTCATACCATTCTTTACAAAGTATTTGAGCACTGCATAATCTCAATTTTTTTCCAGCTTCACAAATCACTACAAGGGAACAACAACAGAGAGGCGTCCCCACCACAGATCTCTTCCCAGAACAATGATACATTACATGTTTCCTCATAAAGGATTACCTGCTATTATGTGGGAAACTTGTTTGCACTAGCGCTGACATCTGGTGGTGATTCTGGGAATCTTTCTGACTACCCTTGTATGCTATACGAAGGGTGAAGGCCCTCATGTTTACAATGAGTAATAAACAAAAATTAGCCAAGGGTTTTCGGATTCTTTTCACATAGATTCATCCAGGTGGATGACAATTATGTTGGCATCTTTAGGTCCAAAGCAACTCTGCTGAGTTTGTGTTGTGTTCTGCTGGGGTGCTCTGATTGGTCATATGATGGCTGCATTGGGCATATCATGGCTGCATTGTGATTTATCCACATGGAGGAGAAGTCCACCTTCCTCACTGAAGTCGTCATGAGTGGCCAATGCCTGATTTTTTGCATTTCACTTTAGGCAATCCTTTCTTTATGGCGAGAAGGAAGTCAGCAGTCTTTGTGTTACTTTTAAATCTCATCACAAGAGCATGCTTTGAATTCCAGCTTCCACTACCACCATTAGCATCAGTCATCCAAACCCTATACCACAGGGTACATGCCATCTCTAATGCAGTTCCCTTGCCAGAAAGATATCTCACCATCTCCCAACAGCTTCCCAACAGAATAGATACAGCCAGCTCATTTTAAAGGCCATCCAGAAGGAGGAAGGGAACTACAGGATGACCCCGAAAAGTACTGTTGAGCCTAGGATCCAGCAGGTAGCAAAAGTCAGCTGGTACCACACATTACTGGCACTTCTGCAAAGATCGGCAGAGTCCTAGCTGAACCGACATTGTGACAAGATTTAAAAGTACCACTGGCCCCCTCTATGCAATGTGTTTGCAAATTCTGCTTCACAATGGAGAAATGGTTTTGCCTCACCACGCAAGACAACACAATTACCTCTTCTTTCTGCTGTTTCTCACATGCAGCTGGTCAGGATACATGAAAGTAGTTTTTCTGGGTGAGTCTTGTCCTTCCCTATTTTCTTTATAAAGGCACTGATCACTGCCAGGGTGGTAATAAACTTCTCTCTCATCTGAAAGTGTGCAATGCATCTGACAAAAGTGTCGTCTCCTGGAGGAGATTCCAGAGGAAAGCCTTATGAATTCCATTCATGCAATGGGGCATTTCATGAAATAGCAAAAGCAGATGTCAACTGGAAAGTGAAAAGGGTGTGTTTGTTTGTTTGGTATGGGAAATGACTTGCTAAGTTAAAATGCACATCCTCAGTGCATCCTTGATGGTCATAAACACATCCTAATTATTTGCATTGCTACTGACCTTGACAAATACTTTGCCTAAAGCTTCACTTTTATATGCCAGTGGGTGTTCTAATGACCACTCCATTGACCCTTATGTACACATGAGATTCCATATCGTTGACTGTGCTTTTCACTTTGCTCCAGACCTGTGCAAGGGCTGTTTTGTGAATCACAGAAGATATAAATAACATCTTATTCTCCTTCACAACCTAATGAGCTTTTACCTTTCCAACACAAATAGAAAATTGTAGTTATGCTATAACCCACTAATTTATTTAACAATAGAATCAACTTCACCATGGAAATAGGAAATAATTCCACTATCTCGAATTAACAAGTCAATTTGCAAAAGGCAAACAGTTCTCGATATTTATCGCGAGGCCACTACCATCGATGACATTATTCCAGCAAACTCATGCCACCTGATTCAACATCAGACAGCAGCCTTTCATGCTTAATTAAGAGATTGACAAAAATCACAATTAATTATACAAATTTTAAAAAATAATTGAACTTGCACATGGCCAGAGTGGATGAATGCCAAGAAAAAATCATCATTGGTCACATTCTTAATAAACCCTGTAATAGGTTAGCAGTGTCTATGTTTTCGACCTTATAGCCCATCAAAAATCCAAAAAAAATCCTCCAGACTACCATTATTAGGCAATATCTCATACGTGCATGAGGAAAGAATCAAAGGCTTTGCGTTTCCACAGGAAAGAATTAATCATGTCGACTAGTTTTGCTACCCTGTAGCATCATCTGAACTGGTTAAAAGAAGTATGCACTCATGTATATATATCATCAATGGTTGGGGTCAGTCGGGGATGGTGGGGAGGATAAGGGTGGAGGAAACTGGGGTGTGCATGATGTGAGCGGAGAGAGGGTCGGCAGAGAAGCTGTTCAGGGAGGGGGGGTGACCTCCTAGGCATTCCACAATTACTACCTAAGAACAAATAATGACCTCTACCCCCCTCCAAACTCAGTGACTAATCACCATACACCAACCGTTCCCCTACCCCCAGACTGGTCACCCTCTCTCCGCTCACATCACTCCCACCCCGGTTTCCTTCTTCCTTTCCCTCCCTGCCATCCCCCCACTGACCGACCCCTACCATTGACGATACATATACCATTGCATACTTTTTGTAACCAGTCCAGATGATGCTACAGCATAGCAAAACTAGTTTACAGCAATTAAGTCTTTCCTGTGGAAATGCAAAGTCTTCATTCTTCCGGCATGCTTAACAAATGGATTTACACAAACTATCGGCCTCAACCATTTCTCAAATCTCACCACCACCAGGAATGGCAACCATCAAAGTGACTTTGTGCCAGATCCTCCACTCAGCAGGCAACAAAAGGAGACTCAATGCATTGCAGACGCTAGAGATTGTCCGCCATTAACTGAATAACTTTCAATTAGGGAATGAGCAAGGCCTTCCCTCCCATTCGCCACTATTCTTCCTTCCACAACAACACCCATTCCATTGAATGCACACAATTCCAAGTAATAGAAAAATACGAGGGTTTCACTTTTGTCTTCTTAACCCACCACCTAATTTCTAGGACCCCCTTTTCCACGGTTATTTAAATCCCTTTTCAGGAAGTCTATGCCATTAATTGGGATTGTGACTACAGAGGAAACTTTTTTAGATGACAATGTATTGTAAAGATTTAATGGAATAATGTAACATGTTTTCTATTTTGTGTGACATGCAAAACTTTTTCCTTGATAATCACCCCTTTCATTCTCCTGCCCAATCCCAAAACACCTTTATTCACACCCCCCCCCCCCCCCCCAATACGGCTGCCCCTTGACCAAAGGTATATAAGAAAGGTAAAAGCTCAAAAAAGTCCCTGTGGACTTAACGAAGTAGTTTTTTCTTTTCATAATGGATAAGTCAAAAAGTCATTTCTGAAGTTCAAAGGAAAGAGGTTACTACCACATATCTGTGTGCATAGACATACATGTACATTTCTTGATCATTCAACTGTCAGAAAGTTCTCCATTAAAACTTATAGAATGTGTTTATCCCATCATTTAACAAATACAGGTTTAAATTCCTGATAAAATCTGATCAATTTTGACCTCTTCTATTTCTCTGAGCTATCATTACCTCATATGTGGGCTAGAATTACCTCATATGCGGCTGTGGACATAAATCACTCAGTTGAATAGAGCACCTACGAAGCTGACAGAAGAGAGCTTCCAGGTTGTATCGATTAACTGATGCATCTTCTAGAAGGTGAATTTGCACAATCCTATAAATTCTTGACCATAGATGGTCACAACCAACACCTAAAAAGATGCATTTAACTGTTAGGGGAAGTGCATAAGGCCTCTGGAAAACCTCGAGCCACTTTAACTTGACCAATGGCATCATCATTTATTAAAACCATAAAACCCTTCGAGGAGACCTTGCTGGTCACCTTAGCATATGTCTCTGGCAGACAAATGTAGGGTGGGTTCAAATTATGGATCACAAGATTCAACTCCTCGTGCCAGTAGAAACCATATATTCACTATTAAATAAAAATTGAATGAAATTTATAAAAAGGACAAGTTAAAAATCATGTAGTTCATTTATTTCCTTCTTTCCCTTGTGCCTGGCCAAGAGAAGGTCATTCTATGCCCGAGATTCTGCTTTAACCTGCCTGCCTGGAACATGTGGGAGGAGTTTACTTGTGAGACAATATTTTACTGTAGTAGTATCTAAAAAATTAATTAGATAAATATTTTTAATTAATCAAATAATATCAGCCCTGGTTTACTTTATATTTTTAATCTTGAAAACAATGAAATGTTATGATCCAGGTAAAATCTGTATTGGTGGAAATTATCAGTTGTCTACATCAACATCACTTTGCATAATTTCAGTCTCAAAATTGGTGACATGCAGCAAATCATCATTAGCAACTAAGTTCTTCATCATTCAGCATTCAATCAAACAGTCCCCATCCCCCAATATGAACTACTTTCGCAATCTAAACCTATGGCATAGATTTACGAGTAGATGCATTTAGGTAGCAAACATGTAGTTTTAGGGCTGCCAATGGCACTTTAAAATGACATTGAATAAGCACTCTGAAATCAACAACAAGAGCCACTACAAAGAGAGACCTCATTCCAAAATTAACCCTCACATGACCATTTTAGAGATAATCAATTGTGCTTGGGTTATTGTTTCAACAGACTTGGTCAGCTTGGGGGAAATTATGACTATTGGGTGAAAATAACTTTGCATCCATTTCTGCTAACATCAATATCAGCAGAAATGGATGCAAAGTCATCTAACTTTTCAATACTGTAGCTTACAATTAGCATAGTTCAGAAGAAATCAAGTACACGCTGTGATCCATTTTTAAAAAAATTGAGTTCTTTCTGAAGAAATTCTGCCATTGCTAGTACTTCCTTTTTCTTTCAGCAGAAACATATAAGGTGCAATGTTGAAAAGTTACATGCACTTTATTAAGTAAACAATATGTACTATACACACTTCTGGATGAAAGGTGA
This sequence comes from Hetaerina titia, assembly GCA_037158775.1. Taxonomy (NCBI): domain Eukaryota; kingdom Metazoa; phylum Arthropoda; class Insecta; order Odonata; family Calopterygidae; genus Hetaerina; species Hetaerina titia. The sequence goes on along the minus strand of CM073772.1, from coordinate 17,113,679 downwards.
AGCTATTGTAGATGCTTAATACCCAAACGGAGGTGAAACCAAAGGAGTTACATTTGTATGCTCTCTCTCCAATATTATTATTGCTATAAACTACAGGTAAGCCCGTATATATTCCCATTTTTACTGCCTAGACGTACATTTGATACTACAAGGCAATTAGCCACCAGGCACCTAGTCAGTCTTTTAACCCATCATTATGTGCACAGTCTGCCAAGGTACACAAGAGTCTATCCAATCATTCAATATTTAAGCCATCACCCCCACCAAGCAATCACACTTCCAATTCACACCAAATATGACAATATGAGTACTTTTCCTTTCTTGGAACTCACACCCAAACAACTTTTATTTGTATCACTCTACAGAAGTTTAAAATTTTGACATTGATGATTACAACACAGCCAGCTAAAATGTCATGTATTGAAACAATGAAATCAAAGTTAGAATGAGCTAAAATAACCTAATTTCTTTACTTCATCAAAATATATACAGAGAGAACAAGAGTGTTTTACTGACACAAGAAATTTCAAATAGTACATACTTGCACTAAGATTGTCTGAACCTCCTCTTGAATATTGTTTCAATGATGCCTCTATGTACGCACAGGAAGTACTCTTAAAACAATTTTGTTTCTATTATTGGCTCCTTGGAAAGCATACGGACACAAAATAAGTATGCATTTGGAATCCTCTAATAACAAGGGACCTGCAATCTTTTTTATAAATCAAATCACCAAACAGAGAAAATGGAAACAGCTTTCCATTTTGCCATGGAGACAGATGAAAAGAAAAAAAAAACAATATTTGAAAGACTTTCTCATTACGTTTCATTTTCTAAACACGTCCCAGATTTTAATTAAATGGACATAATCTACAACCCTAATTTTTCAACATTAAAAACATCACTAAATCTTCCCCATTAATAAACATTCTCCTCATTATAAATCAAAAATAAACAACTACAATGATACGGAAATCATTTATGCTGAAAAAGATATATTTTTCCATTACAGTTATGTAAGTATGACGGTCACAACTTTGGCAATCTAAACCTATGGCCATCGAAAATGAACCAATGATTCCACTGTAAGTAAGTGAGCAAAGGGTACATATACAATTGATGCAAGTGTTTCCCTTCAACATCAGCTTGATCACTTCTCAGCACATCTCCATAAAACATCTTCAACAACTTCAGCGAGGGTTTTAGATAGTATGTCCTCATGTGAACCTAGATTGGAAACCTGTTCCAATGAGACAAAACCTGCCATAACAGTATCTTACAATTAACATACTTCAGAAGAAATCAAATACATGTTGTGATTCATTTTTTTTGCGTTGTTTCTGAAGAAATCCTGCCATTACTAGTGCTTCCTTTTTCTTCCAGCAGAAATATAGTTGAAGCTATAGTAGATGCTTGATACCCAAAAGGAGGCGAAACGAAAGGAGTTACATTTTTATGCTTTCTCTACAACATTATTATAAACTATATTAATTCATGCAAAATAGTGCTTAAATAAATGCTCAAAACAAACAAAATGTAAGCTTATCAAGAAAGATGAATTCTATAGGGTCCGAGAAAAAGTTTATAAGTGAATTGGCATTACTCGCAGCAATAGTGCGGAAACTATTTTCACAAATTACGCATATAAAATACAGATGTGTAAAGCCCCATTATTATCAATTTTGAAAGACAATCAGTCAAAATTTTAGCCGATTGAATCATGGCAAAAAAGATCTGCTGAAATTGCAAATTTGGTTGCATACATCCACACTTTCATACACCAAAAAAATTAGTAATTTTGTTAGTGTTTGCATATAATTTCAAACAGAGAGTGCAGTGCATGATTTTGAATATTTTCAAGAGGGTTAATAATTATTAATACCGAGTAGGTATTAGCTTTAAGTACCACAGGTCTAACGATGGGGTAAACTCTACCTGTTGTTAATAGAATAAATTCACTCCATTGGTAGGTAATCTAAAAGACATAATAGTAATAGTTATCTGATTAGTTGGGAAAAAACAATGAATCACATTTCATGGGTTAAGTCTTGTCTTATGTTGCATCTGAGATGAATGAAGCAAGTTTGGATGAGGTTGTGTAGTTTTCAACAGACAATTTAATCGCATCAGATGCACCTTTCCTTTCCTCACAATACATAAGGGGATTCAGGTGACTTTATAGTTATCCTGGTGGATTTTTCTCCCATTTCCTATAAACTATTACCATTATTTGTTGAATACTTTTAAATACAAACAAGATGCCAAGGAAAATTTAATTTACAAAGGAATGTAAAAGATAAGCCTGCTCTTCATGCAGACCTTTAGTTAAATAATGCATATACAATGACTAATAAATGAGATTTAAACTGATTCTAGGCATATTTCCATGTGAGTTTTCAGAAAAGAGTTACTTCTCCTGAATGAAGCAAATGATAAATGTAAAGCCTAATGGAACAATGCTGCACTAATCTACCACATTTTTTGCTGGAAGGCTGTGGAAATCATACGCTAGAAAGCTATATATAACAGCACCAATAAATCATGCAGACATATTAAGTAAGTCATTAGAGTTGATGGAATACAACCATGAATGAAGATTAATGCCACACCACATAAGTGTGGCACTTGCCTCTCCTGGTGAGCCTCCCTGTCCAGTGACAGAGTGGTGCCTTTAAAACAATCATGGATGCTCGAGGCTGGATGCAATAATGTTTCCATGTTAAAGTGTGCCGGGTTAGTCTGGTGGGTAATTCACTCACCTGCTGACCCAAAGGTTGCAAGTTCAAGTTGCCCCTCAACTGGGATGGGCTCAACCACAACTGAAGCCATGACAGGCCAAAGGCTTTTCGGGATCAAAAGGGAAACACAAATTGACTCATAACCTGCTTCTATAGGTGCTGTAGATGTATGCATTGACCCCAGAATTGATTTTACAACTGTGGGATCCTCCATTGTAATGAATCCTTCAATTTTAAGGATTTCTATAAATATTAGACAGAGGTTATTGCTTATGTCTCACTTAAGTGGTTATTATTGAGTGCATTATGATATGAAAATCTGACTAACAGAAATATCTAACCATGGTAGACCGCAACAGAACATTAGAGATATCAGATTTTTGCAAATGATGCCATACTTCAAATCATACAACTGAGATGAATTACTCTGTGATATTCATCACTTCCACAAAATCCACGCATTTTATTAAACACATAATTTTGGTTTTTGAAAATATAGATGAGATGTAGACTAGCACCATTTTTAAATACAGTGAAACCTTGCAAAACAAGCATAGCCCATTCTTGAATCTTTCTCATAAAGAGAAACACTCATTAAGCAAAACAATTTTTCCTGAAGGAATTAATAGAAAATGCTAGAAAATAATGTATCCCATGCCAAAAAAGATTTGTAAAAAATTATGTACAAGGTTTATTCATAGAAAATCATCAGCAAAAATCACTTTCGCCTTCTCACAAATGATGTTCTTGCTAATGGAGTCACCTTGCAACTGCTTTTTGTTTATCGACATGAAGAGCAACCTTTTAATATCACTGAGAATAAATACTGCTGTGTAGATATTCTTGTCATTCCCTTTGAAGCAGCTATCTCCTTAATCTTGTTCTTGAAGATAGTGTAAATCATTGATGTTGACTGATTGTATGTGCTTGCTAGACTAGCCTTGCTCATGCCTTGTTCTCGCTTTTCAATGATTTCATTTTTTAGTTCCATGTTTATTTTTATTCTCTTATATCTCGGCTTTCTTCTTGTGGATTTTTCTTCAGTGGCATTATTTCAAAGGTTATTTAACTTTGAACAAAACATGTCTGAACCCAAGTTTGGAAACAAATGTCACCACTAACAAAAGTAGGATGCCAGTGGAACGAGCATTAACACAAACTGAGGTAGCAGGCAGGGAAAATTCGTTTGTTAAGTCAGTCATTTTTAAAAATTTTTTGGTCGTTATGCTTCTCTTGTATCTTATTTTGTTCCACTTGGCCAATTATTAGTTAAATCAGAATGTGCTTTGATGGAAGAGCTGAATGCTTGATTCATCAATCCAGAATAATCTAAGATTTGGCTTGTGATTCAATTTGCTGGAAAGAAATCTCAACTTCACACACCTCTATTAATAACGCACAAATTCACTAAAATAATCTCATCTGCAATAATAATGAAGCTAGGTAATTAAAACAAAATTCAATGTGCAGAAAAAATATCTTCCCACATATTTCGTCAAACCTTCAGATGCCAGCTCAAGTAATTTCATCAGACTGCTTACTGGGGAACAGATAGACAATTAAAAGCCTTTTCTTTTCCTTTAAAGATCATTAAGTTGCACACCACTTTCACCTCATCAGTCACAACCATTCCCTATCCTAGGAGATTTCGTATATACATGCCACATTGCATGAGTGGGCCAACAAATATTTGCAATGCATCACTCTCCTCAATAATCCAAAGTTCATGGATTCACGTCATTGTGTTACACCACCCAACTACATTTCCCAATCCCGCCTATCCTCTATCAGGATGCTTAGCAAATAGGTTAATGGTTTTCCATTTCAGGTTTACTTTAAGGGATTAAAATTTGTATTTGCAGTTTTGGTGCTACTATTTTGACTTTCTCATTCTCCTGATGCAATCCAATGGACACTGCTAAACAACCATGCACAATTATTTTAGCATTTCCCCTAGTAGCATGAACATTCCCGAGTAAATATATAAAGAGTAAAAGTTTTTAAAATTTTGATGACTCACCTAAAAAATGCACACATGGTAGAGGAATGCATCCTTTGGAGTCCTACAATGGAGTTCTTTCTTACATTTTTAAGTGTGTGGGTGAATTATAACTGTGCAATGACACATTTATTGACTTTTTATTGTTAGCATTCAAGAAATGTATAAATGACTATAGATACAAGTTCTTCGTGGCTCTGAAATGGAAATCACTATCACACTACCATTAACTGATGCTTCCTTGAGAGCTGACTGTTACAAAAACAGAACAACAGTTTGAAATGTTTTTTATTAATCATGATTGCACACCTATTGATAATAGTATTAGGAACCTAGTACTTGGAAAAAAATCATTCCTATTATGGAGTATTTATCCTGCATGGTATTACCCCCACTCGAAGTAAGAACCTAAAGATCGCAATTCAGTTGTAGTGTGGTAAGCAGTAAGGGGGCAGTTGCTTCATAGCGCAACACTCAGCTAGCCTAATTAAGTGGACAATAATGCTTCTTCAATGCACACAGATGTGATGCACAATTCTTTCCCTTCCTGCAGAATATATAACACACTGAGAACCACTAGTTAAATAAATATCACAAGAGTAGTCATTCACATAAAATTCAAATGAAGACAAATATTTCCTTCCACTGCCCGCTACTTTTCTATTTCTCAATGAAATGTAAAATCTATTCAAGGCTCAGTGCACCCTTCCATGTTTTCCCTGTGATTTTTTCAAGGCTCTTTGCATTCTTGTTTTTTAGAACATTTCTGTCCCCACTCTGCCAATACCCTGCCCTTCTTTCAAGATGGCGGCCGGGTATTTAGCAGGTTAGTGTAGCACCCGTGATATTTTCTTTAATTCTACAGATAAATTATCAATTGCAAATTATGTCCATGTGTTTTTCATTTTAAATGCACTAATCTGAATCATCTCTTCATGAAAGCTGTATTTGAATTTGGAGATATTTTTTGGGAAATGTTTTTCATGTTGTGCTAATAAGCAAGCACTATCTGACACGGCGTATGATACCGACATGCTCAAACAGGAAATGATAATTTTAAAAGATTCTCTTGCAATGAAACAGGCTAATCTGCACAAGGGTGTATCATTTGCTAAAACTGTAAAAGTCAACCTGGAGAAAGATTCAATGACTTTTGCTTCTGATAAATCGACCTCCAATCAGCTCTAAACTTGATATAATTCGTTGTCCCGGGCGTGACTTCATGGAATCGACTTAACATAATGAAAAGAGAAACTGTGACTTAAAAAGAGACTTAAAGAGAAACTTATGACCTGATTATGACGTGTCACGTCGAAACCTAGGTCGTCCGTCTAATAAATCTATGTGGAATTATAAAGTTTCTCTTTTCATTAAGTTCTAAACTTGGTGGTGACTGGAAAGTGCAACAGGTGCCAATCCCAAAAAGTGTGTGTGTGTCCCCCTCAATCACTACCTTGCTACCTCGTATTTCCGATGTGAAATGTGATAAAAGCGGTGTGGAAGAACTTTCTGGAGAGGGGGAAGATGGATTTGTAACAGTGAGTCACAAATGCAGATGCCATTAATTGCCAATCATAGGAACATCTACAAAAAGATGCTCTCTTTTGGGAATTCCTCATCGTTCCCATCTCCAGGTGTGGAACCTCATGCCCAATAAAACAGTTAACGATTTGGTAAGCAATGTGAAAGACAAAATCCCGGAGATTGATATTTCCACGGTCTTAGAGATTGAACAACTTAAGATAATGCACAGAAATTATACATCATTTCAGGTATCCATATGCCAAGAATTTTGCAAAACCCTCAGTAACCCCTCTTTTTGGCCAAAAGATGTGTCCGTGAGTAAATTTTCTTTTTTGAAGCCATGCCTGCACCCAACACTGGAAGGATAACCCATTATTTGAATTTCTAGCCCATAAACATCCAGTGCATACACAATAAATTACTGGGCCGAGGTTCTAGTAGTAAGCGAGTACAAACTCCATGTGATTTGTGTCAATGGACATTGGTTAAATCCAAGTGAACTTGACACACTTCAAGTGCCTGGGTATAAATTGACTCTACTTGACTAACTCCCACCACTTTTAGTATCCTCTTCTGGGGTTCCTCTCCCCATCTGGGTGTTATCTTCAAAATCCTAAAGAAGATTATATGTATTTTAAGCAATGGCCCTTGTGATACACCATGTAAACCTCTCTACAAAGACTTGGTTTAGCAGCACCTTGCATATATATATTTAATGTCATCTTGCATGCAAAGGGTAATATTTCTCAGTACAAGTCCAACTGCGATTACTGTAGTCACCATACAAGGGCCTGCAATGACTCATGCCAACCATTTGTCAGAATGCATAATACTGCTGATGGGCTCAAAGCAATGGGTTTAAGGATGTTCAGTAAACTTCCCCATGAAATCAGATATGCAACAAAAGTACCTGTTTTCAAGAAAAAACTGTTTAACCTATTAAAAAAATAATATGTTCTATTCTGTGAATGAATTTCTGCAATTGTCACTACACATCAATTCTCAACAAACCAAATGATATGTAAATATAGTAGTGTATTGGTACGTATACATACATATGTATATATAGTATTTTTTTCTACACTTGTTAAGTTTATATCTGACGTGTCCTCTATTTATGTGTGAATATGCAACAAATCTCTGAACGAATAAATTAATTATGGGATGCGTGGCACAGGAGTGGATGCCAAGAAAAAGAGGCTAACCACCTGCATGCTTGCTAATATCCATTCAATTTATGCACATAAATAAATAGTTTCCTTTAAAGTGTTAGCGAGATTATCACTTCTGGCAAAAACTCAACTGTTGCATCTTTCCATGAAATACAAAGATGAAAGCAATATATTTCACATGCATAAGCTGCTCATCATAAGAAGACTCTTATATTCAAAGTCTCACACATGCTAGGATTTAAAAATAATTAGGAATACAATTGGGACTGCAAGGAGGCATGATGGACTGCGCTATCCTACCATGCAATCAGCTAATTAAATATTCCATTGTCTCATGGTACGTAATTAGGAAGAAGGTAGTCGTTATTGTTTTGCTTAATTGTATATTATTAGTCAATATTATAGAACTGCATATTTAAATCACAAAATGATTAAAAAATAGCAACTTGACATAGAATAGGAAATTGCACACAATACACTTGGTCTCAACTCATGACTAATCTCTAGGAACACTAAACACACCCTATAATGCAACTATATACAGTTTCTCGGGATATAACTGGAAATTTCTACCATTTTCATGTCACTTCTTATATAAGTTGCAGCGATTACTCTTTTCATAATAAGGCATTGATGTGTTTCCAAAATAAAATATCCAAGCTAAGGAAGCCACAGCTCAATGAAGACATGTTAGTAAATGCCTAGCCCCGGTTTTTGGAATACGCCTCCCGGTTTGGCTCGGTCCCTCCCGGGGCAGACTTTGTGTGCCACGTTCCTCCAGGGAAGGAGTGTTGAGGGGTACCACACATGCAAACGAAAGCTTCTGGTGGACAACAATCCACCCCACTTGACTAACTCCCCCACAAGTGCCGCTCAACCACCCAATCATCAGCACCCATTCAACACCAAAACAATGGCAAGTAGCGAGCACATTAGAGGAAAGGCCACCTCACTCCACTGGTCACCTTAACACCCTCCAATGTGATGAACACATTGCTAAGTAACAATAGATGACTTGAGCGGAACAGAAATGCAATGTTAGTTGATGGCTTCCTCAAATTTTTGCCTAATGCAATAGAATCTAAATGAATTGCCTCGAAACATGAAGAGAAATGACTCAGAACAGAAATGCAATGTATAGAACTTTTGCATGGGGAAACATGGGTTATTCATGCAAGTGAAATTGCATAATAGTCACTGTGTTAGATATGAAAAGGAAAGTACTTTCTGAACATGGTTACAAGAATTCTCAAAACAGACAGAAAATAAGAAAAATTTCAGGCATACTCGAGTATGGTGAATGGCTACAATATGCAGAATGACCCCAAGGAAGAAAAGAAGTGGTGGTAGGGTTGTTAAGTACATTGCCTGGGATGGTGGAGGCTTAGTGTTTGAAAGACGTCAGACGAGAGGGGGGGAGCGGAGAAACCCCAAAGGAGAAAGCAAAAAAAGGGCAAAGAGAAGAGACAACATGATTGTGACAGTAACATTAGTACACATATGATTAAACAGGAAACACAGACACATGCCCTATGTGTATTACACCATAATTTCCAAACCTCAACTGCTAATTTATTAACAACTATTTACAACAATTTACTTGCTACTGAAATTCTTAACATTGGGCTCCACCATGAACGGTTATATACCGGCTGTCTCAATTAAATAACTCAGTTGTCTTACTGGGAATCTTTCCTGACATTTTGTACTGCAGCATTTCTTCCTCAAACACTTTGCCAAAGGCCTCCTGCCGTTCCCGCAGCATCTGCTGCCGCCGCTGCTCATACACACGGACCTTCTCTGCGTGATTGCGCACCAACTCCTCTGCAAGAAGAGCAAGAAAACTCATCAACATACAATTCTATCACTGCCTCCTTCAATTATAAGTAACAACTTCACATATTTGACTCTTCAGGAGGAAAATAGCCAAACAAAGCCACACCACACAGCAACTATACAAGAGTTCATGTGGTCAATTCACACATGGTCACAGGAAGCTTTCAACTTCGCAAAGTACAAAAGTTGCAAATTACTTCAACAGCCGGTCGACTCTCCTAATTGCTAATAATACAATTATCCAAGAGATTGTGTCATAGGCCAAACAGAGGAGTCTGGGCTAAAAAGTTTCAGTTCCTGATATACCTATTAGGTGGTCATATTGATAAATTTAATGATACATTTTTAATTAATGATAAAGATGCCATTGTGAATTTCAGCCAATTGGAAAGCTTTTAAGTTATTAATTACAAGCTACAGTCATTTACTGAGTCTCTCTTTATGGCTTAGCGAAACTCAATGGCCAAATTGATTATTTTTCAATTAATTTTGCATGCTTAAGGAAACAGACAAAGGAAGATTACAGTTATTAACACTGTAAATTGGAACATTGCGCCTCTTATAATGAGTAATTCACATAATAAGCGAAGAATTTTTTAAAAATGACTCTCTTAACGAGCAACATTTTGCATAATATGAGGCAAGGAGAGAGGAAGTCTGGCCGCATTGATTGCGTGCTTGCTGTTTCAGTCTGTGTTTAGCATGCATTCCATCCATCATTAGCAAGAATCCGCACATTATGTACTGTTAATTATCACACATTTTCCCAAAATTGCATCCAGATATTTTTTATGATATTCTTGTTTTTTTACTGTGCTGCTACCAAACAGCAAGAATGTGCCAAATGCCAACCGCAGCACTGCAGTGGCCAAATTTTAAAATGGTACCTACTTAAAAAACATGCCTCGCACTCCTACTGTGTCTTTTTACTATTTTATATTTTTGACTAATTTTGTATTTAAATCCTATTATTGTGATTGCCTGCAATGAATACTTGCAGTCAATGTGACCTGTTCCAAACATGTCCCAAATTTGCCTTTCAGGGACCAATAAACATTGGCTCATTATAATTAAATAATACCAACTTCCTGATAATTTTATTTGAGAAACAATATATGTCTCTATTATTTGAGCTTTAGAATTAAGCTGTAGTTTTGGTTATGCCATTGTTTCCATTCATTTTTTAATGGGTTCTTTTATATTGTGCAACTCCTTACTAAATCTTCCTAAATCCAATCTATCCCTGCCATTTGAGCTTTTGAATTAACCATTAGCTTTGGTTAGCTAAGAGGAAACATCCATGTCCATTTGAAATGATGCTTTTGGATGGTGTATTTCCTTACTAACCCATCTGCATAAACGAAGGAGGGGAAGAATATCCAAGAAAGAGGAAACAAAAGTTATTGAAATCATCAGGTGAAATATTGGCAAAAGCAAAGTATTGGCACTGGAAGTTGCACTTATGATTCTTCAAGCAGCCAGTTGACATTTGAAAATTAAACAACTTGGCTTTTCCACTTAAAATTTTAAATGGAAAAGCCAAGTTGTTTGATTTTCAAATATCAATGTGAAGATTTTTCACCAAGTTAAGCCAGAAACTGTTTTACTTATCAAGCAACCAGACATTGATTTTAAGAATTGGAGACATAGAATGCATTGCCTTCCTATTTCCATCAGTTATTTTAATCCTGTAAGCTTGCTTTCCATCAATGTCTCGTTTATTTATATCCATCCACATCTAGGATCATAGACTCGTCAATGCACTACTTCCAACTCCTATCAACAGTCAAAATAGCAGGAAAGTAACCACAGTCATCAACCCAAAGGTTGGTTTGATAGGTGAAGGAAGAGCTCAACTAGTACTCATCATGTGCAATTCACACACTAGCAGGGAAGAGGGGTCAGATCTTTTCCCTGTGCCGCCTATGGTTTCCCATTCGAGTTTTGGTACTCAAAAAATCATGCAGCTCGGGTGAAGCCAAGTGTGCCCAGAGGCATCCCTAGGAATCAAACCAAGACCCTCCAGTCAGTAGTCTAATGTTCTACCCACGGAACTGCCACATCTCATACAGGAAGCAAGTGGAATATCAAAGAAACTGCTCAGAATGCCAATAATGACGGATACAGGAGAATTTTATTCTGGTTTCAACTCTGAGGAGCATGATCCCCTCTGCCTGCACTGTTCTGCAATTTCTAGCAAGCATCAAATGTTACATATATACCACTCACAACATTCCCCTTCATGGCAGGGATGTCAAAAAGATGACTAATTTTGAGTTATTTCAAGAAACTCATTTCCGTTTACCAATTTCTTCCACTTTCTCTTAGCACAATTATTTCATCTTTCACATTCATACTTTGCCTCCTGCTCTAGAGAGTCCTAATATTACCTTTCTTTAGTCTCCCCAACCTCAATTCTCTACCTACTCCTTCCCCTCCCTCTATATTTTTGGTGAATCAACTTGCACCCGCTCTCTCTCAATATCACCAAACAAGCTGCTGCGTGCACAGCTCTCCGCATTGAGAGCTCTGCACTACGTACTGTGTGCATAGTCCCCATGGCTGGTGGATCCAATCCACATTAATTCTCAGCCTCGTCCAAAACATTCACCACGGTCAAAACGAAAGTTCCCATTGATCATTCCCAAAACTACTCCAGAATTGCCTCAATTATTCGAACATTTTGCTAATGTTGAGAAAAATTTGAGGAATGTAGACTTTTTTCCTAATTCTCCAGAGAATGTCCACCCTAGTGATGCACACAACCCTGCATCATACACACAGCCATATATGGTTAAGTTGAATTCTTCATAACATTAGAGCTAATTAATTATATTTTCTGCATTAGTGCTAATTTATTATGTATAGGATTTTCTAATATTTTAGTTATCACCTGGGAATCATTGCTGTAATTGACTTGGGAAAATATTCCTCTACTTGACAAAAGATACATTGTCCAACACTATGTTAATACAGCTATTGTTTACAAAAGTAACACCAATTACTTTAACATAATATATTTTATCCTCCGTAATGAAATAAATGCATTACTAGGAATAAGTCAGTTCAATAAGTTTCCGTGCCTATGAACCAAATTTACACTGGATTCAAAGGGCGAGAATCAATTATCTACTAACCAAAATGCCTTACTTTGCCACATTACCTTTAACTTGTTCTATTTCACCCAATTTCTTTTCTTTGAACATGGCTAGTTGAAATCGATGATCAAGTTGCTTTTCTTGCAATTCTTGCGTCTCGATCATATCTTCAAGCTTTAGCAATGATCCTTCCACCTCTGCAAACAGAGACTGTAGGGTACCTGATAATTAATACGCATAAAAGTAGGTATTCAGTTCCTTTTCGGAAGAATATAAGATTAATAGATCAAAATTACATTTTTCAAGTGTAAAATATGGAGATTAGAGCAAGAAAAAATCGTTGAAGTGAACGCTACATGCCAAAAATATTTTAGCGCAACGAACCAGGAAGCAATGACATGTTCAAGGCGCGTTAAGGTTTACAGGAATAAAAACTCTTCTTGATTAAACCTTGAACTTCAAAAGACATGCGAACACAAATTCAAAATCATGCTAATATCTCCAAAGGAACTTTTTCGGGGCTAATAAAATATCGCCTGCCATTCACCTATCTGCTCCATTAACTCCTGTACGCCAGTTAAAAGCTGAGGAACTGTTGAAATTGACGCACATATGTGACCAACGGCTACCCATTGCTTCTCAAAACTTTCGTGTAGGCTCTTTATAGTCGAGTCAATACCCTGTGAAAATCGATATACTATTATAGAGCTCATTCAAAAAAGTTAAGTGAATGAAAATTTGGCATAAAATGATTTACCTCCGCTTTTTTTGAATTATCCTCTGTAAGCTGATGTAATTCACTCCAGTTACTCTGATATTTATTTAGAGCGTCAGCACCAGCATTGTAGTTGACACTGTTATTGGCTTTTGAGGAACGCCTTGGTGCATCGTTTACATTTAATCCACGAAAGCTGGTCAAAAAAAGATCATCTTGTTAATAAAATTTAATTCTTGGTATCACACAAAACTGAAAATCTGGCAAAACAGTACCTGGCAGCAATGCCCTCTTGTACCGTGTGTATTTTATCACGTATACTGTCAAACATGTTATGATTCTCTCATAAAAAACCTTAGACGAGTCAGCAAAGAAAGCCCGAAGACGGTTTTTGGGCGAGATAATTCAGGTATTTCGGAAATCAATGCTCACGGACGTTTTACAAGTTTTCCAAATACAACCAATGCTCAAAACAACTTCCTAAACAGTTTTCGTGATCGGCGGAATACAGCTAAGCGTAATTTGATTCACGCAAGGGGTTCAAACTGTGTAATGACCAGAATGGTCACCTGAAAGTCAGAGTCAGTGCAATCGCTATGACGTCACAACGTCGATGGCGTTTCAATATATTTAGCGCGAGAATGACGGCATGCAAATGTCCCTTTCATTTGCTTACGTGTGAAATGTAGCCTGTCAACTAAATTCTTATACTCTAATTTGAGGCCGTATTTTCATTGATTACCTTATTTTACTTACCACATCAAAATGGCTTTGACGCTATATTCTCAGCAATATTATTTTCTTTATATTACTGATCTGTTAATATCTGTTGCAGTTCACACACTGAACCATGATGATTAGAGACTATTATTAACTAAAGAATTTAGCAGATATTTTAAAGCCGAGCTATATAGTATCTTTCACCTTCTGGGGTCATATTAGCCCACAGTAGTAAGTACAAGGGATCACCTTTAACAATCACTTCTGCTTATTTGCTTGCATTTAGACCTAGATTCTGTCAAAGGAGACAAAAAGCAATAATTATGTTCTGATCCTTGCAGTCAACATAACAAACAAGCAGTTCTTACAATTATATAAAATGTAAGAAAAAGGGACAGTAATATTTTACTGACCAGAGGGTCCCGGGTTTGATTCCCGGGCAAGGCACTTTGGGCACCTGCAGCTCCACCCAAGCTAGTTGATTTTTCGGGTACCAGATCTTCCTGGGAAACCATAACCGGCACAGGGAAAGGAACTGGCCCCCCTACCCTGATGTGTGAATATTCACACGCCGTCGGGCTTGGTACATGGGTGAGCTCTACCATCACCTACTAAACCGACCTTCGGGTTGATTACTGTGTTTATGGTTTTAAGTGCTCCTAGTAGTGTTATGTCACTAAAAAGTGATACATTTATGCCTCCATAATATACAACTTTATAGTTTAATAGGAAGTTAATATTCTGTTTAATTCTTAGATCTGTGACTTTTAAATAAAGAGAAGTTATATGGTTATGGACATGATTTTCTGCTGTTCAAAATATAAGCAAAATAAGGCAAAGTAGCAGTCATGATAAAGGCAGTGAAAGAGTATAAGTATTTCAAGAGATAAACATGAGAAATGAGTCAACTACTACACCTCTGCATCAGGATCCATATCTGGACTAACAATGAAATCAATGAGCCACTGAGAGCAATAATATATACACGTATATATACTTCAATGAGTGAACAAGAACTAATATGGATACAAACCAAAATAGCTACAAATGCCAATCTCAACTTCCTGAGAAATCGCGTCATTACTTGAGACATTCTCCTCAAGACTATACATGCACGTATATGCAGTCTTAATTGTATAGTCTAGACCTCCTCTCCCTACAGTTGATGACTTCAACTGGCAACTTTTTGATAATATATTGTTCACATTACTGTCTCAATAAGATTTATGTGATCAACAGGATATGGGTTTCATTGCACAGAATACCTAAATACAGAGTTACACTAATTATGGAATTAAAACACACACATAGGACAAGCATTGATTTTATTAAAGTTTATACTGCAAAAACAATATTTTGCTCATTCACAACAGTTATAGTTCCTACGTAAATAAATATTGATTCTTACTGTGTAAACACATTTGAGTACCAAACCTTCCAATGAATAATACAACATGAAAAAGTTAACTTCCAAATGTGTAAATTTACTCAAAAAGCAGACATCACATACAAACATGTCACAGCTTTCTCTCTTTGGTGCTTTCGTTCCCATTGCACAATCTTCTCTAATCTATTAACCCACAATTGTTACAGCAGATTAAAAAAGTATAAAAAACTCACTATAAAAACAGTCTGTTTAAAATGAGCAATTTTATTTACAAAACTCTTCACAGAATATTAATAAATGTATAACAAAACTCACTATAAAAAATTTTTGTTTAAAAATGAGCAACTTGCATATAGACAATCACTTTTTAGCTTTATTGGCACATATAAGCAAACACCACAGTGAAGAAATCACTTTTTTCAAGCTCAAAATACTCAACAATTGCAAGACCATCTAGTGTGAAATAAGAACAACAATTAGGGACTTCTGGAGACATCTCACATGCACAAGCACCACCTCTCATTCACATACACACCACTTCCGCCAACCCCCTCCCCCATGTGTCCACCCATAGACAAGCCCTCTGCTTCCAACACAAAACCAAATAAGAAATCCCTGCCCCCAACTACCCCCTTGGTTGGACTATTCAGTGATACCCTTCTGGAATGGGCAAAAGATGGAAATGCTTAACCGCTGCTATTCAATCACCTCTTAAAGATTTCTTTGAAATACTTCACAATTTTTGAGAAGGATGTCCATCCGAATTTTGAACATCCATTCATTGGTTAACAATGAGTCACCAGGTTAGCTTTTGCAGTGGTGGTCAACAAGATATCATGGAATATCACACAAAAAACAACTAAAACCCCAATTTCCAGGGCCTGATTCAAAGAGTGAACTTTAAACTATGATGTACTTCATAATACATTGAGACAAGTGGAATCAATGAACTGTGGTGAAAGGGGAGTACGGAAAGAAACCACTGACATTTGCACGACATACTGGGCACACCAACCGACACGGCCACACACACTTGCACCATCCACAGCATGACGTTAAGAAGGGCAACTAGGGAATTCAGACCACACGCACATTTCAGAGGCTTTGGGATCAACATCCTAGGGACCAAACAAACCTCTACAGCTGCCCATACATACCTCCCAAATGTTTGCATACTCATGGAATGTTATACTATCACATTGGATGACCCTGAAAAACCTGGGTATATCCTAACCAATTCTTTGTTCAAATTTGAAGGAATCATCAAGCAAGTTTGCCTTCACACAAAGTAGCTTATATTTTCATTTGCAAAAATTTATGGCTTTGCCCCATCAATGGATATTCTAAGTACACGTCCATATATATGGACTTTGAGTACACTCATGTGACAGTGTAGAGTTTTACTTACAGTATTTAAAGTGTAATTTAGTTTACCAGGTTCCACCGCAGTGCAGCATCATCAAGCAAAGAAATTACATCCATACAGTTATACATACACCCCACAGCTATTAATATGTATAACTGAATGGATGTAATTTCTTTGCTTGATAATGCTGCACTGCAGTGGAACCTAGGTCGCATTAAAGTTTATAGTCTATGTGGAATCACAAAGTTTTATTTTTACGTTATTCATCAAGCCGTTTAGTATTACTTTGAATACATCAAGAAATTAATGAAGGCTTAAGGGGGCATAAATAGCAGTGCATGAAAGTGTTCTCATTCCATTTGATTGTGTGGAGGTGAATCTTAGGTGTGCCAGGACGAGAGAAAATGCAACTCAATGTGGTGGGCGTGATATGGGGAAATTGAGGATGGTTGGTGGCCAAAAGGGAAGCTATACTACGACGTGACAAATGAGTGGGTGAGATGAGTGTGTCGCTTTGACACACCAGTTGAAGACAAGCATGAAAGAAGTCTGCTGCGCTGGTTTGGTCATATCAGGAGAGCAGATGAGAGGTGCAGGGGGAGAGGATTCTAGAAGGGCAGAGAGCTAGGACCACCACCTGTAAATATTGATAGCTCTATTAAACAATTTAACTAAAAGTTGTTTTCAGGCTCAACTTGGTGGAAATCCATTATCACTGAACTAAAAGAAAACCAATGTATCTTTCAACTAAATTGGTGAAAATTTAGTGGTAAGATACAATGCTTTTATTTGAGAAACAATTTAACAATTAAAGAGGGCTCAAGAATCTGTGTAAGACAGTAGTTGTGATGGGAGAGAATTCACCTGAGAATTCAGGTGACTTTTCCAGTTGCTCCGTGGTTCATTCATTTGGATAAGTGAGATATCACCTATTTGCATGTGTGTATCTTTAATGATGTGCACACGTATGATGATTTTCCACTCACTCTTCGCATTAATTTTTACAGAACAAAGGTCGCACTCCAGGTTCATTGTGGTAAAAATGTGTCTACAAAACCCTCACTGGCAAAGCTTTTGATGCCATTAGTTGGTCTGTGTGATTTTTGGTGAAAAGGCTAACTCCTTATTTCTGGAGTTAAAGCTTTTGACTTATTCCTTATAATGCTTCATAAGTTAATGATATGGACCCCATTGAAGTTTATGATTATGCATTATAGTTTTAGGTGCAGAAAAACTTGCACTCTATCAAGTAACGATGGGCCAATTTTGTCGTTTAATGTACTGCAAGATTGAATTGTGAAATTAGTAGTAATATCATTATCATGGTGCATTTTGTATCCTGTTTTATCTGATTCAAAGATTTGCAGCCTTGTCCGTTTGTGACATATCGGCATTCTAAATGTCCATTTTGTTTCTCTTAATCCTTTCTTCTCTGACGATCTTCTCCATCCAGTCTCTCCTTAACATATGTCATGTTCAAAGTGTCTTCCTTTTCAGTGTATATTACTCCTAACTTATCATTTTCATTATCTCCTCATTCATGCCATAAGTCACTACAGTGTCTTCTCCTTCCTTCACTACATCTTACCACTCTACATTCTGTCCTTCCTTCTTTTTTTCTCATCATCCATATTTCGGATCTGTTTGAAAAAACTCCATATGAAAAGCTTAGCAATATAGATAAAACAGTTTCTGGCGTAACTTGGTGGAAAATCTTCATATTGACGTTTTTATAAATCAAACCACTTTGCTTTTTCACATAAACTTTTTATTCTCACGACCCAGGTTTCGTTATAGCATAACAACATCAGGTCCGATGTTGTTATGCCATAACGAAACCTGGGTTGTGAGAATAAAAAGTTTACATGGAAAAGCAAAGTGGCTTGATTTATTAAAACGTCAACAAGCTTAGCAATATGTTTTCTAAATTTGAAGTTTATACTTCTGGCTTTGTCAAAAGATTGCTGATCTGTCTGGGTACTCTCTTTCCCTGACAAAGCCTGGGTCCAATTCCATGTGTACAACACCCATCCCATGTTATGGTACCTTCCATACCTTGAACAAGTGCACTTGCTCCAATTTATTCCCATCTAACTCAGTTTTTACTGGATATTCCTTCTTTGAACCTGCATCACCCTTGACCTGTTTGTTTTCACTCCGTGTTCCTCTTCCCTTTCTCTTAATCTCTTTTCTCATTCACTCTCTCTGCGTTCATAACCAGGTTGTGTGCATATTGGTCATTTTCATTCTATTTCCTCTTATTCCATAATCCTGCAGAACATTTCCAAGGCTTTCGTTATCAATTTGTTACCATATATGTGGAACAATATTAGATAAATACCATATCTATGTATCTCATCTGTTCATGAAGTCATCTCATCTATTAGCATATTCATTACAACTTTCTCTCATGTTTAGCTGCTTTATAAAGCAAGGAGCAGTTGTGGATTTGAATCATTATTTAGTGCTCATTATGTGTAATGTAATATTTTAGAGAATGGGAATGAAAAAGGCTTGGATGGGATGAAAAGGAAGAGGGGTAGGAGGTGGGTAGAGTAAAAAAATGGAAATATTTCAAACATAGAATGCAAGGAGCATGACAATAGGAACTATGATTAAAAGACATTGGGAAGCTGTACATTATTCCGGTAAAATGTAGTGAGTAACTAAGATCAGTTCAAGGGCACGGAGAGCTTATATAGAAGGGTGGTGTGGGCATGACACAAGGGGAAGGTTAAGGAACTTAAAGAATTTAAGAAAGGAAAATCCATTACACTATTAGAGGTACAATGGGTAAAATATTAATTGTAAGCGAAGAGGGTCTGATGGGATGGAAAGGATATATAGAAGAACTACTTGGTAAATACGATATGCGAGTGAGTTGGGATATAGTCGGGGAATATGATTTCAAATGGGATAGCTTATGACCAGAAACACGTGATTGAAAGATGGAAAAGGCATTACAGGAAATTAAATCGAAGAAGGCTGTAGGAATAGATAACATCCCTGCATAGCTGCTCATGAAGTAATAAGAAAGAGGAAGGAAAATTGATTGTGAGTTAATATGTTGTACTTACGAGGAGTCACATTAAAAAGACTATTGAGGAAGACAATGAGAAACCACTTCCATTAATTTTCCCATGAAACAATGGTGAACAGAGGTTTGATTGCGAGTGGTGGGAACGAGAGGATTTGGCCTGCTAGGCCTTGTGTTGAACCTGGCAGCAGGAGAGGTGAGGCCCTGTGGTTGTCTTCACACAAAACTCTTGTAAAGCAAAATCGACTGCTGCACTGAATAGGGCTTAGAATAGGGACTTGGAATATTAAGGGGATGTTGGGGACAGGGAAATCAGAAAATATAAAGCGAGAGATGGGGAGAAGAAACTTGTTTTAGGGCTGTGCGAGCTGAGACGGAAGGATAGCGGGAATGAGTGGAGTGAAGAGAGGCAGTGAGGGGTGGCGATAATATTGAACAAAAGTTAGGAAGAAGTGTAGTAAACAGAGCAAGTGATTGTACAGGAACATTAATTGTCAAATTAAAGTGATACTCCACTTGTTTTATCATGTTGCACCTGTGTTACGCCTCATTAGAATTAAATCATGATCTGAATCCTCGTCCACTCCTGAGAAACTGCGAATTGATTACATTTTTCCTAAATCTGTGTCTAACCATAATATATATGAAATTAAAATTCCCGTTAATTTTTGAACACACCTCGTAAACATATAAAGGGTAGATTATGAATTCTTCATTGAAGACTTGAAGGAGTGAAGTGAGGGATGGCTCAGAGGTCCCGAACACCAGTTCCGTAATTAGCCCCCCCGGCACGTGCCAGCTGCTCCTTGAAGTGGGACACCTCAAATTCTGCATGGTTCTCCACCTGCAGCTCAACTGCAAAATTCTAAAAAGGGAGAATAGAATCATGTGATCACTTTAACATCAGTTACTAAGTTCAATCACCGGGAAAAATACGGCAGAGTACTCTAAAGAGTGCTCACTCTTCCCTTGCTGTGTAGTGAGGGAACATGGCAAGGAGGGATCCAGTTTCCTGTCCAAAACTAATTTGGGTAATGATTGCCACTAGCACATTTAGGATTAATCACTTTGCTAGCAGTCAGGTAATAACAAAACTCAGGAGATGACGCATTCTCTTATGTTAGTGCAACATTAAATCGTACACAGTCACAATATAAAACTACTTGGCCTTCATCATTCAATAATTCACTTATGCTATTATTAGAGTAGACCTGGAACATCCATACAACAAATATTTTTTCCAATGCATCATTTGATTTCTTATTGCCATAGATAATAATTGGTTGATATAAACTTTTAACTTGCACAGCATTGACAATAGATGGTGGTTTCATATCCCTAATACAAAATATTCAAAACTTTAGATTAGTTTCCAAGAAATCTAGAAACTAGTTCTCTTTGTTCTTGAACATACCATTGTATAGGCTGTTACTAAAATGAGCCAAATTATGCATTGGGAGTAAATCTTGATTCATGACCTTTCAAGAGTTGATCCACATCACATTAACAAAACCTAACCTTTTCTCTTTATCCTCCATTGCATTCGTTTTCCTTCTCTCGTTTTGACATAGTGTGATGGTCAAATCATTTAAGCTCAACATTCATTATACTTCCCTTTAAATTGTTCTGCGAGAAAAATACAGTGTACAGACCGCTAATAATTACCCAAAGCAGAGAAAATTGGTACACTTTATTTTGAGGAAATTATCTATTGAGGCGATGACGAACAAAGCTTTATTAAATTCGCTTATGATTTTTATCAGCATGACCAGGGTTTTGTCATGATCTAAACAGGGTCATATTAATTTAGAGCAGAAATTGATATAACATTTTCTATATTGACTTCGTGAACTTAGTTTTGAACTCCGATAAGTAAATGTACAAGGGTTACTACATTCTTTTTACCAAATTTTGATGAAATAGTCGGGATTATTTTTAATTCTCCCGGGGGTATTGAATAGCATCTAACACTGGTAAATATAATGGAAATTCAATTTGCAAAATGTCATTTGTCTTGATGGAGGTTTAAAACTGAATTACTATTCATATACTGATGAGGTTTATCAGCCAGGTGAAACATGTAACAACTCCCAATCAGCTTTTTAAATTACAACACCAATAAATTCCTGCTGAATTTATTGGTGTTGCATTAGGTGTAATTACACAAATTTATATTAAAATGAAAGTGATGCTAAAAACCAAGTCCAATTCATCATCATCTTCTAAAGGTGAAGCCTTATCATTTTAGCCATTGGTCTCTCCCCATTGCCTTCTTTTCAGTTCATTGTAGGTTGTTACTCTCATTATACTTTTATTTATATCATCTATAAATGTCTTTTTTGGCCTTCCTCTTCCTTTTTTTCACCTTCATTATCATTTCGAGGAAGTTGTTACGTCTGAGAACATGTCCAACAAATTTAATTTTTCTTTTCCATATCTCTTTTACTAAATTCCTTTCTTCTTTAATTTCTCTCATAACTTCTATGCTACTTTTCTTGTGCATCCATTTTATTCTTGTTATTATTCCCCAAATCCACAGTTCAAGTACTCCCAACCGAGCCTTTTCCCTCTTTCCCAAAGTCCAAGTTGCAGTTACGTTAAAAATGTATTATTACCCCATCGTACTAAGGAAGGATAGATGTCAATAAAATTTGAGAGATTATGTGCAAAACAGATAAGATTTAAGATGCCATTTTTTCCACAAACAATAGGGGATTGAAATAATATTGTCCGACTGCAGTAGGGACATGCTTGGGTCAAAATTAGTTGGTGTTTATTCACCCCTTAGCAGTGGCTTGCAGGGTGCTAAAATAAATAAATGAAGAGTAACACTCACAAATGCTCTAATTGTTGTATGAAGGTTAACTGTAAAAATATGAATTTTTGTTTATTGTTTTTGGTCATGACATTTGGGTCACTAGTGAGATATCCCCAGCACCAGCCATCTATTTCCCTTTCCGCACTTATCCGACAATCGAAACACGGCCCATTCTCCTTCCACTCAGCCTGGAGTCTTTTGGATTGGGAGGAGTTCGCCATTTTTGTCTTGTAGGTACAAAAGGAGACCGCAAACATGCAGAGTGATCATGGAATTTCACTTTGGGTCGGGAAGAACGTGCTTCTCAGGAAGTTTACAAGAAATAATGGTGTCAAAAATGATCAATCAAAGCACTCAATCATAAGCACAACACAGTCACTCCCCACTCACTCACACATGCACACTCATGCAAGTCGTGCCTTTACTCACGGCAACTACGTCCTTGACAATGGCCTTGTCAGTGCTCATCTTGGCTCGATTGATCACACCCACAGAGGGACCCACCCAAGTGATGAACACAAACTTCTTCCGCTTGCTCATCTCATCTCCCATCTGAAACAACAAAAGGCAGCATTAACAGTACATATACTGCTACAGTCTTCCCTTAACTTCTTAATACTAGCTTAACCCTTAATGACAGAAAACGGCTACACCCCTTACCGATAATTTTATCAAAGAATTCATATTTATTAAAATCTATAATTGCAATAGACAATCAAACATGCAAGTTCCAAAGCAATCCCTCCCAAGGCCTCCAACCTAGATGTGGTGGAAAGGCTTGTGCATTGTGATGACCACTAGGTCAGCTGTACTGGTGGGAGGGAGCAATGAAATAATTGCTCCCGATAGGAGCACACATGTCCCAGATAGGTCGAAG
Source organism: Hetaerina titia (assembly GCA_037158775.1). NCBI lineage: Eukaryota > Metazoa > Arthropoda > Insecta > Odonata > Calopterygidae > Hetaerina > Hetaerina titia. Next base: position 17,090,392 of record CM073772.1, on the reverse strand, counting down.
GGTATGAGCTAGACAAAGGGGGTCCATGCAGCATCTGTTCCTCAGTGAAGCAGCTGCAAAGACATTGACTATTTGAGTGATAGTGTCACATTGAAAACACTATTGAGGAAGGCAATGGCAAACTAACTCAATTGCTATTCCCGTGAATAAATAAAGGCAGAGATATAAGTGTGAGTCCTGGCAACTAGAGGACTTGGCCCACATGGTCATGTGTCATACCCAGCAGTGAAGGAGGTAAGGCATGGCCATTGTTGCACAAAATCTTTTGACAAAGCCAGATGTATAAACTTCAAATTTAGACAACATATTGCTAAGCTTGTTGACGTTTTAATAAATCAAGCCACTTTGCTTTTCCATGTAAACTTTTTATTCTCACAACCCAGGTTTCGTTATGGCATAACAACATCGGACCTGATGTTGTTATGCTATAACGAAACCTGGGTCGTGAGAATAAAAAGCTTATGTGAAAAAGCAAAGTGGTTTGATTTATAAAAACGTCAATATGAAGATTTTCCACCAAGTTACGCCAGAAACTGTTTTATCTATATTGCTAAGCTTTTCATATGGAGTTTTTTCAAACAGATCTGAAATATGGATGATGAGAAAAAAAGAAGGAAGGACAGAATGTAGAGTGGTAAGATGTAGTGAAGGAAGGAGAAGACACTGTAGTGACTTATGGCATGAATGAGGAGATAATGAAAATGATAAGTTAGGAGTAATATACACTGAAAAGGAAGACACTTTGAACATGACATATGTTAAGGAGAGACTGGATGGAGAAGATCATCAGAGAAGAAAGGATTAAGAGAAACAAAATGGACATTTAGAATGCCGATATGTCACAAACGGACAAGGCTGCAAATCTTTGAATCAGATAAAACAGGATACAAAATGCACCATGATAATGATATTACTACTAATTTCACAATTCAATCTTGCAGTACATTAAACGACAAAATTGGCCCATCGTTACTTGATAGAGTGCAAGTTTTTCTGCACCTAAAACTATAATGCATAATCATAAACTTCAATGGGGTCCATATCATTAACTTATGAAGCATTATAAGGAATAAGTCAAAAGCTTTAACTCCAGAAATAAGGAGTTAGCCTTTTCACCAAAAATCACACCGACCAACTAATGGCATCAAAAGCTTTGCCAGTGAGGGTTTTGTAGACACATTTTTACCACAATGAACCTGGAGTGCGACCTTTGTTCTGTAAAAATTAATGCGAAGAGTGAGTGGAAAATCATCATACGTATGCACATCATTAAAGATACACACATGCAAATAGGTGATATCTCACTTATCCAAATGAATGAACCACGGAGCAACTGGAAAAGTCACCTGAATTCTCAGGTAGCCAAACGCCCTTTCGCCTTCACCAAACTGTGACCTGAACTCATCAAAATCTGTCCCCACCGAAGACACCACTATGCGGTTCCCCTCAAACTTGAACACAGCCCTGAAATAGAGATAAATTATTAGGGTGGCTATCACCACATTATCATCACTTACCACTAGCACCATCACAACTACTGTCTTACACAGATTCTTGAGCCCTCTTTAATTGTTAAATTGTTTCTCAAATAAAAAGCATTGTATCTTACCACTAAATTTTCACCAATTTAGTTGAAAGATACATTGGTTTTCTTTTAGTTCAGTGATAATGGATTTCCACCAAGTTGAGCCTGAAAACAACTTTTAGTTAAATTGTTTAATAGAGCTATCAATATTTACAGGTGGTGGTCCTAGCTCTCTGCCCTTCTAGAATCCTCTCCCCCTGCACCTCTCATCTGCTCTCCTGATATGACCAAACCAGCGCAGCAGACTTCTTTCATGCTTGTCTTCAACTGGTGTGTCAAAGCGACACACTCATCTCACCCACTCATTTGTCACGTCGTAGTATAGCTTCCCTTTTGGCCACCAACCATCCTCAATTTCCCCATATCACGCCCACCACATTGAGTTGCATTTTCTCTCGTCCTGGCACACCTAAGATTCACCTCCACACAATCAAATGGAATGAGAACACTTTCATGCACTGCTATTTGTGCCCCCTTAAGCCTTCATTAATTTCTTGATGTATTCAATGTAACACTAAACGGCTTGATGAATAATGTAAAAATAAAACTGTGATTCCACATAGACTATAAACTTTAATGCGACCTAGGTTCCACTGCAGTGCAGCATTATCAAGCAAAGAAATTACATCCATTCAGTTATACATATTAATGGCTGTGGGGTGTATGTATAACTGTATGGATGTAATTTCTTTGCTTGATGATGCTGCACTGCAGTGGAAGCTAGGTCATATTGAAATTTATAGTATATATGGAATCACAAAGTTTTATTTTTTATGATGGGAATATTTACCGATCTACCCCTGAAGAGGTTTAGCTTTTTAATTAGGTGCCATGGTTTAGGACTCCATGTCGATAGTAACCTGAACTGGAATTTCCATGTTATGCACCAAATTAAAAAGCTCAATTCTGTGGTTTAATAATGTAATATATATATCAATTTCTGACAACTTATTTTCCCACTTTTAATGATTACACACTTGTCAGTGCGTCTCCAGCATTAGTTCAGAATATGATTTTTTGGGATTTTAAATAAATGAAACACTTCGACAATAATAGATTCTGCAAAATGCAGATAATTAATAAAATGGAGAATTTAGCATGCTCTAAGAACAAGGTCCTAAGTATACACCTGGGATTAGACATTTGTAATTCTTACCATTCAGTGTCACTCAAATCAGAGCGAACATCGTCATAAGCAGCCCTGATTGCTTCTTGGTCAATGTTGGTTGCCATAGACACCTGCAGCAAAGAGAATCAATTTAGCCTAAAAAACAACACGCCAAAGAAATGCTACTAATTTAAATGCTTCTGCTTCTACACAAGTGCAAACCAATATTTAATAAAGAATTATAGAAATGGGTAAAGCATAAACAGCACATTACATGCAAAGGCATCGGTAGTTTAATGATAACCAAGACAACCCTTTTCCATTTTCAAACTAGTGTTCAAGCTGGCAGGGGTGAAGACTATCAATCCTATTCCACTTTCCTGAAATACATTAATTAATTCCTCCCAATTCACTCCACCAAACGCTTTCTCGAAATTAATGAAACAGATATACACATCCTGACTGAAATCTATTTCTTCTCTATTAGTGATCTCATTACTGCAATGTGTTCACATATGCATTTCACTTTCCTGAACCCTAATTATACATTCCTTTAGTGTTCATTTGTCCTACTCTCTATGCTTTTGTTGATAATCCTGAGAACCACCTTAGGTGCATGCTAAATCAAACTGTTCTGTAGCCCTCACATATGGCTGCCTTTCCATTTTTTTAAATAGAAACTAATTTATCATAATTTAGTCCATAAAAACTGCCAACTACTCCTAACCTTATGTAGTTCCACAGGACTGTTGTCTACCTCTACAGCCTTTCTTGATTTCAAATCTCTTAATGCCTATCCCATAAGCTATCCTCATACATGTCATTCTCTTTCTATCTCTAAGCTTGCTGGTCTAATATATTTACCATATAGCTCCTATCTATATCCCTCCCTTCTCTCTTGAATCATCCCTAGTACAATTAATTTTCCGAACATATTTTTGATTGTTTGCATGGATATTCCCAATTGTAGTTTCTAAACCAAGTGTTCGTTATGATTGAACTGTCTCATGCACAAATCTTGGTCTAGCGGTCATTGAATGTTCCTAAACGATAATCCAGTAACCACCACAACTACCATATTTAAAGAGTTTAGTCACCATGATTGAAAGCATTTAAATTGAAAACAAAAATTTGAAGTAATCCTGTACGCTAAATTTATAACCTACAGCTAACTCGATTGTTGTATACGGGATTTCCCATCTATGAAATTATAATATTGTAAATTATAATGCGCTAGAGCCAGTATTTATTCATACAAGAGCTCTGAAGCACATTTCCAGTACGTATACGGAGTACAATGGCTGGACTTATATCCACTTCCAAGTAGGCACACAAAAGGGCATTTTAGTTTAGTATTTTAATTGAACTCTTAATGAATTACTAAGTCTGTCCAAGAGTTAACGCTACATGTGTATATGTCGCTTAATTGCTGCAAGAAGCTGTAACAAACTCAAGCTATCATGGAAGTCATCTAGCTTTCTCTTATTAACCTAATTTGTCATTAATACTCCACGATATAGCTTAGCCGAATCAAATAGCCACAAACCGCTATCCACGAGTCAACACAAGGCAAGGCTGACATATGCCGCGCAAGAACTGGATTCAGACGAAAAACATGTTAGAGAAATTACGACCACGTTATTGTATCAATTAATGTATGCTATATCGAAAAATCACTTAAATACTAGTGATAATAAAAATGCATAATCGAAAATTGTAAATAACGCAAAAACACATGGAGTAATATTTATGAAATCATCTAACATGGCGAAATTACTTATGGGAATTCCCCTTGCAACTGAAGACATAACATGACATTGGATTACTTTGATACTAATGCATTCTTTAGCAAATCTGTAGACTATATTCAAGTTAGGAATATTAGATCAAAAGCTTATCTCTTAAAGTCACATTAAATAATACCTTTCTCGGGCCATCCGGATTAATGTAGGAGTCCCGGTTTTCGGCTTTAGCAGCTGACATATTGAAACTCTTATCTATTATTCTGTAATATAACTAGACAGATGGTCAGTCAAACACAAGCGGAAACCTCAGACCGGGAACACCTTAACTAACACACAAGATTAGTATTACTCTCGCGGCTCAACGTCTGTTCCTTCACACCGCTTCAGGCAAAGAAACGGGAACAATGGGGGTACATATTTGTTGTTGACTCGTGCGACGTCGGGAAGCGTGAAGAGGAAGAACTACATCAACTTTGAAAAACATTCGAATATCGTATTGAATTCATGGGTGATCCTTGTTCGTAATTATATTGTGTACTCCATGTGAATAACTATGGATATTCTGCATGACTAAATGATAGCTGTCATCTGTAAGCCAGTTTCAGACATGCCAACTCTCCCGATTTAAGCGGGAGACTCCCGATTTTTCCTTCTTACGTTCTTGATGAACTGTTCAAATTGTGTACTTAGCTAAACATGTTAATAAAGTGTGACATTCATTAAAAATTGGCAAAGTGTCATAAAGGGATTAAGGTGCCATGCAAATATTGTGGTAATTAAAAGTGATTACTTCGTGATACACTTCTAAAAATCTCCCGATTTTTCATTTTTGAAAGTTGGCATGTCCTCCCGATTTTTCATTTTTGAAAGTTGGCATGTCTGCAGTTTATATTCAGTACGAGTGTGTATATAAATCTTATGATAATAATTCCAACACAGATGTTAATAAAAAATTAATTATTTTAAAAGTTTTCTGTCTATTTACGTTTAAGTCCTTTTATGTTGAGTTCAAGTGAAGTTTTTTCAAACACAAACTTGCATTTCTTTTATTTTGGATTTCATGTTATTAAATTAAAGAGTTTTGAAATAATCCTGCAGTTCTTCCGTGAAATTCTCCTAGCCATGAATCCCCGAATATACAATTGAATATTCATTCTGGAATCGATCCTTATCCTCCAACGTACTGAAAGAAGGAATTAGGGCTTAAAGGAATATTAGATACATAAACATGTATATTGAATGATTTATTTATACATATAAAGGGAGAAAAGAAATTTCTTGAGGTCGTCGAGAAAGAAGATGGTTAGATGAACGACTAAAGTCCTGAGTATGCACTGGAACAGATAACTTTCGTGACAATGTAATGTGGCAAGACAGAGTATAAGGAATACTAGAAGAAGAATTGTATTGGTAAAGTAGCTTTCACAATGTGGGAATTAATGAGAGGGATGTTGAATAATCATGTTAAGAAAGGAACAGTGAAAGCTTAACCATGGACCGTGGATTTTTGTCTCCGGAACTTAGCATTTGAAGCAAGATGATAGGCATAAATTTAGAGATGTATTAAATGGGAAGAAATAATTTCAGTTTTAACTAGTATCTTTTTGCCATAAAGCAGCATATTTTTATATTTTATTGTTTTTGTTTCCTTTGCAAATTTAATCACTTAAATTACTTTTGTGTCTAATACATCCTCCACATGACTGCATGTAGTGAAAAGCGAGTGCGTTCTGATCACCCCTAAGAGGTGTGCTGGCAAGAATAATATACTTTTATTCTCCTGAGAGGATCGCCCATGCCAGATAGGTCGGATAATAATACTTGATTCATTTTGATTAGTGATGCGACCATTGAAATGTCGTCAATGTCAATATTACTTAATATATATATCAACATTAATTCTTAAATGTGATGAAGATTGTCACCAAAGAATTAATCCAATGAGTAAAGTGGGTGAGCAAGTAACCAGGTATGTACCCTATTCTTGAAACTCTAGACATATTCCAATTGAGTAGGCATATAGTTATACAGTCGGATACATGTTCAGATTATGAAATGTTGTAAGTTGATGACAATCTACAATAAGTAGTATTTAGATTCCCTTTAACTCTTGTGGTGTAGATATGGATGTGAGGTCTAAATTGGTAAGTTTCTGGATTAACTTTTACATGAATCAGAGACTTAAAGATGTATAAACTAAATAGTCATGATTCCATGCCTGATAAAAAAAGGTTTGCAGGAATCACGCGGTGATATATTAGCAAGAGAAAGAATAGCTCTTTTGTAGTAGAAATATTTGTTTAACAAATGGGGAATGACCCCATAACTCAACACTATAAATCAAATGACATCAAAAGAAGGCATGGTGAAGTGTAAAACAATACTCACTTGAAATGAGAAAGTTGAGCTTTCTTAACATGTAAACAGCTTTACTCAGTTTATTATAAATATGACCGATGTGGGTCTCACAGTTGTTTTGTATCAATATAAATTCTTACCATTTTAGCAGTTTCAATTTCAGTTTTTTTTTATTTATGACTGCATACTATATGCTGGGTTTTGTTAGTATTTAAATGTAAATGATTAGTATCAAACCATTCCTTAGCCTGTCTTTGGGCAGCCAGATCATGTCTGAGAGATGCTGATCCTTTCACCTTGACCTCATATTATCATGCTTGTCTTTTTTTTGCTGATTAACATTCCATATTCTTTACACTTCTTTAAGGTCTGCTATCATTCCCATGACTTTCCATTTCCCTCAACGGGAAACCTCTAGCCTTCTTCACCCGCTGACACAGCAGGACAGAGAAGAAATGCAGCCATTATGCTGGTGGTTAAATGCTTCCATCACATTCTGGAGGAATCTGACTTCATCTTCACGGACCATAAGCCCCTGATGTGCATGTTCAAACAGAAGGCATAAAAGTACTCTCCACACCAGTTCATCACCACCAAATTAAATTGCACTCTGACATACATCTTGGAAAAATGTGTGTTTTGAGTCCAATTCCCCAAGAATTTAAGGTCATGTGAAAAGTAACATTTTTCATCTTTCTCTCTGCATCATAAATGGACCACAAGACTGCCAAGGGGTGGAGTGGTGGCTCCAACAAATTTATTTGCAGGCCTGTCAGAGGACACATAAATCAGCCACCACACCACTAGCAAAAGAGCCAACGCAGTTATTTATGAGCCAGTAATGAGAGTACATCTCCTTATCAGCGCAACTGCATGGTATGCAAGATATTGGAATAAATGTCATGTGTCAACTGGCTTATTTAATTCTGAGGTTTACTTCTCAGTCACCAAGTCACACCTAAATCACAGGAATATCAGTACATTCTAAACATTAGAAATAGCATAGTTAAATTATTATCATGGATTAAAAAATCTATTCGACATCAATGTGTTAAAATTGAAAAACAACTAACTTGGATTTTCCACATAGAAGATTTATTTACAACCTAGGTTTCAAAACAGAATAACACCTGAAGATGGTCATAAATAAATTTTCTACATGAAAAACTCAAGTTAGTTATTTTTCAATTTCAATATGAAGATTTCCCCCAAGTTACGCTAGAAATTTTTATTTATCAATGTGTTAATAATATCACAGGAAGAATACCAATAACTTCTATATGAAAGAAAATTCATTGTTAGAGCATGAAAAAAAAACAAAATATACAGTACACCATTTATATACATTTAATACGATATATAAAATTTATACAAAATACCAATATAAAAAATGCAAAAGATAATAATAATTTCTTTCAAAAATATAAAATACATAGTTTGCTTCATGCAGAGAGCTATGTTCAAGAGAGAAAGACAGCTAAACGAGCGATTTCATTTAGACAGAGCAGCATAGAGAGAAGGGGGCAGCCAAAACCAAGTGGATGCCATGCTCTTTGGAAGGTTGAGCTCATTCGACATGCTTGGCTAAGGAGGCTTTGGAGTCGAGGCCGATGCACGCACCCACTGCTCTTTGCGAGTGAGAGAACTTGGTCAACATGGCCAGCCAAGGGTAACAATGGAGTGTGGACTCAAGCAGAGAGCATTACAACATTTCAATTAAGAACACATTTATGAAGTGAGTGTAATAGGAAAATAAAGCATGAACTAATGGGCATTAGCATGGTATTCAAAACTGTGTAGATATCAGATATTCAGAAACAGGCACAAAATGCTACAGATGTATAGAATTGTGCCACGGAGATATTCAGTTATACCCTTGGACCCCAGGCACGAAGCGACCTTATTGCTTTGTTGATCTGTGAGCACCACACTTGTCGTTCTTCCTTCGAATCAGCTGACAGGAGGTGCCTGAAAAGAGGGAAGTCTATTAATGAATGAGTACTTGAGTGTCAATGAAGTGGTGTGCAGTGGGAGATGCTGAGGATACAATGCAGTTTCCAGCGTTACTTTGTGGAAGCAATCCAGGACTCAAAGAAGATACTTTGTTTCTCCACATAAAATAATTAAACCTGGTTTCCATGCATAGCAACAATTAGGTGATGACACTACACGTTGAAACCTTAGTCGTTTGAATAAATATTTTATGTGGAGGTACAAAGTGTATTCTTGGAGTCAGATGCTGAGGAGGCAGTCAATCTTTACAATATGTATTCTCTGCCTGAGTGGTGTGATGTGACTCTTAGAATGTGCATTCCTCTTCCTCTGGGAGGAATTCCACTGGGCAACAGGAGCAAGGATACGATTTTCATAGACATGGTGAATACGAGAAAGTTGACGGCAATGATTATGAGGAGTAGTGTCAGAAAACCACCTAGGTGATGAAGTCACTATTTTGTTAAGAGCCACTGGATTATAGTGCTGGGGCATGTACTTCATGCGATGTTAATCAATTAATGTGCCTATGATTTTTTCTTAAGTTTTGTCCCTTTTTTGAAAAGAAAAGTGTTAATACACTAGTCACACGGGAAAAGTTGATGAGGAAATTCTAAGAAGACTGGGGGAGTAATACTAAGAGGAGCTTTAGATTATTAAATATATAGGGAAGAGAAAATGAGTAATAAAGGGAAGAAATATGTCCAAATATGTAACTTTGGATGACAAAATATTCAACATTTTAAAAATTTTCTTTGCATTTTGAATTGTAAATTGACTTAAAACAATACTATCCTCTAAAATAATGACACCCTTAATAAATGATTATTCTAAATGTAAGAACATATTCAATTATATAAATGTTCCCCGATCATCAAAAAGTGATAACTTAGAAATAAAATATAAATGTATTGCATATTTTCACACTTTTTCGCAAGGCATGTTGGGAAAGTTTCATTGAATAATTTCCAAGTTGACAAATAGTGTGACTTGATTTTCTGTGACAAAGTTTCTAACAGTCAAAAGATTTTTTATTGTGGTTTTGGTTTCCATGCTTATTAGCAAATATGACAAAGCATAAATGATAGTTTTATACAAGGAGGGGCTCAACTTGCCCCAAATCACACAGTCATCAATCCTTACCTGATTGTTGTGAATGTGGATGAAGTGACGAGGACGAGAGAGTCTCTGTCTTCGGGCAGGGCGGCACGCCTCGTCTCCAAGAGGAAAGTGTTTGGGCGGGCACATATATGCCGTGGCACAGGACCAACACTTTCATTTGAACATGCATTGAGGTTTACCCAACCAATTGGCTCCTGCAAAGAAAAGATGATTCCAATCCCATTCAAAGAGTCATTTAAGTCTACTGCATTTAATTGCAATAAGAAATATGTCATTTTATGACATGTCTAGATGAACATGGTGTAATACTGGTCTGTTTATTACGATTTTGTTAAAACGAGGGTAATGGCAAAACTGAGGTATATTTCCTCCCTTCACCCCGACCATCTTGTTCCTGCCCTTCCTCATTTGCCTAATATTCTCCCTCTATCACATCTTTCAACATCCTATTGCCAATCATTACACTCTGCATCCATTTTTTATGTCTCCTTTGGATTTCTCCCAACAAACCCCTCTCCTCACCCCAGCATACCTAGAAATTCTTCATTTGTTTTCATATCTGTTCACTTCACATTCTCTACACCCACATTTCAAAAGGCTCAATCAATGCCTATTAACCTGCTGACCATGTTTCTGCACCATACATAACCATATCAAAGTTTTTGTGAGCCTTAACAACATTACCCAATGTCCCTGTCATCAATTTTCTCCTCTTTGTGAAAGCTTCTTTGCTTAGAATAATTCTTCTCTTTATGTCCCTACCACTTTGACTATTTTGGTCCAAAACATTTCTGAGATACATAGACTGTTCCACCTGCTCTAATTTTTTCCCTTCCATTTTAATGCTTAACTCAACCTTTCTCGTCCTGGAAAATCACATAACCTTTTGTTTTATTTATATTGACTCTTATCCCATATCTATTGCATTGAATTTCCGATTTCCTCAGCAATGCTTGCAACCCCTTGGCTGACTAAGTTTGGTCATCAGCAAACCTAACTGATTTTACAAATTCACCGCTGAATTCCATTTGCACCTCCAGTTCTTTCCATGCTTCTTTTATCATTTCTCACATGCACAGGTAACAAATACATCTCCTATCCCTCCAACCTATTCCTATTTTCTGAAGTATATTCATTAGTTTTTCTCAATTCACTCTATCAAAAGCCTTTTCATAATCTATGAAACAGGCAAATACATCCCGATTTTATTCTATACTTTCTCTACTAGTAATCCCATTACTGCAGTGGCATTGTACGTGCCTCTCCCCTTCCGAAACCCAAAATGGTCATCCCCTTAACAATCATTGCCCAGCTCTCCATCCTTTTGTTGATGCATCTTCACACTGCATTTTCCACAACTTTCATTTTCTTCTTTTGCTTTATTTGTGGCCCTTCTCAATTTATTGTTTAACTCTTTGTACTTCATTTTGCCTAACTCTGTGTTTACATTCTTCCATTTTCTTCTCTCATCCATCTTTGCAATCATCTCATCCGTGACCCATGGTTTCCTTATTCTTTTCCTGTTAACGATTCCTATAATGTCTTTTGCTGCTTTTAATATCCCTTTCTTGATACATTTCCATTTTTCTTCGATAGTACTCTGCTCTTTACTGTCATCCATCATTTTCTCTACAGCCTGCTGATACTACTTTCTTGTTAATCCATTTAATGCTTCTACATTCCATTTCCTAATCCGCTGCCCCTTCCTTACCTTTTTGATACGGATGCTACATTTCATAACAACTAAATTGTGGTCAGAGTCCGCATTCACCCCTGGGAAGCTTCAAGAATTTATCACAATGTTCCTAACCTGTGAGTAACCAGAATATAATCTATCTGATACCTTTCTGACTCACCTGGGATTTTCCATGTATACCTATGCCTTTTGTGGTGTCTAAACTATGTGTTGGTGATGCCTAACCCCTGTCTCCTGCAGAATTCAATTGCTTTCTCCCCACGTTCATTCCTCGTGCCTAACCCATAGTCCCCCACCTCACCACCATCTCTTCCTTCGCCTACCGTCGCATTCCAATTCCCCATTGCTATCAAATGTTTCCCTGAAGGAACACACGCGATTATATCCTCTAACTCATCATACATCCTTTCGACTTCTTCCTCCTTGTGGTGGCCCAGTGGCATGTATACCTGAACAATGACCAAGTTCGTTGGTTCTGCTGTAATCACTACTAGTAATATTCTATCTGTCGCTTGCTCTAAAAAAGCGAATAAGCATAAATTTGTAAGTTCCACTGATTTTTATTTTAAAAACGACCAGTTTCGTCATAGAGATATTGACTATTCGACAAAACCGGTCATTTTTAAAACAAAAATCGGTGGAACTAAAAAATTATGTTTATTCACTTTTCATCATGAAGTTCCATCAAGTTGATACGAAAACCATGGAATTTTGTTCAATATTACGGCAACTCCTCACTGGCTCCAGTCCATTCCACCTTATGTCACTATAACTATATTTGGCAGAATTCCCACTCTATCCTTCCATCTCACCTTGCACAGACCTAAAATATCGATATATTCTCTTTCCCTCTCTCACTTTATATTTTATAATTTTTCTGTCCTCAATGTTATCCTAACATTTTAAGTTCCTATTCTAACTAATTTGGTCTTCTTATTCTGTTCTGCTGCTATCGGTTTTGCTTTGCAAGGCTTTCATGAGATGATGGACGTGGAAGTATTGCCTCTTCCACTACCGGACACAACCCACGACCAATATTAGACTAAGCACTAACCCTTAGGGGATATATGATATAGCACAAGTCGGACACTTTGCTGAGTCAATGGAGAGTCCCCTGAAAGCATACCTGAGAGTACATACATTGACCATTGGAACATTTCAAAACTATCACTGACTGATACACTTGCAATATTATTCCCCTATACTGATTTAACATAAGAATTTTCATGTGAAAAAATTACTGTGCCAATTGTTTAAAATTTGATTACTCCGCAGATTACAGGAAAAGTGAATACTGTGTGCTTGGCCATCAGGATGCAAATGGATATATATTCATCAATCACAATTCACAGTGTACATTGATATTTGCTGTAATCCATCAAGTTGTAACTTTCATTATTTCATTTCACATGCATTTTTGTGCATGTTCACCCTCACCAGCTGTAATAAGGACGCACGTAACACCAGTGTCTGCCTAGTAAAGAAATGTCTCTGTAACCGAATGGCCCAGTACATTCCCAATTCTCAAATATCTATTTAGGAATGAAAATAACTGTCCATAACCATCGTGGTGAGGTGCCATTCTTATTTTCTCAAAATTGAGCCATAATCTAGGGTCATCACATATGCTAGCAATGCAGGATCATTTACATCATCACCCTCCCTATTCTCAGAAAAACATTTAAATTCTACACACCTTCTTTCTCTCATCCTCTGGGTATTTCCAGAATGACAGCCTGTCATCATGCAACAAGCACCAACGTCGGTGCCACGCACCAAAGCCACTGATGTCCTCAAACATCGTGATGAAGCCTCGTTCTTCAGCATTCTGTTCCAGCTGGCACTTCAGCTTCATCTGCACAACACCCTCAAGGGGGGATGAATATGGAACCTGCCAAGGGATGCAGTTGCACAAATGGACAAGTCAACAGAATGAAAAGGGGAAACATTCTTGCTGCATTCAAATCACCTCTCCCCAATAAAGTAATTCCCATTTATAACTACCATTAAGAGATTCGCTCGGAGGTTTGCATTCTCCAAAAGTTACTATGACGACATTGAAAATTTCATTTAGGCATTCCATCCAACATTTTCCATGGATGTTTTGGTAGTGAGCATGGCACACTGTATAAACAACAAATGAACCATCAGAGTATCAAGCAAACCCAGTACCCCAAACCCTTCAATACAGATTTCAACGGAACATGACCATAAGAGACTATGCTGAAAATTTGTCTTTTTTATGACAAGCAAATGTAGGTTAATAGTTATGCCCTTTAAGCTTATGAAATATACTTGTGAGAACATACATGAGCATGACAATGGCAGTGAAAATCATAGAAAACTTGTTCACTCTTGACAGTGTTTTTCATCATTTACAATATATTTCACTGGTTTAAATTTAAAAATGCTTGGAACTAAGGTAAATAGTTCAAACAAATTTCATGGTAGATTTTAACTTTGGATCGATACCATTTACAAAATACTATTTAGATCAAGTTGCTGTGAATGGGCCCTGGGAAGTGTCCCCTGGGACTTGCGTGAGGCTCACCTTGTTCAAAGTCCATTGCACTCTGCTGAGCTCCCTCAGGGAAAAGACGACATAACCAGCGAGGGCAAAGGCAGTGGAGCGCACCGCCAGTGGACCTGCAGGGCTTTGAACTATGGGCATGATTAGATTTGATTCCTGCTTCAAGAGTTTCCTGGGGGTGATGCGATTTTTGCTGCTCTCCTGCACACGCATTGACATGGTTCATGTGGAAGAGTAATAGAAGTTCACTTCAATTCACGGCCTTCATTTATCATTCAAATTATCAACTTTTTATCACCAGGATGGACAGACAGATCAAAACTCTCATTTCTTTACACCCAGACACTGACAACAACTCCTAAAAGGGAGAAGAATGCAGGCATGCGAGAATATGCATATTCATGTGAAACAAGCTCACTGACCTTTCTGATGTGATATTTGGCCTCATGGCTAAGCACTTCCCTCCTCACTTGTAGTCCATAAACTTCGAGAGTGACTTTAAAGTCACTGTACAAGCCAGAGAGACTTATGCCTTTGGAGAAATGAAGACTTGGAATCAGCCGACCTTTTGACCTGCAAATATTCGCAGTGGATAGCATTTCCGTGGCGATGACTTTCTCTTGGTGTTTCACCAAGCAGACAAAATGATGAGTGAAGTCAACTGAAACAGAAAACAAGTTTATCTCATGAAATGATCCCAAGCCAACAATATGAACAAGCAACAAACATATTTCAGATGATCATTTGGCATTTGAGCAAGATATTTACATGAAAAATAGAATAGTCATCAGTGTTGATGATGTTTGTTGGATACAAAAATTATTAAATGAGTGCTTGAACTTGGCAAGTGGGTTCATCTACATCTACATAAATACCCTGCGAGCCACCAAAAAGGTGTGTGGCAGGGGGTGTAGCACCATGAGATGGGTCGCATGAAATAAAAAAATATATAAAATGCAGCAAGAGTTAGCATCTATCTTTAAAAATCCTTGGGAAGGTTAAATCATTATAATCAATCCATTAGTCACTGTGAAATCATTTATGACTTTGTAACTTATGATTTGACCAAGAGAGCACATTTCAAGGGTTTTCATTTAATCATCACAATTTACTATTTGGAGCCATTAAATCGTTTGGAATCAATACGATCAGTTTTAAGAATGCTCAAAATTAATGTTACAATTCAAATAAATTCTGCATCCAATTCTATACAATGCTGAGCATTACGTATGCAATAGATGGCAATATTATACAGGTGTCAACCGTCTATATAATAGGAGATGCTCTTATAAAAGGACGCCATGGGAAAGTTAACTGATCACACAAGAACTTGGCCTAAAGACACCTGATTAAGGTGGGGCATAAGTTTCAGCACAATGTGCAAGAATTGGTTTTTTCATTGCTCACAATTGCAATGAAGTCTTTACGGGGTTGATGTCGTTGGCTTTTCATACATGAATTCTTTTGTTTTTTACTTTATTTCTGGTAACAAATATGGTGTTCCTGGCTCAAATAAATGTTTGTTAAAAAGTGTACATCACCAATTTAATGTTTCTCAAAACCCAAAAGTTGTGACGCCACACAATGAAAAGCACACCATTGTTATTTAATTTAATTAGAGTCACACATTGCCAATAAACAATGTCAGAACTTTGCGCACAGTCAATATTAGCAAAAAAAGTCCCGATGCAATTAACTTACCTTCACCATTTACAACTTCCTGCAGAAATTCCTTCTTGAGTGGTAGAGTGACATCTGAGATGTCAAGGTCCCCCTTTTCCAACGCCTGAGTTGACATGTCCGACTCCGCACTTTGTTTGGGCCACAATGTTCCCTCCACTTTTATTCTTTGGATTTCATTCAATGCTGCTTGCCGCCTGTGTGCTGCGGAGAATAAAAATATTGAGACACAATATTAGCATCCACAATATGAGCACTCCTTCCCATCGTTCATATTTCCAAAATTGCCACTTTATTTGCACTCAAATTCTCTCTCCGTGTCGCCTACCGTGTAAAACCACAAAGGAAACTACACTGCACAAAATTGACGGCCACCGAATGTGTGTCTTTTGCCTAATTTTTGAATCAATAAATTCAACTCTTTTTAACTTCAGTTTTGAACTTGAAGTGTCTTTCTAGTGTATACGGACAGATCACCAATGTATAATTGACCAGAAGGAAATTTAAAGAAATGGAATTTCAACCACTTGAAACAATCTAAATGCTCTTTCCACCTTTTTGAAACTGTATAACGGGGTGACGTGAATGCTGGTGATTGTAAAACTTTGTGCAATGCTTTCGAGGTTTGCACCATGCAGTGTGGCCATCGCCTTCTCATCTCTGATAAATTTCCCACAAACCAAAATAAAGGTCACAGTGGATATATATTCTTTCCTTGGAAAAGGGAAAAAAATTGTATGCTTTTTTTAAAACCATAAAGTCAAACCACAACAAGGACAAAATAAAATGCAAGATAATTGTCTCAGAGAGGGGTTGAACCTGACCAACAAAACAGCTTTCCCTTGCCGCTGAAGTTAAGTGGGTTACCCACTTGTCCTGGGTGAAATCCAAGAAATATGAGAACCATGGAAGATGACCTGGGACTAAGCAATGGGAACCATCTCAAGGAGTGATTAGTGAGTGTATGGTCTATTTCCTCTCTCTCTTAGCTGTTTCCAAAAGCACACTACAAATTTTTTACGCCAGAAAAGTTCTTCTATCTAGCTGAAGAAGCTGTTTCCCTTACACCCACAGAGATGAGTGGAAATTGGCCTCCACACGAAAAACCAAAAGCATGGGGATTCAAAGGAAAGATGCAGTGGCACTCTATTCACTCCTCTTGAGTCTTGTAGCAGTGATGATTAGCACACTGGAATAGTCCAACCGAAGTGCTCACGCGCGATTATTTCTGTATAATTTGTTGAAAGGAGGTGAATTTCATGTTGTGAACCATGTTTGCGCTTCATAATATGGAAGTTTGGCAGTTACAAGAGGTTTACTGCAATGAGGCATTTTGTATGCAATGCAAACATACATGCTATGGGTTCTGGGACAAAAGTTCATTCTAAAGAGGTTGGTATGATAGTGGTTAGCAATTTTACTGCATATCCATTTGTATTTGAAACACTTCAATACTTACAAGTCATCAATTACAGACCACGTCATAAACACCTGAAACTCAACCGGGACAATTAATTACACAAGAACACTCACTTAGCTGTGATGCTTGGGAAACAAACCCAAATGAGATAAGGAACGAATTAATTTTCAAGCACAAGATGAATTTTCAAACAATTGGGCTGTCAAATTCACCCATTGTAGAAAATCTGTTAATCGGATAAAATAATACTTTGTAATTCCACAGATTTATTTCACAAACACACGACCTGGGTTTCGACGTACAACGTCATCTTCAGGTGCAGACATACAGGCGACCTGAAGATGACGTTGTACGTCGAAACCCGGGTCGTGTGTTTGTGAAATAAATCTGTGGAATTACAAAGTATTATTTTATCCGCTTAAGAAGGAACCGATTCCATAAAATAATGCCTGAAACCATCGAAAATCTGTTACACTGCAACCAAATCAAAATGCTCTCCGAATGTGAGTACTAGCCCCATCGTGGATTCTTGCTGATGGGGCCTAACAGGTCGAACATTAAAAGATCTGACGGCCAAGGTAATTTGAGTTACACATGAGAGAGACAGCAGAAGAATAATCGAGGTATGCCTTTAAGGTGATTTATCTCGTTTTTTTGCATATTTTCCTGTATATCGGGATCTTTTTTGAATTTTGTGAGTTTTATAAAAACTTCTGAAGAATATAAATGAGAATATGGTATTTTATTTACATCAGAAGATGTCATTGCTTTCAGGGTATATATATATATTCATGGCATCAATCTAAAACAGAGCTACATTGCTTGCATCAGAAGATTACCATTAAGAAGTCCATTACATTGCCTCTAACTGTGCATTGCAATTTACGGAGTACTTGGATGATGACATACATGCTTATGCATACTACTCGCACACTCATACTCACTGGCAATGAGCAGTAATCTTTCCCCCTCAACCTGCTCGGTCGACTCCGAGAACTCGATGGTTGAACTACAGAGGTTCAGTGCTTGACTGGCTTGAGATATAATGGTTTGCTGCCTACTGACCTGTAAAAGGGTATTTAATACATGTCAGACACCCAAACCCAAAATATCAAATTTATATTAGATAAAGGACACATTATGATGTACTTTCTATTCAAGAAGAGACAAAAAGCAGAGGAAAGTTACTTAATTTACAGAAAAGAGATTGGAACAATGAATGAGCAATCCATTCACAATTAAGTAGGTTACTGAGTCATAGCAATCCAAAACTGTGAATGTAACATGCAAAGTGAACATTTCCCTGAATGCTCAATAAAGTCTTGGAAAGGGAGGACCTCTCACAACAGAAGCTCAGTTTAAGAGCAGACCTTTTCATCCAATTGATTTTTCTTTCCTCTTACAAGTGTTGGGCAGAAATAAGGACAATAAATCATAGTATCTACCAATTTAAGTCTAATTTTGGTTTTTCCTGTCACACACACCTGGATGGTTTAAAGCTATTTGGCTTTCTGCAAAGCCTCTCTTCTCCAACCAAAAGCTTACTCAGTTTGCTACCTAGTCCTCAAAAAGTCAACAGTAAACAAATGCATACCACTGTAACAACATATGAGATGCCTGCTGACTTATGGAAAGGTCAATGCTAGCTGACAAAATAAGCACCAAAGGTGATGAAAGATGAAGTACATGATGCAGGAGGAATATGTAGCATGAAAAAAGACACCCTTAACATGCATCAAATTGCTTCATGAGCACTTGTTCCATTCGCTGGCCTTTTACCCAGAGTCAGAGCAGGTAGGGGCCACCAGTAAGGTTCACCGTCATCAATGACATTAGTACCTGTCTTTCCCAACCACTGTAAATAATACCGCATTTCTTACTAAACACACTCCAAGGGTGGCTGCAGCAATGAAGAGAATTTTACAACACAATTTAATTTACAATGATGCTTAGAAAATTCCTCAAAAAGTTAGCAAAATATCCTCCACATCTGTATTTTTCATATGCTAATGTCTTTTTATCTGGAGGAAACTCAACTTTAGTTATTTCTGCTCCTGACATCAAATAATTGTGATTATAACTGAAAGAAATACTAGTAATAACTAAATTTGCAAGTTGATACAATGATAGGTCTCTCTAAAAATTGTGTACCAACTCTCCACATAAAAGATATGGTGAGAAGAAATCCAAAACATCACACTCATTACAGTTATTGCAGCCTACCTCTTCAAGAAGGGATTTCATTTTGGTCTGCACAGCCTGTGCACAGTCTTGACCCTCGCTGCCATGGCTGACTTGGGATCGACCCTTGCCACGACTCACGTAATTGGTGACACTAGGACATGGAGAAGCCTGCAACAAAAAGGAATTCATGTATTCTAATCAGAATTGCAATCAATGGTTCTAATGTACAAGACTTCAGTGATATTATTAAATATTATTACATATTGCAATAATTTATTAATGTAAATCATTATATTTATTTCAAATATTCCTGTATCAAGTATCACATTTCTTTATAGTAAAGTATTATTAGCCCTGAGGCCTTTTTTTGCTCCAATGCTCCACTCTCGACATGCTCCATGGCCATGCACCACAGCCCCTGACCCAGCTGATGGCAATAGTTACCTCAAACCCTTTCTTGGTGGAAATACCACTTAATCACCCAGACACACATAGTACCATGCCACTCGAATCGATTTTTGGGTTAAGCAACAACTTCAATCACACCCTGTCATTTCAAAGCTTCATTTCCAAATGACCCCACCCCTCATCTCCAATGCACCCACAGCTGTAGGATTTCCACAGTCATTGCCACGAGTGTTGGGTAAAAGATCTATTTCAGATGCAATATGAGAAGGGAGGATAAAAAAAGGGAAAAATATAACACCATCAGGGTGCAAAGCTTAGGAACATCTACTTTGTTCCTTTTGAGGGGCCCTACACTAACATTATCTTCATGCACCATTTATGGAAATTTAATATTGGTAATTTAATAATTTATATCAATGGAATATTATTATTGAGCATGTACAAGGGGAGACCCAAAAATAACAGGAATTTTGCGATAGATTCTTTATTTCTCAATATTTTTACATTAAATTTGGTTCACCTTCAAAGTATTCCCCATTGACCACAATGCACTTCTCCAAACGATGATTCCATTATTCCAAACATTTCTGAAATTCATTAATTGGGATGTCCTTTAGGCGTTCTAGTGATTTTTGTTTAATCTCCTCCACAGTGTCAAATCGCTTTCCTTTCATGTCCCTTTTGAATCTGGAGAACAAAAAGAAGTCACAGGGAGCTAAATCCCATGAGTAAGGGGGGCTGGACAATCGATGTCATGCCGTTTTTGTCAAAAACTGCATCATGGAGAGGGCGGTATGAGCCGGCGCGTTGTCATGATGGAAGAACCAGTCACCTGTGTGCCAAAGATCTGCTCTTTTCTTCTGGATACTCTCTCTCAATCTCTTCAAAATCTCCAGGTATAGCTTCTTGTTGACAGTTTGACCCGGGGAACAAACTCCAAGTGCACAATACCTCTGCAATCGAAGAAATAAATCACCATTGTCTTGATTTTTTATTTCACTTGGCAAGCTTTTTTTGGACTAGGAGAGCCAGCTGTCTTCCATTGGTTTGATTGCTACTTTGTTTCAGTATTGTATCCATTACTCCACGATTCATCACCAGTAATCACCTTGGAAAAAAAATCAGGGTCCCTCTTAGAGCTGATTTTGAAGCTCAAAATCTTGTCTGAACTCGACGCTCCCTTTGATGGCTATTGAGATGGCGAGGAACAAATTTAGCTTCTCTTCAGATAGAATCCTCTGAATTGACACTCCAGACATCTCAAAGAGTTGATCAATGGTTCTGCGATGGTCTTCACGAATTAGGGCATTGATTTTGTTGACGTATTCATCAGTTCTTGATGTTGAAGGGCAGCCTGAACCGGGTTGGTCTGCAATTGACATTTCACCATTTTTAAAATGTGTAAACCACTCATAGACTCCAGTTTTGCTTAGGACAGCTTCCTCATAAGCAGTCTTGAGCATTACAATAGTTTTCTAGGCCGATTTCTCCAACAGGAAACAAAATTTCACTGCAGCACATTGCTCTTGATTCTCCACCATCACGTTTTTCGCTGATATGAAAAAAGTTGTTTTACTGAAACAGCTCTCACAGATGGACCGATCCAGTCACAGTGATGGCGCTGCGCATTCTGACCCAGGTGGCGTGAGCCTGACATACAATAGGCCGAACAAAGTCTTTCCCCATTCTCGCTCCCCACTGCAGCTCAATTCCCATTACTTTTGGTTCCTCCCTCGTATAAGTAATGGCCTTACTTCTTCCATCCCATATGTTTCACTATTCTTACCTGAGCTTGCTGTTTTCTGTAGAAGCTAATGGTGTGCATGAGGGGCAAGGGGTGTTCATCCTCCTGCTGGGCCCATGAACTGGAATTTGCATCTTTATTCTGGTGTCGCATTGGGTCACCTGTTTCAGCAAATGCAGCACAGACTCCTTTACCCTGCAAAATTAGGAGAATCGTTGGCTGAATTGAATTACTTTATTCAAGAATATAAATAAGTGAGGCTATATGGTTGGACCAGGTTCTTGGATATTATTATAAAATAATCTACTGGCTAAGGTAGGTTTGTGATGGACACGACTACCAAATAAATATCTTGTTTCTTCTGACAAAAAATAAACCAACTGCCTACTCTGCAATCAGCTTATCTTCATTTTCGTACATTTCCTTCAGCCCTTCCTTCCATCCAACATCCCTATCCCATTCCTGCCCCTTCCTTGTTAGCCTAATATTCCTGCCTCTATCACAGTCTTCAATATCTCACTGCTGATCAATACACCCTTCATCCATTTTTCCTGCCTCAATAGGATTTCTCCCAAGAAAACCCTCTTGTCACCCACCATACCTAATACTTCATCATTTATTTTCCTTTTGGTCCATTTAACCTTTCACATCCTCCACACCCATATTTCAAAACCCTCCAATCTACTTCTATCCTCCTTCAGTGACCATATTTCCGTGCCGTACATAACCATTCTCCATATCAAAATTTTATCAAGCCTTTTCTTAACATCCTTACTCAACGTCCCGGTCATCAACTCCCTCCTTGTTAAAGCCTCTTTTTCTAGCACAATTCTTCTCGTAATGTCCCTACTACTTCCGACCATTTTGGTCCAAAACACTTCCGTGATACGTAAATTGTTCCTCCTGTTCTAGTTTTTGCCCTGCTATTTTTACAATGATTTTTACACACAAACTGTTGCATTGTAATTTAACTTAACCTTGATAAAAAGAATGATTTGAGGCATCACTTTGTGGAAGCGATTCATAACGGAAAAAGGAAATACTTTGTTCTCCCACACAAATTTTATTACACACAACCTAGGTTTCGACTTACAAATGATGGTTTCGACCTACCTGATGATGACTTCGTAAGTCGAAACCTAGGTCGTGTGTAATAAAATTTGTGTGGGAGAACTAAGTATTTTCTTTTTCCGTAAATTAACCTTCTTTTTAGGGAAAACCACATAACCTTTGTTTTATTTAAATGTATTCTCATCCCATTTCTATAGCACAAATTGGAAATTCAGTGCAATAGATATGGGGGGGGAGAGAAAGTATGGTTCTGCCACTGAGTAATGCGACATAACATTAGTATAATTAATTTTGAAAAGAGGGTGACCACCTGGATTCCAACAAATCACTTAGGAAATGGAAAATGAAATATTTTTAGTTGAGAAAATACAGCAATTTTACATTCCAGTAGAAAGAAAATGTCAACACTGAAATACTCCATCATGGAATTAGCCCATCTGGAAAGCTATAAATGTTGTCAACTATTGGTGCAAAGGATAAAATGGAAAAACAGAAACAAATAAAAATAGACTTTATTAATACAGATGCAGCTCTCTCACCCAATCACCCCATTGTTTTGCAAACATGGATGTTAAAGAATGAAAAATGTTTATTGATAATGTTTATCTAGAAATTTCAAATTTCACCTTTGATAGATTTCTGCCAGGCATGGAATTATCAGCACTCTTGCGTTTTGGGGGGGTTGGGCCGTCAATGGCACCTTCCTCTTCTGCTATTGCTTCATCTAACAGCTCATCCATTTCATCAAATACTGCCTTCTCAGCCGTAGACAATGCTGCACCTCGCTGGAATTGAGCAGCAGAATTCCAACTCTTCAAGAATAAGAAGAGCTCTAAGTGTGACTCTCTTGCATATTTACGGAAATGTATGCATATATGTACACAAACACACACACACTTGGAGGAAACACAGAGCAGCAACAACAGTATATCAAACACAACATTAAAGCATAAACACAAAAAACGACACTCACAGAGATATTTTATGTTTTAGTGGTCAGCTCACCATTGATGGATGCAAAAGAATGAGTTCTCACGGTGAGAGGGATTCTGTGATGCCTTTGAGGGACTGACGCCTTTTGTGGTGTCTAAACCATGTGTTGGTGATGCCTAACCCCTGTCTCCTGCAGAATTCAATTGCTTTCTCACCGCATTCATTCCTCGTGCCAAACCATAGTCCCCCACTTAACCACCATCTCTTCCTTTGCCTACCGTCGCATTCCAATTCCCCATCGCTATCAAATGTTTCCCTGAAGGAACACACGCGATGATATCCTCTAACTCATCATACATCCTATCCACTTCTTCCTCCTTATGGTTGGTCGGTAGCATGTATACCTGAACAATGACCAAGTTCGTCAGCTCTGCTTTAATCTCTACGAGTAAGATTCTATCAGTTGCTTGCTCTACGTTGACTACGCTTCTTCCTACCCCTTTATTTAATATTACGGCATCATCTTGTTGGCTCTCGTCCCCGCCACTGTATATTACTCTATAATTATCACGCCAGTAATCCCCGCTATCCTTCCATCTCACCTTGCAAAGATCTAAAAAATCTATAATACCTCTTCCCTTTGCTCACTTAATATTCTCTAATTTGCTGGTCCTCAACATTGTCCGCATCCACCCCTGGGAAGCTGTGCGAATTTATCACACTGTTCCTAAACCTGTGCCTAACCAGAATATAATCTAACTGATACCTTTCTGAGTCACCTGGAATTTTCCATGTATACCTATGCCTTTTGTGGTGTCTAAGCCATGCGTTGGTGAAGACTAACCCCTGTCTCCTGCAGAACTCAATTGCTTTCTCCCAGTGGTCATTCCTTGTGCATAAACTGTAGTCCCCCACCTCATCACTGTCACATTCCAATCCCCCATCACTATCAAATGTTTCCCTGAAGGAACACACGCGATTATATCCTCTAACTCATCATACATCCTATCTACTTCTTCCTCCTTGTGGTTGCTCGGTGGCATGTACAAAATATCTATATTTCCTCCTTCCATCTCTCGCTTAATATTCTCTAATTTTCCTATCTTCAACATTATCCCAACATTCCAGTTCCTATTCTAACTAATTTCATCTTCATCTTCTTCTGTATCTTCTGTCCTGCTGCTGTTGGTTTCCCCCTTGCAAGGGAAAACCGACAACGGCAGCTCTGTGAAATATTATACTTAAATTTCCTAACCTTCCCAAAGGGAAAAAATATTGTTGAGCATATTGCATATACAGTTAATGCAAATCCTCATTTTCAATAAAACACATTTATGGAAGGAAGGAGGCAGAAGAAATTGGCAAGGTATTTGTCAATGAATCACCTTGGAGATGGCCAAGGAGGACATCATGGCATCATTTGAATGGATGGGTAATAAATTAGACCGCATTCATTGATATCATAAGTGAAGTGATAAGGAATTAAGAACACTTTATATGAGTTTTGGAAAATCTGGAAATATTATTAAAGTATCTGGTGGTTTATTTATTTTAAATGTTAAAAATAAACAAAACTAAATCCTTAAGGCTCGCTTTGAACCTTCAGAATGCTGGATAATCAAAAACATCAATTGCCAATTTGATCATGGACACAACCCTAGACCGTGCTAAAACAAATGTATAACAATATTTTTGGCCTTGTTCAGCTTCTCACATAAAGAATAAGTAGACAATATTTAGACTTGATAGTTACCTAGTAATGGCTTTCTATATAATACGAACATCCTAATTCACATTGTACACATTAGTTAAGCATACTGTTTGCTGTGAATAAATATAAGCAAATACTAATCAAAAGCTAATCCAAATAATTTCATTTAGCTTTGAAGAAGAAAATTCATCCAATTTATTTCATCAGCTAACTCAAATCAAAAGTTCTAAAGATCACTATCAGCTGGAGCACATTTAATCATTTCAGTGTGCATATAACAGTTGTAATAGAAGTGGGCTCAAAACACAGTCAATATACATATATAACAGATGGTGAGCAAAGAGTCAAAATAGACGGAGTATCATCGGACACAGGAAGTGTTGTATTGGGTGTCTCACAAGGAAGTGTCATTGGTCCACTGTTGGTCTTTTTATGCATTAACGACATCAGGTCTTAGGTTTCCAGTAAACTTTGTCTATTTGCTGACGATGGCGTGATACATAGGGAAATGTCCAGTTATGAAGGTAGTGTCATTAACTAACAACCTAAATGCCATCCAAAACTGGACCAAGAAATGGGTGCTAGAATTAAATTTGAATGTGTTTTGATAAATTTTGAGAGGAAAAGTATTTCACCTGAAAGCATTTACACCATACAAGAAACTAACATAACACACAGAATTGGTGATATCCTTAGGTGTTACGATAACTACAGAAATTTCACGGGCAAAACAAATTCATGAAATTGGCAGAATAGCAAATAAAAAGTAAAGATTCATAAAATGAATACTTGGGAATTGTTATGAGAGGGTCAAGGAGCTTTGTTATTTCATATTAGTTGGGCCTCACCTCAAGTATACTGTAATTTTATGGGACCCTCAAGAAGTAGGCTTAATTTTGGAACTAGATCAAGTGCAATGTAGAGTTTGTGAAAAGATGTTATGAACAAGGTAGCAGTGCCACAACATTATTGGAAGAATTAGGATGGGAGCCACTAGTTGACCGTAAGCTTAAGTACAAGTTAAATTTTCGGCATAAACTTGAGGCAGGTTACTTATCTGAGGATGCTCACAACATATTACAGGTCCCAACTTACTGCGGTAGATCAGATCACCAATGTAAAATCAGGGAGATTTATTGTAGAACAGATAGATTTAAAATGTTGTTTAATCCACAAATCATTGGAGATAAAAATAGATGAAATAGTAGAATTGGGTGTTTGTATATTTGTCAATATCTTGCATATTCCTTCCTGCATATTATTATTTTCAGAATACTTTAGAATTACCTTAATAGACCTATCTTTTTTACAGTTCTACAGCATGGCTGCATAGATTTTTGCGACGGTGGCTTGAAGGATTCTGCATTTTCGGGTTTCACCGCATTGTTGTTTAAAGCTGACAACAGTTTCCTCGACCTAAAGACGCTGAATGCAATTTCGGCAAAACTGTTGTCAGCTTTAAAGAACAACATGGTGAAACCCAAAAATGCAGAATCCTTCAGTTCTACAGCATGATTTGAATATATGAATCCTGTTATTGCATATTGTTGCATGCAAATACACTCTTTCATATGATTACAATTTTTCGAGTGCATAATCAAACCAATATTTGTGCAAAGTTAATATGATTGCAATTGTGCATGCATGTCTGGTGACCTAACATCTCGAGCCATTCACTCTTGCAGCAGCTTATGGAGTATTGTGTAGATGTAGATATGAGCAGTAGGTCTACATCATCCAATGTTATCCAACGATAATCACAAGACTGTTACTCACACTCTTTTTCCCAAAACTCTCGTCAATGCCAGCAGCTTGGAATATTTCCCGCCCAAAGCTGATGTCCCCAGCTCCAATACTGCCATTGTTACTGCTGCTGTAGTCACCCTCATCGCTTTCATTCTCTAAATCTCCAAAGCTGTAAGCAGTGAAGAAAGAGATAAGCAGTCACTACAGTATAGATCCAAAATATTTCATCATCAATGTTAAAAAGTGAGAATTATAAAATCCCTCTGCTTTGACAATCACCTTTCATTTTCACCCTCCGAATCTTCAACGTCCATCTCACTTTCCGTGGCATCTATGTCTGAGAGACTGGGATACAAACATCCCGGCTTGGCTTGAGACACTTTAATTTTGCGCATGTTGGCCAGTGATGAGATCTTCTCCGAATGTGGTGAGGTGGATGGGAGGTTGGATGCAGCCGGTGATGAGGGAAGACTGGCAAAGGGTCCTCCCTTTGCTGGTGGGCCCTGCCTCCCCGGAGGTGGTGTGGAGAATGTGGGCAGGGGTGGTGGAGGGGGAGGTGGCACCATCTGCACAGGGGAGAGACACAGGGTGAGAGTGCCAAAAGTAAATTATGGGCTACATTATCATTTAGAGACTATTGTGAAAAATGCTTCATCTCAAAAAATTAAGTATTTTAATTTTTACTTGGACATTTCAAAGTACAAACCATTGTTGTTGTGTGGAAAATGAGCATATTTCTTAATGAAAATTGAAAATCAAAAGACAGGTGCGTGACAGAAGTGAAAAAATGAAACAAGTTTTCTTTTTTCGGTCAATTTGTATTGGCCATTAATGTGCTTTCTATAGTTAATGAAATCACAAAAAATAGACAGGATATCAAAGATAACATACATATTATATTGTTAATCATCACAGTTATTTACTCAATAAAGGGAGAAAAGAACCTTTTCATTGAAATGAAATTAGATATTGACAGAAAAGGAATAGGGGAGCAAAAGAGCATTGGTAGAAGCTGGAATGGAGCGGTAAAGGAAAATGCAAGTACATACTAGATTCACTAATAGCAACAGATGAGGGGAGGAGAAATAAATTAAGCAAAACACAGTTTTTGGCAGAAAATAAAGGGAAGTGGAACACTAACTTCCACAAAAGAATACTAAAAAGTCAGACAAATAGTTTTGTTTAAAATGCATTACACTATTGTCAATATGTTGGAGGATATCAAGTTTCCATAAAATACAAGGGCCATTCAATAAGTAAAGTAACAAATGTTCTCCTTTTAAAACTACATAATCATAGAATTTTTACCATTTTTTAAGAAAAAAAAACATTTTTGAAGGGCTGTTAGTTGGCAACCTTGGGATGAGCTCTGATCAGCTGTTTGATCATTTTACATCAACATAAACTCAAAATCTTCAAATCACTATGGCAAGTCCACTGGAAGGTTGCACCTTAGAATGGCAGTGCTTTTTATTGCGGATGGTGTGAAACTAAGTGAAATACTTTCTAGAATGTTGATACAATACAGGAAAAGTTGTAAGAACCGCGCGAATATTTACAAGTGGCTTGATCAGTATAAAGGGGTGGGTGATGAACCCCGAAGTGGGCGTCCAGTCAAAGTTTCTGGTCCCTCATTGGTATCGAGGATCGATGGACTTATTCACAATAATAGAAGAATTCTAGGTGAAATGATAGCTGAGAAAGTTCAGGCAAATGTTGGAAATGTTCACAGTATCATTCATAACCATTTAAAATACAGAAAATTGTGTGCAAGATGGGTTCTCAGGCAGCTAACTGATGCTCATAAAGAATCAAGACTTCCAATTGGTCAAGATTTAAAGCAACGAAGTTTGATTGAAGTGACCTGTGACAAGGTTTGGATCCATCAATATGATCCTGAGACCAAAAGACAGATTATGGAGTGGAAACACACCAGCTCTCATGTTTGCAATCTTTCAACGGACTTGCTACAGCGAAATGAAGATATTGAGGTTATGTTGCCATAAAATTAGCAAACAGCTGATCACAGCTCATCCCAAGGTTGCCAATTGACACCTCTGAAACTACTAAAAAGATTCATTGAGTATGTAGCTTTAAAATGAGAGCGTTTGTCACTTCACTTATTGAATGACCCTCATATCAAGTGCATGCAAATATTAATTTTATATGCATGCAGGAGGTTGTCTTAATATTCATGGGTGGGGGTCCATTGGTTACATTAGATTCTTGAGGGGGTATATGGCTCAAAACTTGTCTGGAACCACTGACCTATGGATATCAGTTAGTTGGTCTTAAAACTAACATCTTTATGTGGGTGTTGACTTACAGTTTTACAAGTTATTTGTGTAACATTGGATAGTAACTCTCAGAATATATATTATCTTTATGATGATTTTTCAAGTCCAAGGTCTTACTTTTGATGCTTGACTACCATTTAGCTGAATCGGTGCTTGCTCTGGTGGTTTGGTAGTGGTATTGGCTTTTGTTATTGCCTCCCTCTGCATATTCCAGCGATTGGCAAGCATCTCTAGTTCCTTCTGGCGCTCATATTTCACACTTTTAAGAATGTCATTCTCCAAACCCTGAATAGGTTCGCCCTTCTCAAAGATATTGCGTTTGTCCAAAACTTTGCTGGCAGCTGCTGAAGAATATGCACACACTACAGGCACAATGGAGGAAGAAATATAATGACAAGTCTCCAAAGGCAAACCGAAATGACAGACTACACACTAATTTTAATGCTAGAAAAAGAAAAGAAACCATGGTATTGGAAGTGGAAAATATAAAATAATTCATGGAATTGGCATGTATTCATTTGTCTGTAAGATGGAAACATTCAACTTAGTAATAGCATTGACAGTTACATACATCATATGAATGGAAGTTTGGATAATTACCTTCTTGTGTTTCAGGTTCAGACGGACCTATCTTGGGGGCATTTCCAGAGACCAAATTCTGTGTCAATTCAAGAGCAGACTTCAGGCAATTGGCTCCATTGACTGCTGCCTTCTTTGCAGGCAAATGACATTTAGGAGCCACTTTCTTGTCAGAGGAGGAAAGCTGTTTTAGAGGGACGGACATTGAGAATGCTGCTTTGGGCACCAAGGCCTGACCCTTGTTCTTCTCAAACAGAGCTTTCCTCTCAGCAACACTAAGCTCAGCTGGATCTTTCGCCTTGGGACTTCTGGATGGAGATTCAAACAAGGCTGCTTTGTGGAGAACGGAACCATGGACTGGTGTTTGCTTGGGAGTCAGTTTCTTGGCTGCCTTTTCTGAAATAATCATTGGCATAATCTCATTCAATAACAATATATCTAATGATAATTAATGCTCTTGAATAAAAATATTTTAAGTAGACGGTGGCATAACAAGGCATTTTTATCACGAATTGAGGCATTGGCTTAATTAAAAATATAGAAAGATTGTTACAGATCTATATAGAGTTACTAGAATAAAACCTCGTAATTTCAAAATTCAAGAGGTCAAATAATTAGACTTGGCAAGGATGTTTCCAAAAAGGGTAACCATCTCATTGATCCCATATTTGCACATAAATCTAAAGTTGCACCTCATTGTTGGCCTATTACATTACATATTTACATAGTAGTGTTATTTTCTCAACTTCTTTTACCACATGCTTGGGTAGAACCATTTTCAACACTCACCTTAGCTCAGAGGAAAAGTATGTATGTAAATATAGTATGATAAAACTATATCAAATATGTGGTTCATAAAGGGTTGCAGCAGGATTTTCTTCTTAAATAATGAAATATTACAAGATTCTTGATTTAGGAAGATATTGAATCAAACTAACATTCTTATAAATAACTTCCAAAATACAGAGGTAACTCATTTCAAATTCTCTCTGGAATACTATGCAATAGTTACTTGCTGATATTATGAATTTGAAAGCACATGCTCATATCTTTCCAAACTTTGATGGCTTAAGCTGGCTGTCAAAAGAAAATCATCACATTTACATAAAATGACAAAGTGATTATATTATCTCATTAGGATGCTTGCAAAAGCCTTCCAAGGATGAGAATGCTTCTGAAAGGAGTACACATGATAGATTAATCAGTCCCATACATTAAACCACAACCCATTAATGTTCTTTTTGGCACTTGGCGTAAAGTAACAGATTCCCAATCAGAACCTTCAGCAGAAAAAGAGTAACACAACCCTTTGATGCCGAAGAATTGGAGCTGCAGGAGACATTGGCGTACTTGGTGGAATCACCCAGAAGTACGTCAACAACTTACTGCGAAGGCACTAATGATACTGATTACGTCAACAACTCTTTGAGATAATGTTCTTAAATAAAATTAGGGGAGGCAGAAATTATGTTGCAATAAAGAATGAATTATAATATCAAGCATGGGATTCAAGGATATTTTGGGTCATATTAGTTTGGACTTAACGATGGATAAAGAATAATATACCCTAAATACTTAGTAGAATATAAATAATTTAAATAAAAAATACAGTTATCTATTCATGCTATGAACTATCGTATCACTAGAATTATATCATATACGTGGTCTGCCCAAAAAATATGGGAACTGGTGCAATCTGGCGGCCATGATGCAGACTATAGCCCCACCCACCAGCAGTGCTAGTTGCCTGAGACTCAATGAGAAATCTCATAATGTTACTGACAATAATGTGCACTAATACTTTGCAAGAGATCAATGCTAAAGAAATGGTCAGTAAGTGGTTGGTTTATCCCTATCGCCACCTTTATAGATAGGAGTTCTATGAGCTAGCTTCTAGTCCAAAGGTACTGAGGCTTCTATCAATTTTAGAAAGACAATTTCTAAAAACAGAGCATGGGGAGGAGTAGAGGGGGAGACAGAGTTCTTGGGAGAGGGAAACGAGAATGACCAAGACTTTTGTTCATCAAAGACATGAATATAATAGATTGTGATGGCTCTTATGAGAAGAGATGCAAATCCAGGCAAAATACAGAGATATTTCAATAGTGTTGAAGTCTTTGGGATTCTTCTGCCATCAATTCTTTGGGTGGCAGCTATAGCTTGACTTCCATGCTGGCCTATGTAATAAAAAACCCAGAAATTGGCATCGTGCACATTTTTACTCCCTTCCACTTTGATTTACAACTGATTGCAATGACAAAACAAAATCTGGAGAAATTTATTATGATGATTGGCATAAATGCATTTGAAACAATGCAAAGCAAAATATTATTAACAAAATTCCACGCAATGAAAATGGGTCAATTAGGAGAGAATGACAAATGTAAGTTACTCAATGGAAAGAATATTTTCATTTTAACAGTAGCAGAACCATTTGGGGACAAAGGGAAAAAATGAATTATGATGAAAATACTAATCTTTAATACTCATATGAATTCACCATGATCAATTAATTATGTATTTCAAATGCTAAATGCATTGAAATACTGAACCTTTATGGTTCATGATTTGGGAATTTTGCTCAGTGTTTGTAATGGATGAAAGTAGGTATGACATTTTGTGGTGCCTACTTACTACAAAGCATAATAAGTTTGTCTACTCTCATTACTCGAATACACAAAAATCAATGCAAAGCCCCACAGATTCTCAATTAGGTGCAGGTACAGCTGGTCTGAAGGGAGTGTATGTGTGGAAAGATTACTCCACTTGACTCTCCCACCTCACCTTGATATTGCTGGCATGGGCCCTCCTCTACACTTTTCACCCCAGTTCTGTTCACCAAGACACCAGGGGACACACATGGGGGCTCCACTGCATTCCTTGGGCATCCTGGTGCTGAGTCATTAGCATAATCATACACAAGGCGTGATCCTGATGTACTTGGACGAAAACCCTGGGATTCCTGTAAGTAATATGCACATTTGCCCAGGGTAATTCGATGGCACTGAGAGAAGGAAAACTTTGGCACACACTGTGGGGGTATACTGCATGGATAGATGGTCATTGAGGCAAGATGAAATGAACAAAAAGGAAAACAAATGAGAAAGGCCTGGGTATGGTGAAAGGGGAGGAGAGAGGACTGTCAGGAGAATTTCAAAGGTGGATGAAGAGTGATTTGGAATGTTGAAGACCATGAGAGAAGGAAATAGGCAAATTGGACAGAATGAGAGGAGGAAGGACATATTTTGCATTGAAGGGGGGCATAATGTAGTGTTGCATGTCATGTTGGGTTTAGCAAGAGAGTCACAGGTATACCTGTTGTAGTATTGTAAAGCCTGTCTCCATCCAAAACCCACATCAACTGGTAGAATACCAATAATAATAAGTGAATTTGACTAAGCAATTTGGCATGTCCAGACTTGAATAATCTATGACCTGTGCATGTATTAGACTTCTCAGGACCTTATGGCAAATGTTGAGTTTAGATGAGTAATTTTAGGAAGATAGGTGAGATCAAAAAAACTTGCTCAGAGGCGGGAGAGAGACTGCTGCCTCAATGGCAGTGATCAAGTTTGATCTCATGAAAAAGTGAACATCATGGTGTACATAAATAGATGGAACATGAATGAGCATGCAGATGCATCAGGGCGGACAGAAGCATCCAATACTGACATTTTCAGATTTTGTTAACAAAGGTAAAAAATGCCCAGACTGCAGGGGTTTAGCAAGAAAACCCCAGGGGTGCATTGTGCCTGCGTTGAGTGTTGCCTACTCATAAAGTAGAATAGCATGGAGCATTATAAGAGTAAAAAAATCAAGATTTAGTATGAGAAACATAGAGAATATTAAAAATAATCAATGGTTCACATTTGGCTTCCTTAACAAACATTTACATTGAAACTATTATCTTAGGAGTAAGGTGGCTGAATATTTTGCAATGAGTTATAATATGCACAGGGAAGAAATATTTCTGATTAAACATTTTATCATGGAGAAATAATAAATTTGACCTAAAGTGAACAGATCACTAATTCCTGTGATCATGAGAAACAAAAATATTTTACAGTTAAGTATTAAAAAAGTAAAAAACTCTCAAAAATCTTAAGCACAACCTCACAAAGTTAAGGCATATTTCTTTATTCTGCTATGATGATGAACCAGATGGGTTGAACAATTACACTAAAACTGATTACAAAGTAAAAACCAAAAGTGAAGCTTCAAGAAAGAAGATAAAAAATACATAGGCCAAGGGAATTGTGATACCAGATTGAAAAGTTGCAAGAAAAATCAGGGCACAAGGGAAATCAGAACTGAATTGGAAAAAGTGGTGGTCCACAACTAACATTAGGTCGAAATACTAATGAATAAACACTTTTAGGTTAATCAAATGAATTCTCAAGTCAGTCAATATGTTTGCAGCTTTGTGGGGTTAGAGTCCAATAAAAGAACAATCCATTTGAAAATATCACATTGTATTGTGATAATACAAAACTTGTAATACACTGAATACTGTATGGTCAGCTTCATATATACACTGCAAATACATTGACATCCAAGACAAGGATTCCCATAAACTTTTTTCTCTCTTATCAGCCATTAATCAAAGTGTCATTAGCCTTAACATATGGGACCATATCATTTAAGATGAGTTCTCAACAGATCTCCTGAAATCACCAGGAATACCAGAGGCAAGCCCAAACTTTGATGAATTCAGAGGGTCAATCTCTCCCTGCCAGACCCATCTCTCGCTTTCATGTCCAAGACCACAACAATGGACTGGATCTCACTCCCAGTCTCTTGTCCCTTCAATTTGTTGTTCAAGTCAAGATCTCCCACTCTATAAACATGGCACTCACCAAATTGGCAATGACCTCACGATCCCACTGCAGAGGCTGATCACTGGCTGGAGGCCTGTCATCAACAGTGGCCTTCTTGAGGCCCTGCCCTGCACTCCTCACAGTCACCTTCTTTGCAGGAGCACAATCTACCAAGGGCTTGCCTGGAGATCCCCCTTGGGCCACCTCTGCCACACCTTTTGGATGATTCAAGTCATCCTCCCAATGATTTATGTGATCAGCAAGTGCTGCCAATCTTTGGACAGTGTGCACAGGTGCCTTCCTTTTAGATGAAGCTTCACCTTGATAAGCTTTCAGTTCAGAACGATGAATTGGGGATGGCATTTCCTCAGGATCATTAATCTCTGGGTTTTTTTTTAAAAACAGAAACAAAAATAACCTTCAATTATATAACCGGGGCATATCTATTAGAACTTTATAATTAATTTTATTTTACAATGCAACAATTTCAGAGTGTAAAAATCATTCGTCTTGACCAGGATTCGAACCCGGATCCCTCGATGTCCGGCCCAGTGCTTTAGCCAGTTAAGCTACCAAGGCATCCTCTTAAACTCTGAATTTTGTAGGCATTAAAGGAACAAGATGTTGTGACGAAATGCCATACATGCAATGTCCCGGGCATTTAATATGTCGTTGTTTAATTGTAATGCTAAATGTAGCGGATGACTCCGTTAAAAGCTACTGTTGCAGCATCTCCCGCAGTTTCTTGAAATTAATTTTATTTTTATGATGCACCATTGGCTTGAGATCACATTTCACCATTTACTTATTATTATTATTAATTATGTGGGAGCTTTGCCATTCTGGGATTCCAATCTGAGAACTTCCAGGCTAGACAATGAGCAATGCACAAAGAGCTAGTTTGCTGCAATTTCAGTAAACTCAAATATTTTGCCACCTTCACCTTCCCGACTATAAAATCCTGGCTCGAAAATCATTACTTTGCTACCTACACTCCAAAAAACATTCTAGACCACCTTTCCTGTGACTTCTGTCATGCCTCTTACTTGGGTGAATGCACCACCACTGCTACTCCAACCACAGCTAAATCTCTTGCCTTCCTTAACTCTCCCATCCCTACTCACGCTGCTTCCCAAGACCAATCCTTTCACAACTGCTCCCTTGTTTCGGTGATTGAAACACACTCTGAATCCGCAAGGAGAGGTGAGAACACGCCTAAAAATGGTCCACATCTGGTCATTATATCTTTTAAACCTTTCAGGCTTAACATCTTAAGAAATAGCCGTCATCCCCCTCACCCCTAACCTTTCCCCCCTCCCACAACACTTGATAATTTGCCTTTGGAAAGTACAAAGGAGCACATATTTTATAAATGGCTTTTGGTACACTGCCCACTAGTGGTGGAAAAAATATGGTAGTTCTCTTTAATGGTGAAAATTCGTATCTGAAAAGCATTTTGCCAAAATTTTTGTTCCAAATTTACAGCATTTTGAAAAATATCAAAAATGTTATTATAAAAAGGCACATGGAAAGTATTATCTGTTCAAAAATTCAATGTCTAAGAAACTATTAGGGCTAGAGACATCATTCTATTTCATCATAAAGCTGACCTGGAAAGATGAATAGAATTAGCTTAACAACTTTGTCAGTCTGCACCGCTGTTCAATCAGTACTTTTTATCTCTGGCCTGTGATGCAGACGCAATGTCAACGGAATGCAAGTGTGGTTTACATGGGATGCTTTTGGGCAGTGGGTGTGGAGAAGGATGGAAAAGGTAGAAGCCAAAGTACTAGGTATGCTGGTAATGCTGTAAGGAGTATAAAATTACATACAGGGTGCAGCAACAATTCGAAAGCATTTTGTGCTTAAAAAAGGAAGTTATGTTGCCGCACCCTGTGTGTGTTTGTATAAACCATAAACACAGTAATCAACCCCAAGGTCAGTTTGGTAGGTGATGAAAGAGTTCACCCAGTACTTAGCCCGACGGCATGTGAATATCCACACATCAGGGTAGGGGGGTCAGGTCCTTTTCTTGTACCGGTTATGGTTTCTCAGGAGATTTTGGTATCTGAAAAATCACATAGCTTGGGTGGAGCTACAGGTGCCCAGAGTGCCTTGCCCGGGAATTGAACCTAGGCCCACCGGTCAGTAGTCCAACACTCTACCGCGACCCACTATATATACATATGTGTGTACGTATGTAATGTATGTAGACTTAAAGCTGATTCAAAACTCCTCCACAACACCCTAAGTTTGACTATTGATTGCTCTTAACTGCTCTCTTCCTCGTCAACTTCAGGATACCAACTCGATCCAACCACACCCACTCCCTACTCCATCTCTGCCTATTCTTAGGATATCTCTCGCTAAGCGCTCACCTTTATTTCGCCTCTCCTCCCTTCTAAATTTACTCCCTCACACTGTCAATCCTTTTAATTTACCATAAAACAAATCTGTCAACAAATTAAATAATTTCCCTGCTCATGTTTGGTTTACTTCATTTATTGTAATGCTGTTATTGTCTTTTGTCCTCTTTCGTTTTTGTTATATTTTTCAGGGTAAATTGGCACTACTGCTGTATGTGAATGTTTTAAATAAAATCAACAAATACATACATGTGTATATTTTTATATAGTGGGTCATGGTAGTGCAGGGGTAGTAGAGTGTTGTACTACTGACCGGATGGCCTTGGTCCAATTCCCGAGCAAGCAACTCTTGGCACCTGCAGCTACACCCAAGCTCTATGATTTTTCGGGTACCTGATCTTCCTTAACCGGCACAGGGAAAGGAACTGGCCCCCCTACCTTGATGTGTGAATTTCACATGCCGTCGGGCTTAGCACTGGGTGAACTCTACTATCACCTACCAAACCGACCTTTAGGTTGATTACTGTGTTTATGGATATATATATTTAATATATATATATATATATATATATATATATATATATATTTATATATATATATATTCAAACTTGAAAATCCCGCCATATGGCGCACAAATATTCATTCAAACAGAAATAGGTATAAGGAAAGGGGATAGGAAAACACATAATAGGCGAAGACAGGACATGTGGGGAAGGCGGTTTTTGAGCAGATGACGAAAGTAAAAATATTTCCCTATCCGGGATATGAACCACGGACCTTCCACTTTCCGGGCGGATGCTCTATCCCGGATAGGGAAATATTTTTACTTTCGTCATCTGCTCAAAAACCGCCTTCCCCACATGTCCTGTCTTCGCCTATTATGTGTTTTCCTATCCCCTTTCCTTATACCTATTTCTGTTTGAATGAATATTTATATATATATATATATATATATATATATATATATATATATATCTGTGTGTATGTGTCTAAATAAAAATTTCATTGCTTGCAAACAAACCCAGGCTTATTTTTGCCCAATTTATCCGTACATTGTCACTTCACTAATGGGAGAGACAATATACATTTAATTCCGCTGTCTTGCTGGGTATCTAAGAAAGTCCTCATCACTCAAATTGCCAATGAAAATTTAAAAAAAAACCACTGTAAATAGGTTCTAAACTGAACTAAAGAACCCACTACTAATCAACTGATATTACATTCCAGATTACTTGATAAGTCACAACTTGTGACTAACAGTTGTGTTACATGCAAGTGTGTCCATATAGTATTGCAGTGTATTTACTAAATTTAAATGTTTTGACTGCTATATTTCAAAAGATATTTTTGTTTATTGTTCTAATTATATTTTCTGCATATCTTTATGGCTATGTTCTATCACATGCCAGACAGACAGAACAATTTGATAAGTGCATTTTTCCTAGATTGCAACATTTTTATGATTTGCAAAGTCCATGAACATGTAAAAAAATCTTCAAATCTTCTGCGATCATTATTTTCGCAAGAACAGGTAATCACCATAATAAAATTTATATATTCGGGTCAACTGTCACGGTAGCTGATATGGAAACGGACAGGGTATTAATTCTTACCAGTTAGTAACAGCATTATTTCATGAGAATTGCACTCCTTTAGAAATTTCGTCAACTAATGAAAACTTAATTCACGACACATTCAATATTCTTATAATGCCATTTATCACTATTACGTACCTGGATTGTTTGAATATAGGGCTCCCAACTGCTTCAAGCGAGAACGAGCACTACTTTTGAAGTTCACCTCCTGACAATCTAGAGCAGTGTTCTCTTTATTTCTATCCGGATTTTCTTCAAGAGAAATGATTTTTGGTGTAGCAAACTCAATTTTACACGACTGACTGTCTTCTGAAGCCATTAATTTTGCTGAAAAAGACGCTAGTAGTAACAATGCGAATGGATAAATTCATAAATGGTACACAAAAACATTATATCACTAACCATTGCATAGCTTTTGTTCCAAGTCATTATTTATTTTGGTTGCACGGGGACTTTTCTTGGCATTTGCATTTAGTTGTCCAATGCCATCCAGTTGTATATTCAGCTTCTCTCTTCTAGCTCTCGCTCTTTCAAGCATCCTCTACAAAACAATTTTTTTAAATGGTGATATCCTTACACTTAACTGAAACGATTTATTACTTGGTGCAATTTTTACTGAAACCATTTGGCAATGTCAGCAACGATTTTTCGGTTACATCCATTATTTTAATTTGGTTTCACTTCAAACGTCCTGATTAATTATCTGTTTGAAAGACGATGAATAAACGCATAGCAAAAACACAGTAAAACACTCACCTCGGTAAAGGGATCCATGGTATAATTTAACACAGCCTTTCAGAAAACACGAATGCTTGAACGAAAATACAAGTATAAAAAGTTATACTGTAATTAAAAATTTATAATAACATGAAGTTATGCTTATATTCTTCCACCAGACTGAATACAATTTTAGGAAACACTAAACAACGTCCACTTGCAATAACGACAAAAACGTCAAATGAATTTTAACGGCTTAGAGGGTGTCGCCAGTATTTTGAATCATTTTGAATTGGACATCTAAAGTCAAGTACATTACTGGTGGGCAAAAATTGATTTGTTTTCTTAAGAAGAAATAATCTGTAAAATATATTTATAATTCAATACTATATTTAATAAAACATACTATAAAAGCAAAAAATTTCTCAAGTGGTAAAATATCAATATTGTTTACATTTCTTTGCGATAGTGACGGTAGTGACCAACCGAATCGTGAAAATATTACAAATCCGTAGCGGTGGTAACGCTTTGATAGTTCTTTGGCGCCATGGACTAACTTTGAAAAGATATGTTGATAATATTAGTATCCATGGAAACGTATTGGAGAATGCAACTACGCCTTAAATCTGTCATTTGTGGAAGGTTGTATTATTTTTATTTTCCAATTAACACCAAATATTATAAATTCGGGTTCGATTTATTTTCCGTGTTATTAATTAGAGTGATAAACAAGCATTAGACCATATTTGTCACGCGTAATTTCAAAATATGACGGGCAGCAAC
The DNA here is from genome assembly GCA_037158775.1 of Hetaerina titia. Classification (NCBI taxonomy): domain Eukaryota; kingdom Metazoa; phylum Arthropoda; class Insecta; order Odonata; family Calopterygidae; genus Hetaerina; species Hetaerina titia. The sequence goes on along the minus strand of CM073772.1, from coordinate 17,050,205 downwards.
TCTGAAAACCTAATAAATCCTTTTGAATTGGATTTAATCATCCAAACGATTCAGCCAAGTGAACTACAAGACTTAGGATCACAAAGGTTGGATTATTTATTTAAGTCTTTAACATTAAATTGATTTAGAATTGTTTTGTGTGTTGGTTTTTACTGCATTGCATGTTTAAAGACGCTTGGGCATTGAGATGGTGCGGTGGCTATCGTACTGGCTTCCCATGTCGGCTGGCGTCGAATATTATTCTGTGGTATCTCGATCCCTACTGTAGGTGCCTTGTGGAGGGTACTTTGAGAGAGTACGCCGTCCGTCGCGTCGGATTGGATATTAAGCTACGGACCCCTTGGCCCCTTTCGTTAAGAGTAGACTGACACCGACGCAGGTTTCCCTCCACCCTTCATCCTTTTCCATCCATCCCTAATGGCGTAAATGACCCCTCATACATTTTCGTGGAGGATTGCTATGTAAAACACAAATTACGAGGAAATATTTAGCAATAATAACTGAATTATTTATTTAACCAATAGCGATTGAAATACGCGATTTTCATTGTTGAAAATGGGTACTAAGTCAAAATATATATGGCATATGTGCTTGTTTAACCTTTTTCTTTCTATGTCAATTGAAGCTTATACATATTTGTTCCTAGATTTATCCAGATGAAATGAGTCAAGTAGAATATAATTATATTTTTAGTGAAGACAGTATTTTAAAAGTCACTACACTATTGGGGCTGATAACTTTTTATTAATGATTACTGTGGTATAGAATGGCTCTTTATGGTAATTCTAACAGATGGTCAATGTACAATAAAATATTATTCTTTTTTAGATGGCTGGCTTTTCATGGCAATTTCCACAGAATCCACCAACAAGCCATTTTGGAGGCATCACTACTTAAAGAAGAAACAGTAAAGGAGAAGTTAATTCTACATGATAAGGTGTTCTTGTTGTTTGTTTACAGTTGTACTCTTTACATACTATTTACTTCCAGCATGAATAAATGGGTTCTATGAAGATCACCTAGATTTACTTAGAAGGATACTTTTAAGACTTTTAGTAAGATCCTTAAAATATACTTACTGCCCTCCAGCATGCTACTGCACTGGTAAGGGAGAGGTCCTTCAAGTGCTGAAGGGCCTCTTAGATTACTTTGTTCCATAAGCTGATGACTTCTTTTGTGAAGCATCATCGACTCCTGCTGAGTTTCTGATCAAATTAATCCACAGTTTCTTATGGGTTCCCTTCAGTTTGAGAACTCCGCTTACTCTTGAAAATGTTGATTGAATACACTACTGGAATCTCACTTATGTGTTTTGTTCCTCATCAGAGAGGACAAAGGCAAAGAAGTGGTGAACTAAAGCATGCCTCCCCCCCCCCAGGTACAATTCGTAGGTTAGCTGCTATCATGCTCTTTCCCCTCCATCTTGCTTTGTAGCAGCCAAAAAAACTTCAAACTCTCAAAGAGAATTTACCCAATCCTCATATGCCCTTGACCTTTGAAATCATCGGGTTATTTGAAAGCAAGCAATGCAATTTTTGCCTTATGGTGCATTTTGGCACCCCAAGTTTTTCTGCTGCCTGGGCTTAAGAACTAAATACCTTGTGCAAAATCAGTTTCCAAGGCATTCATATATTGTGCAGATGATAATTCGAACATTTTTGCTGTGTCAGGTTTATGTAAATACTTTTGTAGTATTAGTTCATATAAACCTTCATAATTTGATTTTTTGTTATTTTAATAAAGATAATCTATTTATAAAAAGTTATTACGGTTGATATGTTAGCAGGGAATGAGCTTCCATTGCAGTCATTACCTAAAAACAACCATTTACCAATTACAGAGGAGACTAACGAAGGTTAATTATTTTGAATTACTACATTTTATTGATTCATCAAACCATCAACCCATTTACTTAAAGGCAAAGTAGAAAATATTTCTAATAAAATTCAAGGATATATAACAAATGTCTAGCAGAATTATTTCAGCATTTTTTAAAATCAATTTACAGCCGGGAATTAGAAAGTTTTCCTGTTGTTTCATACTATAACCCGTTTTATTTCATTTATGATAGATTCATAACACTGATGATACTTAGGAGTTGCTCATTTATGGATGCTATCAGAGTGTTGGACTACCAAAGCAGTGGCGTAACACCATCTCTGAAACAGCATTAACAAGTTCATTGCTCTGTGAATGTCTTTTTGTCAAACATTGCATACTTCAAATGCTTGAAATTGGCATGGGATGATGCAGCTGGGTGTGATTCACTTCCAACATGGTGTATGACCTGAAGTAAATCAAAAGTGAGGGCTCTGGAATGAGTCACACTTTTTATATGGGTGTGATGAAGGTTTTGTCAACTGTCTTAGAGTTCCCCTGGAGTATTGAACTTCAATTGTACCTGCCTATGAAACCAATATTAGGGCATATCTTAGATTTCAGCAATCCACTCTTTTAAACTCCTAGATATGCCTAAGTGAATTCAGATTGTCCCATAGCAACATTGTTACTGCATATGATTATTGTTTGACAAGTGGAGTGAAAATAGATTGTAATATTTGATGAAATATGAAACTGAAATGCTATCAGATCATAATATTTCTTGGAAAATTGAATATGAATTTTATTTGATTGGTAAACTTCAACAACACAAAAGAGATTTTGCTCACAACATAAGGTTTGTGGCTAAAGATAATGGTCAGGATTCCTTCGGGCCAGCACACCAAGCATAATTTTTTTTAAAATTATGAATATGAAAAATTATATAAAAGAGACTAAATAAACTTCATATATTGTTTTCAATTGCTTAAAACTAATGTCAACCAATCCCATTGGTTGAAAGACAAATTTTTCTTCTGTCAACCTTCTACCAACATAAGTGGAACTTCATAGATACAGCAGGAAGGTGCCATAATTTAATAGAATAGGCAACATTTTGCAGTATTCGCAGGTGTATGTACGTTTCCAGGTACACCTCTGCGGATCTCACCAGAACAATTAACAATAACAGTTCAGTGTCTTAATTTTCCTGAAACATCCATAATTTTCCTTTGATTATCAGTGAGCTCTTTATATATCCAATATATGTAGAACCTGCTAGTCTAGGTTAATAACGCCAATTTCCAACTGGAATTTTTACTATGGCATTAAAAATATTTCCATTGTTTAACATAATGTTATCTTTTTAAATCGTTTATAGGTTCCTGTGATTGTTCATGAAGTGATATGTACATCAATTTGGCGAAAATATGTATTTCTAGAACTGTTGGCTATACATCCAGACCCAAAGAATACATTTATACCATTCTCAATTGTGAGTTCTCTATCAAAAGTTTATAAATTTATGAAAATTTAAAACATATTCCAAAATGCATAATAATCCTTATAATTATCCAGCTTTTCCATGAGGCAACAGCGGTAGCTTTGCTAGAAACTCTTCTCTATCATGAAGAAAGTTGTGAATCATTGGGTGATAGTGCCATAGATTTGATCGACTATTGTATAGGGGCTGTTACATTCTGCATATCTAGGTAAAGTATGTGACAAAATAGCAATGATCCAACACAGATATAGTGTTACCTAGTGAAATATTTGAAAGATATCCTCAAACTTTGGTCAAAAGTTTTGATAATGTTTGTTTCCATGCATGTGGAATTCATGGATACAGTAAATCAAGATTCACTCTCTCCATTGCAGAAAAGATATTATCAGTAATACAAATGACACAATAAATATGACAAGTAGTCATTACTTGAAAAGAGAAGAGCAACGCCTGAAATTTGATATTGGAATCAGGAGCATAACAATTTTGCGTTGCCTAGTTGAATACTTAGACAGGTAAAATTATGTTTTCTTTTTTCCCTAGGAGTAATTTGTAAAATGGATGGTTCTTATACTAATTTAATGGAATTCTTTTCATTGTGGGTGTGTTTTTAAGAGTCATTCCTCAGCTAACTCAGGAAAGTGATTAGTCTGAATATTTACACGTGTCTCGTAATTCCTCCTCAAGTTTCTACTAAGTCGAAAGACACAATCATTTAAGCCAGATGATTGGTGTAGACTGTAGGCTTTTGAGATGTGGGTGTGAAAATAATGGAAAAGGTAGTATGGACAGATGGGAAGTTAAATGATCATAAAAACATGGAATATGTTGAACCCGCACACTGGTTCACTTAATATTTTGGCAATCATGTTGCTTTCCTCAGATGGTGACTTCATAAGTGACCTTTGATAGATTAACAATTTTCCTTTCATAAATTCTATGCATGTATATATTCTGAAAACAAATGCCCTTCAGAAATGACACAAATACTTGAATAAATTCTGGTTAAAACTTAATTACAGGGGATGTTAGCTTGACTATCAAAACGCCAACCATGCTTTTAACCTTTCTGTGTTTTAATGCTTTGTTATCTTGAAGTATATGATATAATGTGGAATATCGCTAATGAGTAAAATTAATTCCAGAATCCTAAAATTCAAAACAAATGTTCCCAAATAAATTTATGGAAGATATCATAGTATGTAGTTTGCCAGAAAAAATTATTGTTGAGGTATTCCAATATATATGCTTTATTTAGGATCATGAATAATCTTCATCTTTTCTTCTATCCTGGAATGCAAATTCGATTAGCAGAAAAAAATCACATTTAGCCTGTTCTTCTAGACATGACATTCTGTAGAAGGCTCACAGAGTTTCTGAATGGCAAAAAAACCAGTTTCATTCTCAAACTGCTGCTTACGTTGTTACAAAATATCAGTATGAAATATCTTTCATTGACATTGGCCAGGCATTGCATTTTCATCTGCTGGTATGTAGGTTGGCTTTGTAATCTTTTTACAGGAGAGAACTGCTTTGTTACAATTAATTACCTGTCATGGCAGGTAACACTCTGTGTACACGCCATCTATTTATAAAATTGTTTAAAAGCAACTACATAAAAATAGGTTATAGACAAACAATTTATGGTATTGAAATTACTAAAAATAATGTATAGATAACTGTTGAAAGAGTGAAAATAATCTCCCAGATTTTTATAAATAGGTAAAACTACTAAAAAGATAAATGATGAGAAACAGCATTTCTGAGGTATTGGTAATTACATAAATGAAGTTTTGTAATGGAAGATCCACATCTGCGATTGTGCACATTCATCAGGATTGAGAGTTTTGTATTTCTCCAAGACAACTTTGATCTATGTACAAAAAATCTACTGCATTACTGCCATGTTCATATTATTGAAATACTTTTTTGCAGTTTGATGCCAACGGTTGCAAGGAGGATGTATGAACTGCATGACCTCCCTATCCTTTTTGTGGAACTTATCAATAATCCACCGTGGTTGGCTAAGGATTCATCTAATAAGGACAAAATATATACTGGTAATCACTTTCCTCTTTTTATTGGAACATTGATGCCCATTCAGAAATATGTCTTGTTAAATATTTCCAGCTGCCCATTCCATGTAACACTCACTAAAATATTTCTGGCTGGTTAAGTTGCTGAGTGACACGCTCACCAACTGATCCCAATTTAATCCCACCAATCGGATAGAGCACTCACTTGTTATGACTGCAATGTATCCATCTAGACTAAAGGCAAAATAAACTCTTATTTGTCTGCACCCTTTGAGATTAGCTTGAGAACCTAGCGCATTCTTTGATCAGATTGCGATGGATCTTAACTCCGGCTAATGCATCGCTCTTCCCTCCTTGGACAGATGGCAAGTGGCAAGACATCAAGCATCATGGTGCACATGAGAACCAGTTATCCAAGGTGGAGGGCCAGACTTGGATTGGACTGCTGTTTCTGCTTATGAGTGCCCACTGCCAGATGCACTATCAAATAACAGAGGCTAGGAAAAATAGATTGCTGCAGGTTCGTCCCTCTATTCTATGAATTGGAAAAAGAGAATTGGGAGGGTAAGCACCAATGGGTCGCTGGAGCACATCAACCCTATTTCATATTAAATGGTTTTCCTTAGCCATCACTCTTTCTATTGAATATCTATATCCATATCAACTCAATTAATTTATCATGGAAATTCACTTACTAAACAAGAAAAATAATAAAGCTCTTCTTCCACAGCTCTCCCCACCCCATGAGAACGACCACTGAATGTGGTCATTCTCTCCCATCTCCTCACCTGCAGTCCAGTCACTGCTTCCTATTCCCTCAAAGGAATTCTCTCAATTGACAATCTTGAAAAAGGCGAAACAATAACTTTGGAGTAACATTTTAACCTTTCAACTAAACTAGATGTAAAAATTCATGATAGAAGGCCCAATTTGCTGAGGAAAAAAGCTGTTTTCCATTAGGAGGAAAATGCACCTGCCCACTAAGGTGTCTTGGCATTGGAAGGATTGAGGCATTTGAACTATGCGGTGCTTGAACACCCACCCTACCCCTTCGATTAGGCTCACTCTTCCAAAAAACTCTCTTTCCTCATTGGTCGTTTTTTGTCCAATTAAGAAGCAATCGCGGCACTTCTGGATGAAAACTACAGATGGGATAATGGAACTGGAACATCACTGGATAAAATGTATTAATATTTAAAGCCATTATGTCAAAAAATAAAACTTTGTTGTCAGCAAAAATCATCGTTTTCATCATCAGGCCGAGAATCAGATCACCCTCATACATTTTGTAATTTAAAGTACTACAAAAATTTCAAGAAACTGTAACAGTAACTTTAACGGAGTCACCCACTATGTGTGCATTATAATGCAACAATTTTAGAGAGTAAAAATCATTCGCCTTGACCGGGATTCGAACCCGGATCCCTCAATATCCGGCCGAGTGCTTTAACCAATTAAGCTACCGAGACGTCCTCTTACACTCTGAAATTTTGGGGGCTTTAAAGGAACAAGATGTTATGACGAAATACCGTACATACAATGGGTTCGAATCCCGGTCAAGGCGAATGATTTTTAGTCTCTGAAATTGTTGCATTATACTACAAAAATAATGGCCCCTTGATGAGGGTAGAGAAAAATGACTTTGCTATTCCACATAAAAAGGTTTAATATTTTACACAGCCATAGTTTCAATGCTGCGCATAACCATCTGATGATGATGCGCAGTTTCGACCAATGGAGGAATTCCACCTAGTTAAGCCTCAAGCTATTATGTTTAATTACCATTTGACTTGAAGCATGTCTGTAGTGACTTCCAAAATATAATCAGAATGTAAAAATAACCATATTATATCCATCACTAAGACAGGGTTTTCAAGATTATGAACATGAGAAGAATAGAAATGTGAAGATTCCAATATTGTGAAAATAATGGCTCTTAATACAAATTGGTTTAATGGAAATTTCAAGGATAAAGCTTTACTACACAGAGGTGGCGACAGTCAGCAATATGTCATATACACATCATTTTTAAATTTCTAAAAATATCACCCAATGCAGTCAAGCCAACATGTCTCTGTTTGATTAAAGGAAACGTTTGGGATCAACCCATGTCCAATTGCATAAAAAATTGCCTTGTTAATTACAGAATTAAAACAAACATTGGGCCATCTATATATGTAATGGAACATCAAATTGTTGCTACAAAATTTAAAATGCGATTGCATCATCATGAGTATTTTCATCTCCAGTTGCAGAGACACCTTAATGAAAATGTGTTGGATCAACTAGCTCCTCTGATGGATTTGAAACAGTGGCTTAGCCACCTTTCTGTATCATCTCCTCAAGTCAATGCCAAGCCACTGGTCATAGAAGTGGTGCCAGAGGTTGGTGGTACCTTCCATTAATCATCCTCTCTTACCACATTGTACTTGTACAAAAGCTAACTACATAACGTCAAATTACAGATTAGAGAAAGAATACTTAAATCATATTCCACGAAGTGGAAGAAATTGATTACAATGCAATCAAAGACCCTGTTTGATCCAGTTGGGGTTGATATGCAAGATATTGCCAGCAGGTAATTTTTATATAATATCCTTAAAATTTTTTATGGTGTGAACCTATGCGAAATTAATCTTTTCTCTTTTAACACCAAAACTATCTTTTTAAGCTTAAGTGGTGCTTATGATTTGAGCAATTTGGCATCACTTCTGCAGATGGATAATTACTGTTCCAATGGTTGTGCCTCCAAGGCCACCAGGAGGTGTTCCCGCTGCAAGATGGAGTGGTACTGTGGAAGGTTAGAGAATAAGTAACGGCTACTTTCTAAATAACCTTAAAATACTCGTGCCAATAATTTCTTAACTAATACTGTCTTTATTTGTTAGTTTTTCTCTGCAAGGTTAAAATTGCAATGGGAAAATGGCCGAGAATGTAGCCTCACGGATCAAGTGCTCTGATGTTTATAATGCATGCATGCTTACCAATCGTATTAGTTTATTTATTAATTTAACGGGTATAACCAAAGAATATCAATATTAAATAATATTCCAAATTAACAATGGAAACAGAATATTAGAAATATTGTACCTATTTCTTACAAGCCAGACGATGGCACTAAAGAATAAATGTTTGTAGTAGTTATTAACTAGACCTTGTGGCATCGATTAAGAAAATTATCCCAATGGGCATTAGGAACAAATTATTGACATGCATAGATATCCACATAGCAATAATTAGCATTCTTCAGATATTTTTAATAACAATAATTTAAGGAATCTTGGTGAGATAGAAAGTAGGTCAATATAATCACAACTGTTGGCATTTCTCATAATTTGGAAATGTGAATTCCAATTCTGAATTTATATTTGAAAGCTTGTGTACCCAATAAAAATGTTACAAATGATGCATCCTTACATTACGCAAAATAATTTGATAAACAGAAGTTTTTCGTCATGAACTGAGACAAAAATTATTAAGTTCCATAATTTTTTATTCAAGCAACCAGGTTTTTTTGAACAGTCTGTGCATTTACTGATAATTTACCAAGTTTTGTTTCGTCTATTGACCATCATTGGTTGTTCTGCTGCATGGTAGGTTTACTCATGGTTGGCCCCATACCTTCCTGTTCCAAAGCATTCTCTTGGTTTCTTCCCCAAAGCTTAATCTTGTCCAACATCATACACCTCATCCTCTCTCTTCCCCTCCAATAGGCACTCCTTCCTCATGCAATTCTCTATCCAATTAGCCATCCTTCCCTTGATTATCTTAACCAATTGCCTTGCTTCTCCAATCCTTCATAGCACCTCTTCATTATTTACTTTATCCTCCCAACTAATTCCTTCCACATTTCAAAGGCTTCTATTCTTTATACTTCACCTTTCCACTAAGTCCATGTCTCTACGCTATAGAACATCAAACCCCAGATGTAGCAGCTTGCCAATCTATTTCTCCATTCCTTTCCAAAGGTCCTCACAGTAGTGCCTTCTCATTAAACTCTTCTTTTTGCTAGTGCTATTCTTGATTTGATTGGAACAGGACATGTTTTCAGGGATGACACTACCCAAATATCTAAAGTTCTCTACTTGTTCCATCACTTCACCCTCCAATGTGATATTGATCCTCTCACCTTGACCTCATGTTATCATACTTGTCTTTTTCTTGCTGATTAACATTCCACGTTCTTTACACTCTACTTTCAGGTCTGCTATCATCCCTATGACTTTCCATTTACTACCTGCCATTGCAGTCCTATTGCCAATCATCTGCAAACAGGATATATTCCATTCTTTTACCTGCAATATTCACTCCTCTACTTCCATCAAAGCAGCCTGTTATTATCATCCAAATACATGTTAAATAAGGTTTGTGACAGCCAGTATCCTTGTCTAACACGTTTTGCTATACCAATCTCATCCGTCACCTGGCCTCCTATCCTTACCTTGACTGAGAGGCATGTCTTGTGTTTGCCTTCTTTCCCTCCAATCAGGTCCTTGCTTTTTCAGAATCACAATTAATTCGTCACATTTCACTCAATAGTCAAAAAGTCAATTTGTTCAACATACACTATTTTGTTAATTTCCGTGTTTCTTTCACTAATTACTCTAAACAGACATATTACCTCTCTTGTACCTACACCTCATCGGAGGCCATATTGTTCTTCTCCCAACAAATCTCTTAGTTTCCCATACAATTAGCCATGTTTCCAAACTGAATGAAAGCTTCACGAACACTACAGACAACTGCCACAGCATTGTAAAAATTTCCATATAAACACAAATTTCTTTTAAATCTTTTGGCATGAATTTACCATGCTAACAGTAATTACTGTATTTTGGTAGTCCTGCTTTTTCAAGTCAAATTTATAATTCTCTATGGTCGAGAGAAAAATATTTAAATCATATAATTCAAGAACAAGTATACTTCCCTAGGAAAGAATCATAACTGCAACTTCTCATATTCATGTAAAAGACAGAGGAGAGCATAAGAAGTACAAATCATCAGAAAAAAAACAAAACCAACCCACATTATACCCCATAAATTTGGCTGTCAGCCAAGTGTCATCATCTCTATGAAAACATAGATTGACTTTCATTAGACTGATATTGGGTGGAGCTGTGTGTTCCCAATTTGATCAAAGCAGAGATAGAATTATATGAAAAAAACAAGCATTGTGGAGATTTTTAATAAATTATGGTTGCATGTTTATATTAATCTACTAAGCATGCCTCACTTCAACTACTGAAGTCATTTGATATCTTTTAGATGCAGAAATTTGGGAAAGTTTCATTGGATTGTGTGCATCACCAACTCACAAGTATGACTTAGTTTAACAAAATTGACTTGCTTGTTTTCTCAAATTGAACAATTCTATCCAAGTTAGCTCAAAGTACCATGGGAGACATGCACACCACTACTTAAGTAGCGATTTGGAGAGAAAATCACAACCCTCTCATACAAACTAGTGCCATTTTCCCTGTAAAAGCCGGCAATAATAATAATGACAAAGATCGGATGTGGACAAGATTTTCCATTTTAGTGATAGAGAGCTTTGGTGTATAAAGATAAAGTTAACTATATCTGAATTGGACTCCTAGCAATAAAGCCTGTAAAATGGTTATTCAGGAATGTTGGGTATCCTGCATGCTATTTGCATTTGCTAGCAACAGAAATTTCATTCAAGAAATAGAAAACTGTTGGCTCAATGTTAAGTTGCTTCATTAATTTACGTTCACCCGACTCTTTTGCCAAAGTTGGGATTTATGAATCATCAAAACAGTGGACTGAAACTGGTGATTCTACTTCTACTCCAATAAAGGCAGAAATTATTCCATTGGGATGGAAACTATTTTTGGGGATAGTCGTACCATTGTGTTAATTTACTATCTTCAAAATGGTAAAAAAAAACAACAGGACAGTATCGTAGAAGCAGATGAGGCATCACTTTTATGAATCTCAATACGGAACTCTAGTACCACCACAAAAAAGGCCTAGTTAAGTAAAATGCATGATATCTGTATTTTTCTCCATTTAGTGACAAAAATATTTTGTCTTACAACTATCCAGGGAATGCCAAGTCAAGCACTGGCCAAAGCACAAGGTTTCCTGCAACCTGCACTTAAATTTCAATCAAAATTACTGAGTGCAGGGACCATGGAGGCACCACCAAGAGAGGAGTCTTCAATTAATCCTAATTAACAGTGTAGCAGTTATTTAGGTGTAATACCCAGTAGCACTGTATTTAGGTGTAATGCCCCAATAAATAAAAAGCAAAATTGGATTTAAAAAATTGTATTATTCACTCATATTACATACACAAACACACAATTAGGTATCCCTCGATTGCCCCAGATATTTCATCAAGACGTCACCTGCTGGTGTCTCATCACCCCAGTCCTGAAAGAAAAAAAACACCATTAGACACCTTAACTTTATAATATTCTATTTATACGTTGGCCAGCATTTGCCAAGTTTTTTGCAAACTAAGAGTTAACCTTAAGTTCTGGATAAGGCCAATACTTAATGAATTTTATGAAACAATACAACAATCAACACAACAAAGCAACAACAATTTTATGAAATCCTTAATTTAACAAATGTAACACTGCAAGAGAATTTAATGAGATGATATAAAACTGGGCCTTAACCCCCCTTTCACTAACCTTGACAACAACACAGGAGCACCCAACAACTTTTCGAGCTTTGCCAGTGTTATCTATTTTGCACAATCCTGCCCACTCGCCTAGCTTCTTGTTGTCATCCACTTTGATGAGAGGTATTTGATGCTCATTGCACAAAGCTTGGACGAGTTTCTTGTACATGGGCTCATCACAATTCTCAGCCAGGATGCAGAGAAGGGCCTGCCTCCTGAAATGGGTTTGGTTTCACAATAAGGTGGCGTTAGAAACACACTGGGAGCAGACAGACACCCCATTGATTGCCCCCACACCTTACGAAAGATCACACTCAGTTGGTATTTTACAGCACTGTTTTACTTGGGTGACATCTCAGCAGAGGGAACCTGCCTGGTTGCCATATCATCATGGTGATCATCAACATCCCACAATTCATTATGCCTTTCAAAGTTGGGAAACAAACGAGATAACCCATCAAACATACTTCTAAAAAGTTTCAAGAATTTTTGCCAAACTTCTAAAGTAATGATACTACTCTTCTACATTCCCTCAGAATCAAAATTTTTGTATCCACATTGCACAAGTGTGTCATGGTCATTGGTCCCTTTTTAGAATGGTTTCATAAATTCATCTAACAATGCTAAGACACTGACAATTTTAATAATTTTTAAAATACTCAACTGAAACTCTTCCATCATTGCTAAGTTTTAAAAATCATTCCCTTTACAAGGACCTGGGACACAATTCGTCAGACTTGGATTTAGCCAGTTAAGCTACCAAGGCATCATCTTACACTCTGAAATGTTCCCAGTCAAGGCGAAAGACGTTTATGCTTTGAAATTGTTTGTTGCATTGTAATGTGCATTAGAGGACTTGTTAAAAAGTTATTGCAGTAGCATCTCCTGCAGATTCTTTGAATTTATAAATATTTGTTCAAAAGTTGGCCTGTAGTACAATGGACGCTCTTCTAGGGGTATCCGGTGCAAAAGTACTAACTACATTTTCTAATGCAACATTAATAGAAATACAGATGGTACCTTTAAAAACCATAAATACAGTGATAAAGACCAATTTAACTAGCATTGAAGCACAGTTTAAGGAACTGATGAGATCAAAATAATGTTTTTCACATTATTACTTTTCACATCAGTTAAGTCAGAAATCTGTATGTTCTAGTACAAATGAAAGTTTTGAAACTATGACATTTGAAGAAATTATTGATATATATGTTAGGTTAATATTAAAGTGAGCATCAAGGTCTACAAAAGGAATCTCTGAACAACTGTCATAGGTACATGTGCACTGCACAGGATTCACATCAACGGTCTGCTGCTTACTTGTCGAGGGCTTTGGCAGCTTCGTGCAGTCCATGCGCCAAGCTTCCATGGCACAGGGCAGACTTGAGAACTTGCTGGAGGGCCGTGTTCACATCCATTGACCCATCGGCAGCAGCAGATGGGACATCTTCACTGAAAATGAGTTCAAATCATTACCAGAGGGACCACACTTGCACATTCCATGGCATAAGTTTCTGCTTGGACCACACTCAGTCGGCATTTCACAGCACTGCTTATTACGGGTGACATATCTCAGCAGAGGGAACCTGTTTGGTTGCCATGTCATCATGGTGATCCATACAGCACACTTAGCCCTGAACTACCTCCGAACAAATATTCTCTCATACTAGGTACCTATAGTTGTGTCCATCCAAAAACCTACCTTAACCGGTAGATTACCTAATAATAATTATATATATACTAGGTACCTGTACACCAATATTTGAAAATTACCCTACCAAAATGACAAAAATGATCAAATTGGCCATGCCTGACAAATAATGGCCATTCACTATCTTTTTAATTCGGTGGTCTTACCTGAATATTAATTAGTGAATGAACTAATTAATTTTGCATGTATTCAATACTATAAATGAGAAAAGTTGCAAGTTTTGTATTCATTAACGGTACCAGCCCTGGTGGCCAAAGATGTGAAATTTCTTGGGTTGAATTACTTGTGTTACTTACACCGGAAAGTAACAAATTAATGCAACACAAGAAATTGTCGGAAATTTCTACTTAACAAGAAGATCTAACCTTAGCTCAGTTGGTTTTCCAGTAACATTTAATTCTAACAATATCCTGTTGGCATTAGAATTAATTTACCCACATCTTTATTAGGGCCAATTTTGTGACTGGGTCAACTTTGTGGGAACTAATAAATGCAAAACTCGATTCTCTTTATCTTCTCATGTATAGTATGCTATAAATGCAAAATGAATAAGTCAACTAAAACAAATATTAGACATTTTGACGAAGTCGTAACCATATGACATCATAATGAACTTTCACACAATAACGACAACACTCCCGAAAAAACTCCACTATCATAATTACAAAACCAGAACACACGAATGCTGCCATCTAAATAGCATCAGAATCTCAAGAGGTGCGGATGGAATCAAGTGTTTAATCTCAAAAACGAACTACTACCAACAAGAATTTAAATTAATAATGGTGGATTTTCATATAAACAGTTTCGTAATTTTAAAAAACATATGAAAACGATAATAATTGAAGGTTCTCTGAAAATATCTTTTCGTTAGTTCGGCTCCTGTATTGATAGTTTGTATTTTTGCACTGGGAATCTAAAATATTATGAGATAAGAAAGGTTTATGTAGGGACTTGGTGGAGTCGGGGTGTATCGAATGAAACTAACATGCATTTACACAAACATACGTAGAGAGGATCATACGACAGCATTAGTTATAAATTTTGCATTCACAAAGTCGTAGCGGTTACATTTGATTTTACTGCGATTGCCTAAGGTGGAAACAAGAGTTTGCAACTGGTGGTACCATAAGAAATACTTCGTCGTGGCAAACCAATTCGCCAATGCAAGGTGGTACTATACATTTCCTTTGTTATGGCTTAATCAAGAACCAAGACACGAAAAACGGAAAATCCAGCAAAGGAGGTATCCAAAATTGATCGCCGAGAAACATTTCAAATAGCAAACACTGATCTATGCCAGTCTGAACCGGAATTTACGTCAACGCATTCACAGTATACAATTCAATACATAAAGCACTAGTCTTGCGTAAATATCAATTAAAACTTTCCTATTTGTACCGATTTACAACTAACAAACATCACACATTCTTAAACACAATTAGTCACGAATCCAAAACGTAACCACATGGCTAACATGCACACTTACGTTTCTCCATCTGATCCAGACATTGTGTTGGGGTTTACCTGCAAATTAAGTGTAAACTTTTAAAGTACGTCAAAAAAATATTCAATATATCCCACCCAATTGTATAAAAACTTATCATAGTCCATGGATGGACATCAATAAAATTCAATCATTACTATAGACGTAAAACAAGTGTAATACCTAGCGGAATAAGAAACCGGACGTGACGCGTCTCGATTCAATTCACTTCAAGCTCAGAGCCATCTATACGGCCACTGTTTAACTACCTAGTAGAGACCTCTGTCGATTATCGTAATTCGTTATTTTCTGCCAAATGAATGTATGCAGCCGTGCAGAACTAACGACTGCACGAAATGAAATTCAGGTAATACGCACTGATGATGATTATTCATGTCAGTAAATAAATGTACACTGGAAAAGATATATATCGTTTTTTTTAATTTATATTAGTTCCCTGCAAGCCACCGCTAGGGTGTGTGGCAGGGGTTGAATACACACCAGAGTAATG
The DNA here is from genome assembly GCA_037158775.1 of Hetaerina titia. Classification (NCBI taxonomy): domain Eukaryota; kingdom Metazoa; phylum Arthropoda; class Insecta; order Odonata; family Calopterygidae; genus Hetaerina; species Hetaerina titia. Next base: position 17,034,487 of record CM073772.1, on the reverse strand, counting down.
TGGACCGACCCTACCGTTATCGGACCACGTTATTCTGATCCCTTATCGTCGTGGAAAAGATGACATTTTAAATATGTTCTTCACCTAATCTCTCCAATTGAATGGTTAGCTATAGATAACAAAATATATCTTTAAGGTACTTATGCAATATTCGATTTGATAAATATTGCTACATGTGTACTGCGGAATAATTATTAATACATCAAATACCATCACTTTGTTGAGCCATCTCTTCCTCTATCGAACCAACCTTCGTGTTCATTGCTTATTTGCTACACTCCTCTGTCATTCGGTTTTGGTATATCTCTCACGAAACTTGATTGAATTTATGACATTTTATTACATTCTTCTTACCAGTGACGAAGAACATTGAGGTATAATGGAAGTGAAAGGCCATCCTTGATTTGCTTGATACGAGCCTTGCCCATAAAGATCAAAAATTGCTTTTGGTAACATGGGGATATTTTAAATTATATTTACGTAGGGGATTGAAATGGTTACCTAACGTGAAAGGGTACCAACTATCATGGCGAAAACTAGGCAATTGAATAGGTAAATGAAGAAAATTCTAAGTAATACTGACAGTTATCCAAACAAACTAAATAAAATGCATAGTAACCTTCACCATAAATTATTGCCATCAAAGTTGGCAAACATCAAAATAAAAAAACGCCTACAACTTTCTACAATTCTTGCAACGGCAACATATGCTAAATTTTAATCTAAAATATGCACTTAAGAGATAATCATGACAGCAGGCGTATGTAATCTAAGAAAATAAAGAAAGGTAAAATTCACTAATGTATCAAATTCGTTGAAAACGACTTCTTATACACAATTTCATATTATCTTTAAAGGGGTTATGAGGGAGGGAAACTGATTTAACATAAATAGTAGTGTCAGCTTAAGGGTTGTAAATAGTGTCACCGAATCCCGTTGGCTCCACCAGGTCCCATTGAAAAGCTTCACATCTTCGCGGGTAAAGGAGCTTAATTCGCCTATGTAATGGTTCTGTCGAAAATTTGTGTTCGGAGTTTCTGTTTCATAACAATTGGTGTCTTAAAATGTAAACAGAGAAAAAAATGAAGAAGTAACAATTTCACTGCTCGCATTCAATTTAACAGGAGTCGAGCTCCTGAGATGAAAATAGTTGACGATGCTGAGGCGATCATTGTTTTTATAGTTCACTGATATTTTAAAAGTATGGCGAACCATTACGATATACCCAGTTGGTTAGTTTGAACTGTTCTGATGAATTAGTGAAAATATTCAGACCTACACGTTGCAGATTTTTTCTGAAATGTCGAAAGAAAAACTATTAAGTATAATTTTTGTTATGATCCTCTATTTGCAGGGCAGGCAAGCCTCCGGTTGGTTTGCATTTGGATGTTCTAAAAGCTGGAAAACTAATTCAGGTAGGTGTTATAGTGAAAAGCGAAAGCATGGGTGTAAATAGTAGGAGTATTTTGAGGCCTGATAATTCATGTTTTATCCCCTCACAGAAATTGATGATCGATGAGAAGAAGTGTTACTTGTTTGGACGAAATGCCCAGTTGAACGATTTCTGTATTGATCATGCGTCTTGCTCTCGAGTCCACTCAGCGCTAGTATACCATAAACATTTACATAGAGCCTTTCTTGTTGACTTGGCTAGTAGTAAGTTTCTTGAGTTTTGCTAGACTTTTCACATGCCCCTTCAAGTGTGCGGCATAAGATCGTAAATTATTTAATCCCTTCTTTTAATGAACACTTTTTTTTAGGACATGGTACTTTTATTGGTAGTCTTCAACTTGAGGCTCACAAGCCCACTCAACTTCCAGTGGATAGTACTTTCCATTTTGGAATGTCCACCCGTCGCTACGTGCTCAGGGAACGTCCACAAGCAGCCCCAGGGTCTCGGCCAATTATCATGGAAGAGCTGGAGCGCGAAGATTACACTTCAGAGGCTAACGAGGCTGAAGGAGGACTTTTGGGACTACCCGAAACAGAAACTGAGTTGGATGTAAGCGTTGATTTTACATATTTACGAATTGAAAAAGGTCTTAAATTGAGTTATTGTTCTTAAAATTCCTGAAAAAAATTGCAACTCCAACATAGTAGAAATAAAGACAAAAACTCTTCATAACTAATTAATGGCAAATGAAATATTAATTAGAATTCTGATTAACTTACAAACTCTCAAGCTCAGTCATCTTAGGTTGTTTACAATAGAGAATAATCAAGCAGCTCATTCACATGACACTCTCACACACATGAAGTCTTTCTGTGTCTGTAAACATACCTTTTAATAACAAAAATGACAGTCTAAAACTGAAACAGCAGATTGTCTCAACCATGGGTCAGTCCATGTCAAGTGATTCAGTGCTGATTGCCGTACCATTTTCTGTATTCTTATATTTTCATTCTATAAATTCTAATTAGAAGAAATTAAAATCCAAGACAATTTTTATGCCATTTAAATTGTTGTTTATAAGGTTGCACATTTTTAACAAACTGCATTTAATAGGCAGATTAAAGGGGTATTTACTCCCCCCATAGAATTTGTGAACTTTTGAAAAAATTACTATTTCAGTCAATCTTTCTGGGTTTTTTACTTTATAATTTTAAAAATGTTAACCGAATTGAGTAATTATTTATTTCATTCACCTGCAAAAATTGTTGATGTGTGTACTAGATCAGCCATGCTCCCACCTTTTTCCCAATGCTCAATGACTTTTTATTTGTAGTGCATGTATACTTGATGATCCTGACGTATTATTAGTGAGGTCAGCAAAAATCACTATCCCCCTCTCCCAAATTGTTTTCTCATTAATGGTATCGTATCACAATTGCTTTTCGCTCATGTACGTGTGTATGAGAAGCAACCTTTCAACATCATTGATAATTTGTTGTCTCCAGTATAACTTTATGGAATTAGCACAACATATTGAAATGAAATAATTGACTTTATAATTCCACGCACTTTATTTAAATACACGACCCAGGTTTTGATGTTGAATGTCATCATCAGGACATGATGATGGATGTTCAACGTCGAAACCTGGGTCATGTTTTTAAATAAAGTGTGTGGAATTACAAAGTCAACAATTTCATTTCAATTGTTGACAATGCACTCGCGTCGCTCTATTTCAAGCATCTGTCTCCTTAGTCTTGTTGATGTTCTTGAAGAAAGCCTCCTTGTCGATGTCAACCAATTATTGATGTGTGTATACTAGATCAGCCACGATCACACCTAATTCCCGATTTTCAATGATTCTACTTTTCATTTCTACTTTCATTTTTATTCTTTTGTGACCTTCCTCTTACGAATTTTTCTTCTGTGTCATCTTTAAAACTATGCACAAAATATCTTCATCTTTGGACCAAAGAATCAATATTAATAAGTCTGAACTCAAGTTTGGAAAAATGTGTGATCACTAGTGACACTAAAATGTTAGTGCTAATGCTGAGCAAGTGCTAAACACTAACTGAAGTAGCAGACGCACAATCACTTTGGGAATTCCCCTCCCCTCAACACTCGGTATGGGAAAAGTCACTCGTTAAGTGAGTCATTTTCAGAACCAATAATTTTGTCCATGATGAGAATTACTTGCAATGTAAGGTGCTCATTAAGCAAGGTTCAGTTGCACTATCAACTAACATACACGTATACATGCACCTACCAATATGCCTTATGTCTACTCAGCGTTTAATCTTGTCCTCACATGTAAATTGAATGTCTTTACTATTTCTATAATGACTTTGATTTTTTACTCCTGATTGTCTGGGTAAAGAACGAGTCTTAGTATTAGTACTGGAGTCTATCTCTCTTATCTTATCGTTGTGGTCTGACCTAACCAAATAGTGTGGTTATAATAATTCCTTTTGTGTCATTGTTCAACTCGTGGGTTCTGAACCTTGCTAAAAAGTCTAAGTCTTGTATGTTCTCTTCAACAGTGCTTTCTCCTTCCTGTACAAATAGTGCACCAATTCCACTCTTCATTTTTAAAGTTGCCATATCCTCACACTGTCTTCCACCACGCTCCTTTTGCGCTATTTGTTTCCCCGCTTCAGTTTATTATTTAATTATGTATATTCCCTTCTACCTATCTCTGTGTTTACATTCTTCCATTTCCTTCTCTTGTTTATCTTACTAATACTATCATCCGTAATCCATGGTTTGTTTTCCATTTTCTATTCACGGTTTCGAAAGATTCAGTTGTGGATTTTAATATCCTGTATTTGATATGCTCTGATTTTTCCTCGACACCAATTTGCCCTCGCTCATGATTTTCTCTACAGTCTGCTGATTCTTCTTCCTTGTCGTTCTGTTTTATTCTTTATTCTTTCACCCCTGTCTCCTGCAGAACTCAATTGCTTTCTCCCCACGTAATTCCTTGTACCTAAACTGGAGTCCCCCTCCTCACTGCCATCTCTTCCTTTGCCCAATGTTTGTAACTTTGCAGTTTTAACTTCCAGCCATTCTAGCCGACACATTAGTAATTATAAGAATAGATAATGTATTTGAGCAAGTGCAAACCACATTTTCACACATATCCTTTGAGTTGAATATTAGTGTACCTACAGTAATAAGGTTGTAAAAACAAACTCAAATTATTGTCGTGGAATATTCTACTAAGTTTAAGGGAGAATATTTAATGTGCATGACATAAACCGCATTTTAGATCATACGGAGGGGATCTATAACACTGGGTTGTTTGGAAAATTCAGCCTCAATAAAGGCATACCAGTAAGGCCAAGAGTGAAATGCTATAATTTGTTGGACCACCTTCCTTGGGCCATTGCGTACCTCCTGTAGTGCTCTCCTTCATAAAAGACTCATACCACTTCCAACCTACTCATTGGCATTGACGAAGGAGCAGACTCACCCAGAGTAGAATCCAGTTCAGCTTTTATATTGGTAGGGCTGAGGCCTTTCAAATAAAAGTATTGTATCACATAACGATGACCAATTTTCTCCATTTTCACAAACTCACTTAAAGCATGCACTATTGATGGCTGCCAAACAAATGCTAAACAACGCAGCATCTTCAAACGTGAAACCTATGCTTTACAGAGTTCGTACTTTCTAATACAGCGATTTTTGAAACAACTGCCGCCATCCCTAGGTCAGGCCAGGTACTTATGTGACCACCCTTGTACTGATTACAATGTGTACTACATACACAAAATTATTGTTATTTCCAGACCTGCAATACTTCTATTGATAATTGCTATACTGAAACCAATTTTTCTGGTTCATTAATAGTGACCATTCTAAATCAATTGTGCATGCGATGGTGTTTGCCCATGTAAATTCACTCCCCACTTGATTCGAGTGATTTATGTACTATTTCTTAACTCACTCTCCTTGCATTGTTCAGCCCATGTATGTAGCATTTTTATAAATCACATATAAGTTGATTTTTCTCTAATTAATAGTAATTGTTTTGCAATATTTTTCAGAATCTTACAGAGTTCAACACTGCTCACAATCGTCGTATATCAATGCTTGGAATATCTGTGGATACTGATGAAATACGACCACCAGCTGCAGCCCTCAAGAGGAAAAAGAGGAAGAAAGGAGTTTCATTCAATGAGGATGAGGAAATCATTAATCCCGAGGATGTCGACCCATCTGTTGGGAGGTTTAGAAACCTTGTTCAAAGCACTGTCATCCCAACCAAGGTAATATGTAGGCTTAAGCAGTTGGTTTCTGAAACCATGAGAATTCCTCCTCATGTCTCTAGGATGAAGGCATTGTTGGGCTGTTGTTGCTGTCACTTTTATTTTCTCAATGGCTCCTTTTATGTCTCGGATAGTACTGGCTCTCCATCACAGTTTCTGTTGCCTCTTCAAATTCTGTGGTGCTTCCTGGCGTGCTTCACCTTTAACGTTCTTGGAGGCCGTGGGCTGACTAAATTGTTCGCTCCTAGTTGCACTCTTAGATGTTCTTGCAGTTGATTTTCTTGGTTCTTAAGGCTTTAAAAGATTTGAGTTATATTGGATGCCTTTGACAGGTATGCACAACACAGTCAAATTCTAAACTCAGTGGTTCTTGTTGCTCACACATGATTTTACTGACAAGTGTAAAGCTGGTTTTGCCATATTATTATTAGGTAATCTACCGATTAAGGTAGGTTTTTGGATGGACACAACTATCAAATAAACATTTTGTAACTCCAAACAAAACCCAATTCAGCAACCTAAACTACATCAGGTCCCTCTTCATCTCTGTGTACTTCTTTCCTCCCTTCATCCCATCCAACATCCCTATCCTGTTCCTACCCTTTCCTCGCTTGCCCAACATTCTCCCCTCTATTACCTTGTTTAACATCCCTCTACCGCTCAACACGCCTTTCATCCATTTTTCCTTCCTCCATAGGATTTCTCTCAACAAACCCCTCTCCTCACCCACAATCTCCAGTACTTCCTCATTTGTTTTCCTTTCAGTCCATTTCACCTTCTCCATTCTTCTCCACACCCACATTTCAAAAGCCTCCAATTTACCATCTATCCTCCTGCTTCAGTGACCACGTTTCCACGCCGTACATAGCTACCCCCATATCAGACTTTTTATGAGTCTTGTCTTAACATCCCTACTCAACGTCCCCGTCACCAACTCCCTCCTCCTTGAGAAAGCCTCCTTGCCTAGCGCAATTCTTCTCCTTACGTCCCTACCACTTTGACCGTATTGGTTCAAAACACTTCCGCGATATGTAAACTGTTCTACCTGCTCTATTTTTTCCCTGCCTATTTTAATATTTAGCTTAGCCTTTTTCTTTCTGGAAAATCGCATAACCATTGTTTTATTAATATTGATTCTCATCCCATATCTATTGCTTGAACGTCCAATTCACTCAGCAATGCTTGCAACCCCTTGACCGTCTGACAAACCAGAGCCTGATCATCAGCAAACCTAACTGCTTTTACGAACTCCCCTCCGACTTTCACTCCCACCTCCAGCTCTTCCCAAGCCTCCTTAATCATTTCCTCCTCATAAACATTGAACAGCACCGGAGATAATGGGCAACCCTGCCTTATACCTTTTCCTAACACTCCCCATCCGGACTCTCCATTCCCCACTCACACCTGAGCAGTCTGAGACATGTACAGGTTGCGGATCAGTCTCCTGTCCCTCCAATCCATTCCTATTTTCTGAAACATACTCATTAGTTTTTCCCAATTCACTCTATCAAATGCTTATTCAAAATCTACGAAACAGACAAATACATCCTGATTGTCTTCTATATTACTCTCGATTAGTGATCTCATTACTGCAATGGCATCACGCATACCTCTTCCTTTCCTAAACCCAAATTGATCATAATGAAAAGAGAAACTTTATAATTCCACATAGATTTATTAGACGGACGACCCAGGTTTCGACGTGGCACGTCATCATCAGGTACTTTTTGCAAAGAAGACAGAGAATATATAGTCACACAAAATTGGGGGGGAAAGAGGGGGAGAGATCGGGGAAGGGAGAGGGGGGAAAGGCGAGAAGAGAGAGACAACTCCCTGGTCTGCGGAGAGGGTTAGGGGGTGGAAGAGGGGAAACCCCAGGGGGTGGGGGGGTTTGGCCCAGAGGTGGTTAAGGGGGAAGAAAGGAAAGGATTAGGAACTCCGTTATCTAAGGAAGGGGGTGGTAGTGTAGGGGACGCGTGGGTCAGGAGGGAGAGGGGAAATTCCGAGTATACATAAAAACGCTGTATTAAGAGCCGGTAGGGGAGGTAAGGTAGGTGAAGAATCATTGAACGTCATCATCATGTGGTCTTCATAGAAGTCAACTTTCAACCTTCTGAGCGTGGGGAGGGTTAAAAGGTATCTTTTGGTGTCAATCGTTGACTTGAATGAGTTGTAGCTCTAGGAGTAGGAGGGATACAAAATTATTTTGGCAAGTTAATCCTTTGCAACAAACTTTTACCCTTAAGTATGCTCTCTATACATTTGTGTATGATGATATAACACTCTGTGAATTTCAAAAAATGATATGACGTTAAGTTACCCAGCAGAAGCCACACTGGCGGTTTGCTATGGCATCAAAGATGACGGTGGGGTAATGTCCTTGCCTGACAACCCAGAGGTCACGAGTTCAATTCTCACTTTGGTGGGTTTTTCCTCCACCTGGGTACTTGTTTCTATTGTTATATCCTTGTTTGAAAGTCCAATGTAAAGGCCAAAATGCTGTTTTCGTATTAATGTGAAATAAATAAATCATTTAAATCTGCATAATACAGAGAATTTTGATTTATAAATACACCCTTTTTACATTTCCCTTTTTAGATGAGCAAAAGCAAAAAAGCCTCAAGTTATTTCACCTTTACTCTTTTACTAATTTCTTCCTTTCTGTCTCTTCTTTGTATACTTCTTTTGCCCCTCTCACGTTTGTGCACTGTTTGGTGAATGCATTTTCACTTCTAAGACCTCTGGATTAACTAATGTCTTGAGAGAGAGAGAGTCCCTTTGACCACATTTTGTTTGTGCTGGCTAATTGCGAGGAGAACCCTGTGTTAATGCTTTGCAGAGGCTGAGAGCTGATGGTGGGATAGCTGCTGTTGGTTTGGGTATTGATGTATCGAGGCAATTGCAGCTGGTGCCCACGTCATCGCACCTGTACCACGATCTGCCTCCAGAGCGCCACCACCTTGCCTCCCCCTCGCATTCGTCGTCTGCAGTGGTAGCTGCTCCCCCTTTGACCCCCTCACCCACCACGCCCACCACGCTACTCTTCTCATCTGCCCTGGCCTCCAAGCTGGGCCTTGCCCTTCCCAACCCCGCACCAGATGTGGACGTGGTACCTGAGGAGCCCCCAGAGATCTCCTCACCCATGATGCCTGGGCCCTCTGCCCAGATGGGCCCTCGCTTGCCCCCGATGGTGCCCGAGAGTGCCCCTGGCGCAGGGGCGGCCGCCGCTCAGGAGCCAAGGAAGAAGAAGTATGCCAAGGAAGCGTGGCCTGGCAAGAAACTCATGCCAAGTCTCCTTGTGTGAGCATTAATGGCTTGGACTTGAAGAAGAACTTCTCCATGGAGCATGTGCTGGAATGGTTGTCTGGATTGACTCTAATGTGCGTGAAACAAAATGTGGTAGAGCATTTGGGAGAAAACGTATATCCAAAATTCCATTCATTTTTAGGTATGTGCTGTCACTGTTATTCATGAAACACCCGGTCTCAATGCGGTCCCTTAACAAAATAATAGTTTGGCATTTTTCAGTAAGTTTTGTAAGTGAAATATGTGGCAACCTCTAAATATTTCATGAGGTGACTATCGGATGATTTTGTGATCATTCTATTTTGCTTCATGCATCTATTTGTATTTGGTATATTTTCTAAATGTGACAGCAAACAGAAGTAATAGCTCATTTGGTTGAACAGGTATTATTTAGGAGTCAATTTACATCCAACCATATCTGCCTTCAAGTGCATGAGAGGTTTAGTCACCTCTGCGTGATATACTCTTTGCACCTTATTCCATTGATTGTAGAGAAATGATTTTCAATGCCATGATTTACAAGTCACAGTCATGTCATTAATTCAGTTTTCCTACTATCATGTAGAATCCATGCTGTTTTTCACTCATTCAGATGATTCACATGGAATTCCTCATGTTTACAAAGTGGTTTTAAGTACATGGGCTAGTGATCAGCAATACGTAGTGCTTTGTGATGTGATGTGATCTACAAAGCCTACCAAAGGAAACTAGAGGTTATAATGTTGTAACACTAGCAATAATGATAATGTGCAGGTTGTCTCCAGACTTTTACCAATTTAAATTCTGTACATTTTGTTAATGGTGACAATATGCATAAAAATGTTTTCTGTTGGGTCTAATGAATTCAAAATATACCTCTTCGTTTTTTTAATGCTGAGATTCATCCAAAATACTATTTTATATGAATATTCACTCAGAATATCAGATCTCTGGGCATCACTACTGTGTAAAAATAATGATTCATGGATTGCAAGTATATCAATTGATTTTGTTTCCAACAATATAATTGCCTTGGAAAAATTGGAGATGTATAAAAATAATATAAAAAAATTTCAAAGAATCTTTTAGTTTTTCTTCATGTTACTTTTTTCATTGTGTTGTTAGTTTTGTAAATGGTACATTGAAAGACTGTCAGTCATGTCATGTCAGTAAATAACTTTGGTTTACAAGGTTTATATTAAAAGTATTGGGAAGAGTTCAGGAAAAATAGATATAAAATAGAACTATCTAAGATATTGCTACAATGCTTCAAAATTCTTCTAAGTACATCCCTTGGCTCCCTGGTAGGTGGATTCTGGAAGGTCCTTAAGAGTATGCGTGCAAGCTTCTGTGACAGCGCTTAGGGTCCAATGTGGTGTCCTTTGAGAGAGGATTTCGCTTTTGGGAATAGGAAATAGTCTACTGGTGCCAAGTTGAGACTGTAAGGTGGTTGGGGAATCATCACGATGCTGTTTTTTGTCAGGTAGTCAGTAATCTTGGAGCAGGCCTTCGAGACGAGTTTAGCCCAGGTCTTGAGTATCTCTAAATTTTTAGTAATAATGGTGTGCAGTGTCATCGTATCAATGCCAATACATCCTGCGGTCATGCACACACTTAACAGATGTTCTGAATGTAGCACTTCACGCACACATTTTATGTTTTCGTTGATTCTTAACATTGATGGCCGTTCATTCGATGATGATCAGCCATTCATGGCCGATGGCGGGGCTGGTCCACCACTCTCTTGGCAATCTGTAAAGCGCTTGTGACACTTTAAAACTGCAGTTTGTGGCATTCTTTCATCCTTGAGTGCTTGGAAAATCATGGGAAAAATGGAAAATTCCCAAAACACTTATTACAAATCTCTTGATTACAAAATCCTGCATGAATCACATGCCAAAAATTATTTTTTAAAAACATCAATTCTAAGGTTATATATAAATATGAATCTATGTAACCTTAGAATTGATGTTTTTATGAATAATTATTCATAACCTTGGCTGAGTTGAATTCTAGTTGCCATCATTTTCCATGCAAACAATAGATCAATATTTTTATGAAAGTATCTCTATGTTGAACAAATTGCATGCTAAATATATTTGTTTTATGTTCACTAGCACAGAAAATAGCTATATTACCGTACAGGCCTGTATAGCAGATTGATGTTGCAAGTTGTTTTCTTAAATAACATTGGATTATTTAATAACAGAGACAAAGACTATTACAATTTTCCACTTTACAAAGATTTATTTCCATCTAGTTTTGATGCACTACATAATTTTCAAGTGAAGCTCTCACTGCATAGAGTCCAATATATATTAAATATAGGAGGTGGGGAAGCCAGGGTTTCTGCACATGCTGGGAGGGGTTGGGAAGATGCGAGTAGGAATAACTGAAGCTCTTGAGGATGGGAGAAAAAAAACAAAAGTGGGGGTCCACCGCCACTGAGGGTTTGTAGAGGAAGAGGGAAAGACAAAGGAATATGAAGAGTCCAGTTGATTGCGATTAGGGAAAGACTGTGGACTTCAACTTCAAATCTCCTCTGTTACCTTTTCTTTTCTCCATCCTCAAGAGCTTTGGTTATTCCCACTCACCTCTCCCCCAACCACTCCCAGCACGCAGGGAAACCCTGGCTCCCTCACCTCCTATATTTAATACATATATTGGATTCTATACAGTGAGTGCTTCATTTGAAAATGATGTAGTGCATCGCAACTAGTCTGAAATAAATCCTAATTAAGTGGAAAATTGTAATATTCTTTGTCTCTGTTATTATGGAACAGTTCTACCACATCTTACCTGAATCTGTAATTAATATTGGTGAATTTCAAAAATGACTCTAGATGGCACTGGATGAGAAAGATATTGAGTAAATTATTTCATTTGCAAAAACTACACTACAAGCAATGTCTTTTTTGTGTGTCTGAAATTTTGGTGATCAGGAATTGTAAACCAAACAGAAAACACACAAAAATTAATGACATATATTCCACTTCGTGGGTCGCGGTAGTCCAGGGGGTAGAGCATTGGATTACTGACCGGAGGGTCCCGGGTTTGATACTTGGGCAAGACACTCTGGGCACCTGCAGCTCCACCCAAGCTAGTTGATTTTTTGGGTACCAGATCTTCCTGGGAAACCATAACCGGCACAGGGAAAGGAACTGGCCCCCCTACCCTGATATGTGAATATTCACATGCTGTCGGGCTTAGTACATGGGTGAGCTCTACCATCACCTGCTAAACCGACCTTCGGGTTGATTACTGTGCTTATGGTTTTTTTTATTCCACTCTAGATGGAATAAATGTATAACATACTCCGATTTTGAATTTTATGATACAAACAATATCTTTTCCTAGGAATTTTGTATTAGATATGGTGATACCAATTGTATTGGACTCACCCTTGTTTTTACATTTCTGTAAACTAACGTCTAACATGGAAATGTATTCCATATTTTTGTTTTGGCCATTCTGATTTCTCTTTTTTACCTGAGAAGATACTGCTAAAATATTTTCAGAAAATGGCTAACTCATGGTGGTAGTAAGCCCCTGAATGGCTTGCCAACCCTTTTTCACTCGAAACCTGGCAAGAAGAAAGTTCTCTGGTCACAACCCTCCTGATTGAGGTCAAAATCATGGAAATAAGCTATCTGCCCAATTTTTACTTCATTTGCTCTGTTTCAAGAAACTGCAGAGCATATTCCACCTAACAGCATTGCAAAAAAATTAAAATCTCATAATACATCAAGATACTTCGATAATGAATGTGCTCAATGTAACTAAAATTGCCTACAGGTAAGAGTAATCCATGTCCATTTTAAATTTCTAATTAGTTTCCCAGTGGTTATAAGAGCACTTTCTATTTGTTAGTCACTAACATCAATATTTTAGTCATTTGTGAGGTTTGGAAAATAGAAATATTTTATTTCAGTTATATTTCTTTAAGCCTGGAATAATTGCAATGCTCTATCCCAGTTAATTGAACTTATTCTAGGGATCATGTTTCCTTTTGAGTTTTACTGCTATGCATTTACAATGGCAATATATCTAGAGTGTAAAGACTTCTTAACGCACTATGGGTGATGTCAACCATTACAAATTATTTCAGCTTGAAGATGAGATCACACCGATGAGTTCTTCAGCCTTCCTAGTGTTGATTATCTAAGCTTAGAAGTTTCTTATCCATCCTGGGCTGAGCTCAATCATAACCCTTTAATATTAATAGACATCCATTTGGAGCCTAACATTAGAAACTAGGTTGTTACGTGATATTGGGCAAAATTATAAATATTGACATGTTTCACTAATGCTGTACTTATAGTGCAAATATATACTCGTAAAAGGAAGTGCTATATTCTTGCACAAGTTATTATTTCATCGTATAGGCATGATATTATTAATTATTTAAATGGTCATTGAAAACTTTCATATATTAATGGTGCATATCTTTGGTAAAAGTGAATTTTAACATTCCCTTCTTATCCCTTCATTGTAAATTATATAACGCTAAAATTGATATTAATTCTTACTAATGTTACATCTCTATATTGAAGGATTGTTTTCCTTCTAATGAAGCAGTGAAACTGAAACGTATTAATGCTTTTGAAAATTTGGAGGAAAAATAATTGATAATTGGAACAGGGTAAATATGTAAGAATATATTTAGTACAGTCTTAGACAAAGGAAAATAATATAAGAAGTGTAGTAGTTTAAATAAACATAACAAAAAAATAAAAAGGAAGTGTTACAAAATCAAAAATATGTGCAAATTGGTTTGTGGAAGACATTGAGAAGAGTACATTATAATCACTAAGGAGAATAATTTTCATTTTGGTACGTGTATTAATACATCCAAAATAAAATCTAATTCTATGACTTCATACTCAATACCGTAAATCGCTTGAGAACTATTATATTTTAATTTAAAAAATCACAAAGGAAAAGGCCATCACGGAAAGTTCAAGAATTATGATATCATACCCATATTATAAAAGTCGGAATTATTTTGTGTGTATGTTCCTTTTTATGTTTTATTTGACCATTTAAATGAGATATTGATGACGGTGATTTACAAATTTCAAACGCCGCCACCTTTTGCCTAATATCACTTGTTCTTTCCTCTCGCCTTTATCCCTTGCGCCTTTCACTTATGTTGCTGTCTAAGAGCTCAGTCCATACTGCTGCCATCTTCGGCGGTAAACTTGACAAATATTTGGTGTTGGATTACGCTCGAAAATGGCTATGAAAACGTCTTCGTCTGGGATGATTTTGAGGGATTTATCTGTCAAATTAGGTGTTAGCAATTCAATACTCAGGTAATTAATAATTTTAGACGAAAATATCCCTTTTCACATTCGTTTTGAATCTGTATACATTGCCGTGTGATTTACAAAATTCCTGGTAAACTAAATTCTTTGTAAGAACTCTCTTATTTTTGGCTTAAGTTGTCGATAGAAAAGAATTCCAATGCAGTATTAATGAACAATCTTTTTATTTGTAATTGCCCTTGTGGTAGAAGCCTAATTAAGATTTAACTGTCATGTAGTCTATAGTACGGATGTAAGATTCTGATAAAACATACGGAAAATACTTGTGAACTTAACACCGAATGGATTCGTGTTATTTATTGTCACAGGAAGGGGAGCGAGCTATCAAGACTTCTGCAATTGAAAATTGCCGCAAACGCTAAAGCTTTGCAGCAAATTAGCGATTCATGTCGCCATGTACTGTGCTTGGATTTAGCAGCTTCTTCTCTCGGAGTAGCATTCGACAGAGTGAGAGTTGTATTTGCGACGAGTCGTGTTGAGTAATCATTTGGGTTAAACTTTTATTTTGTTGGTATCTACAAATACTTCAATTTCAGGAAACGGCAATTGCATTGTCAGGCACTAAGAAGAAACTGTATTTAAATGGCTACCATATGTTTGAGAAAATATTGGGGTTAGAGCAAAAAGTTTGTGTGAAAACAGTTTGTATACAGCTTGGTTGCAGCGAAGTTATGGACTTAGCAGAGGATATACTCAGACGGTAAGTTGGTTTCCATGCCGCAACAGAGTTGATTGTGCAGCTGCACCCAATTATTACACCATCATTGTGAATGCAGTGTTGACTTAATTTCAGTTTTTTGTTGCCACTTTGGGTTTCGATGTTTTCATTATTTAATTACGCGTTATATTTTTAGGTATTTTGAGGAGCATTCGAAGGGCTCAAATAAAAATAAACATCTGGATCGAGAGCACCCAATGTACGCTACATTTGCCGTGTATTGCGCATGCAGGTAAGTCGGTGGAAGTATAACCAAATCTTTAAGGTCTCATCATTTACTCTCATTTTCCTAGGTTATGTTTTATTGGAACCATACACTGTAATGTTTTCCTATCCAATCAGGTTATGTGACCATAATTTTATCAGGCTCCCAAACTTGAAACGTAAATTTATTATTTGTCATTGCTGCTAGGATGATTTTTCTGTTGTTGAATATTAAAATTTTAGTGCCCTATTGACTTAAGCACACACATATCCAAGAGGTGAGTTGTCATTTGAATGAATAAAATTTTAAATTGTTCTGTTGTTTCGGCATGCAACATAGAAAACGTAAAAATGTACAGAAAATAGGATTTAGAACAACACACAAAATTTTTAAAATGCCTTGAGTTATAGCAGTATATCTCAAATAAAATTGAGAAAAATACTTTGAAACACTACAAGTACACTTTACATTAAATATAGTGGTCAATCACAAATTATCACTTGTAAATGCATCACCAGTAACAGTATATCAGTAATAGCAGCTTCTAAAATTCACTTTAAAGTTATTTACAGTGGTTTCATTTTTTATAATCATTGGCAATTTGTTAAAAATGAGTGAGGTTTGAGTGATGGGGAAAGTATCTTAGGTATGTAATAACTTATTTTATGGGTTTTTATTACATTTATTTTATGTTGATAGCATGTGCACCTTAGATCGTTCATTTTCTTGTGATCCACTGATGTTTTGCTAATGCCATTTAAGGGTAATTTTGAAACTGCAGATTCGATTATTAATAATAGGGCAGTCTCTTAACAGTGCAGCTGGTAAGAACCTTAATTTTAAGTATTTCTGTATAAACTTTCAGTAGCTCAAAAGTAATTCTTCATTTCTTGAACAGCTCACCAAACTTTGTGCTGGTATTCTTCTTCTCTGTGAGTATAAACTGGCCGATGAAATTGTGTGTGTGTCATCAGTTATAGTGCCATTTCCTTTTTTCCCAATTTTCAAATGCTGGGTGGTTAATTAGTTATCAACCCAGGCATTATATTAATAGGTTGGATCTAAATAATTGCAATTTTACAAAATTGGAGTGCTCTATCATTGGTTAAATATCACATTTCAGTGTTTTCAATCCACATTAAGTTTGTTAATCCCCTGATCTTTCATACTCTTGCTTTCCAATAGGGTTGTGTGATAAATATGTTAAGGGTTAATGTAATTCTCTTTGTGGAATTGAATATTGAATTTTTCCCTCCTTCCAGGTTTAGTTTTGGTTGCATGTACAGACATGCCAATTCTCCCGATTTAAGCGGGAGACTCCCGATTTTTCCATCTTACGTTCTTGATGAACTGTTCAAATTGTGTACTTAGCTTAACATGTTAATAAAGTGTGACATTCATTAAAAATTGGCAAAGTGTCATAAAGGGATTAAGGTGCCATGCAAATATTGTGGTAATTAAAAGTGATTACTTCGTGATACACTTCTAAAAATCTCCCGATTTTTCATTTTTGAAAGTTGGCATGTCTGCATGTAGTCAATAACCTGCCAGAAGAATCTTTTAATATGAGAACTGATATTGACTCTTGAATATCTGACAATGATCCCCTGGCTCTTTCATGTTTTAGATTATGTACTAAATTTTCAATTATAATTCATTCTGAGTAAGTGCTATGCACTGCAACAGTTATGGAGTGTGAAACAAATTCTGTATGGGCCAAAGATGTTTTATGTGCACCGAGATGAGGAATTGAGAGAATTGCATACCGTGAATTGTACTTGGCTAGTGCAAGGGTCACTGGTATTTGAGTTCAACTTTTGTATGCCCAACCTCATTTCTGTATTCATGCATTCAAAGTCCTTTGTTTTGTTAATATGATTTCAATGATGAGGGTAAAAATATAAGGGAAACTTTATGATTTCAATGAACAAATAAAGTAAATGCATCTTATGTAGTTCTCCAGATTTCTCTTATCAAGTTAGATTCTGTTTTCTTAGAGGGAATTGTCGAAGAATGGCGGTGCGCTTTTGCATTTGAATGCATGAAACTCTAAACCATGTCACTTTTGGGGGTAGGGATGGGGTAAGTAGTAAGGGTGATGTCTGAACCTTGAAGAAATGAGCAATGTAGAATACTCTCTCTGTACATCACCTTTGTGTCATAAGTGTATACTTACATGCTGAATCTCTAGCTAATTAAATATAGTCAAAGGTAAATTGAGCTGCTAAGTCAATATTAGATTTTTTGTCCAGCCAGAGGCTTATGGGTTCAAATCTTGCTATGAGTATGATGCTGTGTTTTCTCAAGGTTGATTTCCTGTCATGGAATTTGTAGTGCAACATTACCTCAGTTGTTGGTGAAAAGTAAAAGCTTTTATACCTATTCAGAAAACTGGAAACTTCTGGCGCAGACAAAAGATGCAGACTGGGGTAATATCGAAAATGGCATAAAGAGCAAGTCTGTTTAATCTGTTGCCTCCTATTTTCTTGTGCAGGGGAATTTAGTTTTGATGCAAATCCTTGCTGAACTTCATTATGAGAGTAGGATACCTGAGCTTTAAGGAAACTAGCTTGAGTGGTGATGAATTTTTAATTGCTATGTAATAGATCTTTTTTTTATGACTTCATATTCTGGGTTCCTATGAACATATAATTTTCATGGACTCTTGGGGACTACAACGTTGATGTGGTGCAAGGGCTTGTACATACTGATGACCCCTGGAGTTGTGGTGGTGGGAGCAGTGATAATTGCTCCTGGCAGGGTCTCCCATGCCAGATAGTTCGAAGATTAGGAGCCAAACAAAAGGTAGTCTGCAGTGTCTGTTCCTCAGTGAGCATGTAACCCCAATGGGGCAGCCATTTAGTGATGTTGTCACGTTAAAAATACTATTGCGGAATTCAATTGGGAGCCACCTCAATTATGATTCCCAAGAATGTAGGAATGGACACCACCATGAGAATGAGTCCTGAGGTTGTGTTTGAAATGAGTGGAATGATTCCCCTCCATCCAGAGTCTAATCAGTCAGTTGATTGATTCCATCTGGTCTGTCCAAGTAGATTGGAATTTGGTGTGTTTGAAATTTTTCATTCTTACTTTGAATTGAGTAATTGTGATAAGATTTCCACTTGATTGTTTGGTTAGGCCAGTAGAATTTATTGAAGGTGTACTACTTAAATCATTGAATATGGGCTATATTTTATTGAGGCGTGAGATATTGTGGTGTTTAGTCTGGCGAGGTTTAGAAGTATTCGTCAGTGGCTAGCTCCCATGGCATATCCAAAACCAATGTTACCATGAGACAACTGTTATTTAACATTGTTTGGTGAAGTGTTAATTGATTTGGCTTATTGACAGGTTTAGGAAAATAAAGGTGTCGAAGAAGATACTACTTGAAATCAGTCGAGTCAAGGGGACAAGCTTTGATAAAATGACATCTGAAATGTCATTGCTGCTTGCAGGAATGGAAAACACAAAATATGCCCGTAAGAGGAAGGCCACTGTCTACGATTTAGTGGAGGAGAATTTGAGAGGTAATTGTCAGAGTTTGAAAAATTTGAAAATACAATAACAGTAAATCTATTTTTTTTATGTGAAATTCATTTCATTTTCTGGTTCACGAAGGAAGAATCCAAGGATTGTGTTTCCACAGGAAAGAATTTGTCATTAGGCAGAAATAAATTCTGTCCTGCGGAAGCACAGAAGTCTTTTGATTCTTCCTTCGTACATTACTGTGTGGTAATCCATTTGTAATGCACGGCCTCAACTTTCTCTCAAAAAATATATTCTGGTTCAGTGACATGGACCGGAGTTGTTTATGGGATGTTGTTCAAAAAATGAACTCTTGCTTGTCTTGTAAAAGTAATCTTGTTATTACCTATCATGAAAGGGTCTACTATTGTAGATTCTTCTCCCAATGCATACACATACATTTCTTAGTACACACTGCTTTTCTTTAGGAAAGGTTCTGAACAGGACTTACCCTGCTTACACATACTCTAAAATCAAGCTGTGAAAAGTGTTTGATATTTTTCAGAAAGGACCCGTGAGCCATTGTCTTCTTGTCTAACTGTTAGAAGCACTTTGAAATATTTTTATTAATCTCTACTGCACGTAAAGCACTTCTAAAAATTATGCCTTCAACAATGTATTCCATTGAGATGCCTTGTTTTAAATCAGGATGATGCCTCTGCATTTTATTAGCTACATCTGACTGGTTGGAATTTATTGGTACCCAAACAATACAGGGAAACTTAAGCTGGGTCTATGCAGAATGGTTTCTGTGTCTTGTTATGTGGGTGTATAACTCATGCTGTCACATTTCACATGTTGTGAACTTCACATTTTGCAATTATCAATCAGCATAATCCTTCTCCTGGAAGTTACAAGTTCCCACAATTTTTATTTGGTTAACATTTTGTAGAGAGCTAGTTCATTCATGTTATTTGTCTTTCTGGGATGTAGATGAACAATAGAAATAGGAATGAATTTGATTAATTAAAGACTTGAATCTCTCGCAATATTATTCGTCAGCTTCTTCTGGATGTGCTGCAGTGTCTTGTGAGTACCACGATCACATTCAAATTGCACACATTGAATTTTTTTCTATTGTGTACATCAGTAATATTTTCTTAGCAAATATTTTTTTATGACTGATATAGACACTTCTTCTTCTGGTTATTTAATATGAGATTCTTGGAAAGAGTTTCACCAATGGCCTTGGAAGCTTCTTTGGGTCAAAATAGTGCAATCAAACATTATGTGAAGTACCTGATGTATTCAGTGCCTCGTACACATACTATTGTTTTTGGAACTTTATTTGTTTGTGTTTTTTAGGTGCCATCTGTAGAAATATAGGAAATTAATGTTACTTTTCATTTCCTTTGTGTCAATTCAAAATAAAAAAACTTTTACATAACTCGATAAAGTTTTAAAGATAAACGCTTCAAACTTAACTGGATAATGAACTCTCTTACATCAGCCAAATATATTCAAAGTAGAAACATTACCTTTTAGATGTAATGGCTTCAAGAGGAACTGTTAAAAGAATGGCTGAAAATATTCCTGGGGATTAATGGGCAGTATGCTGTTGCCCTTGTCCAAGTATCATAGTGGATATTAGAAGTAAGGGTCACTGAATACTTATTATTCTAATGGGACATTGCCATCAGAAAACTCTCTAGAGAGAGGCATATGTGGATCATGCTGCATTATTTAGTGCTGCCTCAGTTTAAATATCACCACTGGTTATTTATATCTTTAACCCTGCAGAACTTGTGCTAAGCCTGCTGTGCTGTGTAGATTCAGTTATTACAAATAGGTGATTCAATCTTTCTTTACTCCTCTAATGTTGGGGATTGTTCTCACACACATGTGCAATGCCCAAACACAAAAGAACCTGAGACACCAGGCTTGCAATGGATTTAGGAGCGGATGTTGAGATTCAACAAGGAGGGGTGTGATGCATGTATCTATGAATGTTCTTTCCAAAACAGAAATGCTTCTTCAGATTGAAAATTTTTAAACTTATTAGCAATAAATAGGATTAGGTAAGGATAACTTTCTGACATGGCTGTGTGATATTTAACCCTTATAAGCTCACGGTGCCAATATATTGGCTCTTGTTTTAACCTAATTCAAAAATTATTATTTAACGCAAATTATGTATTAATCTCTATTAAACTGATAATGATATATTTGTTTGTTAATTTTTTCAAAACGGAATGGTTTTTATAAATTATGTATCTTAACATAACAAAAGTAATTGTAAGTATCTTTCCTCATCCATCTGTCTTGAGTCATCATTGTACATTTTTATTTCTCATCAAGTCACTAGTAAGATAAGTTTGTTTGCCGACGATGCAGTGGTTTACCATGATATCCGTGATCCTGAAGACACAGCAGCTTTGTCAGATGACCTTTGTGCTATGCAATGCTGACGAGACACTTGGATATTAGAATTAAACTTTAAGAAATGCATAGTGATAAATTTTTGGAAATAGAGGAGTTCCCTTCCGAACGCCTACTGCATTGGGAATACTGAAATGGAATGTGTCGACTCAATTAAACACCTAGGCATTACCCTCACTCACGATCTCTCCTGGGTGAAACACATACAGGGAATATGTGGACAAGCCAACAAAAAATTGGGATTAATTAGAAGAGTAGGTAAATGTGATGAAAAGGTCAAAGAGAAATGTTATCTGTTGCTGGTTAGACCTCATTTAGAATATGCTGCAGGTACGATATATGGGATCCTCATGAAATTGGATTAATTGCTGAATTGGATCGAGTGCAGTGTACAGGAGCTAGAACTTAGTAAAATATTGTGATAAACTGGGTAGCATATCCAAAATATTAGAGCAGCTAGGCTGTGAATTACTCAAGGAGTGGAGGTTAAATTACAGATTGAAGCTCAAATTGCAAAAATTGGAAGGATGTTCCAAGAAAATTTGATTCTCCTCCTGTCCCTAATTTTTATTTATTTTGTAAATTCATTTTTAAAGGAGTGCAATGTGTGTATTGGATCAAGCAATGGGTGGTGCGTTGGTGCATATTATGCCTCTTGGGTTTTTCTATTTCCCCATTGCTTTCATTTTAGAATCTGAAAGCTGTAAACCAAAACTTGGTGATTCTGAATGCTGTGATGACGATGTTGCTCAAGGAAGTAATGATTATGAAGCATGGAAAAGGAGAATGCTTGAAGAAGCCAGTGAAGAGAGAATTTCATGATGTACTTGGTTGGAACATGCGGCATTGTGATTATCTTCGTGTGCCATTAATGTTTTTTACAGTTACTGAAGTTTGATAGCGCTTTCTTATGCTTTCAGGAGAGTGTCAGAAATAAGGGACAAATGCATCTGACCTATTCCTTATATTGCAATGTGCTGTGTATATTTTGATGCTCAAAAGGGTTTCAAGAATTCTCTGGTGGAAGTGGCTTAAGCTGGGAGAATCTGATAGTCTGTGGAAAAAGTAACTGTGAATGATTTCACAAATTCATGATGAATGTACATCAAGTTCATTTTGAGTGACTGTATATTGCAGGAAATAAAGTCAAAATGTGCTTTTCCATTACATATCAAAATAACTTCTTAATCCTGAATTTAATTCCATACTTGTAACAAATCCATGTTTATTGACTTGTCCAATGAAATGCTTTGGCATTTAATTTGGTTTGTTTTAATGACATTATCATACTTTGGTTAAAATGAAACTTAATGAATATTTGTTCTATAATTGGCAGCATTTTTAAAGGATTCCACTTTATAACTAGTGTATGTAAGCTGACATTTTCTAAGAAATGCTTCCAATAGGTTTAGGAGTCTGTAATTTTGCACCTTACTTAATTTTTCACATGTACAATTGACGTTGTCCACTAATAAAAATTGTCTGGTGAACTCAAATTTCATCTATAGAAATGAATTCATATTTTGGCAAAAGTGTCGTATATCAAGTTTTATTATGCAGATGTTTCCGCAAAACCATTTTTGTTCATCTTGCCTATACAAATGAATTTCTTATTTTATTTTCTTCTAATTTGAAAGGTTTATTGGGCTTATCATATATGTGTGTAATGAATTTGAATTAATTGTTAAGTACATATGCATATTCATAATCTTGTTACTGTCATAAGGAAGTGTGACCTTGGAATCCTAGAATCATGACCACTGGCTTCATCAGTCTGACATTGTATGCTAAACTGTGGATGGAGAATGTTTTTATATCTATTTTTTTAAAGTTGTACCTCTAATTATTGTTTTTTTTTTAGTTAATGAAGGGTTTAGCCCTTCAGCTTCCCCAGCCAAGTCATACTCTTGTACCTCTATACCAGACTATAAAAGTGGTGTACTTAATCCTCTAGAGAGAACAAAACCACAATATAAACTGCATCGTTCCATGTAAATGGCACCCTAAATGACCTCTAAACAAACATGACAACCCTTGCACTCCTGGCATGGCCTTCAATACAAGGGGGTTGATGCAAATCTAAAGAGATGGAGTGAAAGAAAAATCATATTGTCTTTCCCTAGAATTATTAGGGTTTAATTTAAAAAGTTTGACACTGTAACAGAAGATTCTTATCGAAAATTCTGAATAAACCCTTAATTTCATGAGATCTCTTCTTACAATTCTATAGTGCTTGCTTCATACTTATTTTTTTACATTATGACTTTACTTGATAGAAAAAATCATCAACTGCTGAGATTCACTGATTATAATTGGTATTTATTCTTTTTGAAACCAAGTGAACAAAAATAGACATGGAAGTTTTCTGAGTCCTTGGTGCTCTATACAGCAAGGTTAAGTTATTATTGGGAAGTAAGAAGGCAAGATCTGTGCTAACAGTTGAAGATAAGTGGGGTAAGATAATAATTGAACCAGATAAAATCAAAGAGAGATGGAAGGAATATATAGAAACACTGTACGGTAGAGAACTTAGGCCGACAAGGTTAGACATAGAAAAAGAACATGACGTCGATAAAGATAGGTCCAGGCATACTCGACGATGAAATAGAAAGGGCATTAAAGGAGATGAAAGCAAATAAGGCCGTGGGGGTGGACAACATTCCTCTGGAACTGTTGAAATGTTTAGGAAAATGTGAGCAGAAGACTATATGGACTGATTCGTAGTATCTATGAGGAAGGAATCTGGCCGGAAGATTTTGTGAAATCAGTGTTGGTTCCTATTCCGAAAAAGGTAAAGGCTACATCGTGTGAGGATTACAGAACAATAAGCTTAATATCCCACGCAGCTTAAGTTATTCTCAGGATCATCAACGAAAGGATAGAGAGTAAGGCAAATGATTACTTAGGGGATGATCAGTTTGGGTTTAGGAAGGGGAGAGGTACCCGTGATGCCATTTCAGTAATGAGATCACTTATCAAGAGGATTATAGAATACAATCAGGATGTATTTGTCTGTTTTGTAGATTTTGAAAAAGCATTTGATAAGAGTGAATTGGGAGAAATTAATGCGTGTATTGCAGAAAATAGGAATGGGTTGGAGGGACAGGAGACTGATCCACAACCTGTACATGTCTCAGACTGCTCGGGTGCAAGTGGGGAACGGAGAGTCCGGATAAACAGTGTTAGGAAGAGGTGTAAGGCAGGCAGGGTTGCCCATTGTCACCGGTGCTGTTCAACGTATACATGGAGGAAATGATTAAAGAGGCATGGGAAGAATTGGAGGTGGGAATGAAAGTCTGAGAGGAATTCATAAAATCGGTTAGGTTTGATGATGGCCAAGCATTAGTTGCTCAGTCAGCCAAGGGGCTGCAAGCATTGCTGAGTGAATTGGACGTTCAGTGCGATAGATATGGGATGAGAATTAATATTAATAAAACAAAGGTTTTGCGATTTTCCAGGAAAAAGAAGGCTAAGATAAACACTAAAATAGCAGGGGAAAAAATAGAGCAGGTAGAGCAGTTTACTTATCTTGGAAGTGTTTTGGACCAACACGGTCAAAGTAGTAGGGACGTAAAGAGAAGAATTACACTGGATAAGGAGGCTTTCTCAAGGAGGGAGTTGATGATGGGGACGTTGAGTAGGAAGGTTAAGAAAAGACTTGTAAAAACATTGATATGGAGCGTAGCTATGTACGGCACGGAAATGTGGTCACTGAAGCAGGAGGATAGATGGTAAATTGGAGGCTTTTGAAATGTGGGTGTGGAGAAGAATGGAGAAGGTGAAATGGACTGAAAGGAAAACAAATAAGGAAGTACTAGAGATGGTGGGTGAGGAGAGGGGTTTGTTGGGAGAAATCCTATGGAGGCAGGAAAAATGGATGAAAGGCATATTGAGCGGTAGTGGGATGTTAAAGAAGGTAATACAGGGGAGAATGTTAGACAAACGAGGAAAGGGCAGGAACAAGATAGGGATGTTGGACGGGATGAAGGGAGGAAAGAAGTACACAGAGATGAAGAGGGATCTGATGTAGAGTAGGTTGCTGGATTGGGTTTTGTTTGGAGTTACAAAATATTTATTTGATAGTTGTGTCCATCCAAAAAACTACCTTAACTGGTAGATTACCTAATAAAAAACATGATCAAAGTGCACACCATCATTATCACAGAATTAGCTGACTCAAGGAAGACAGAAAGCCAAAGGAAGGAAACCAAACACAATATTGAGAGATGGTTTGTGCTATTAAATGGAAAGATATGTGAATTAAAAATTAATTAACGATTTTTACAACAATAAAACAACATGAAGAATTGAGTATTGTACCAAATTCATTACAAAATAAACAACTACCCAACACTTGTCACTAGCATACTCTTTAACTATCATTTGAGTGCGCTCTTATCAAGTCACCATTAGATGTGGGTTATTTGGTGATAGGGCAACAGCCATTTCCTTTCACATAGTTGAATATACACCAGAAGCAGAAGAAATATCTGGATTGGAAAAATAAAAAAATTAATTGCATTGAAGTACTTTCATAATATACAGTATAAACTTGAAATATATTTTTAGGTGCAAGCCCATCACATAATGGGAAGAAACATTATAATCAGAACTCGGCACAATTGATGGAATGAAAAAATGGCATGATCTTCTCTTTTACTTACTAAATTATAAATGGATAGTAACACAAGAGTGAAAGTTAATAGGATAATAACATGGACCAAAGAATAGCAATTACTCTGATATTGGATGCGCCATCTCCACTCTTCTCGCCCCAAAACACAAGGGACATTTCCCAGCAAATGGCTACCATTCACTGCTAGCCTAGAATGGTGCATTACATGATATCATTACTTTGCCGCTATGAACAACCTGATGGGTAAACAGTATAAAAACACAAACTAATGTTTCACAAATATACATGTGTTTATCAACAAAGGAAAACGTTTTGTTTGTGAATAGGCAAATACAAACAATATATTTTCAACAGCCAAAAGCATGATTTTTAAGAGTTTTTCCATTTCTAAAGGTCCAGGGACCTCCCAAGTTTGAAAAGATTTAGTTTGAGAAAATTTATAGAATTAAGTATTTGCCAACATTTGTATTAGGCAACACAGTGTTTGCACTCTTAACATGATAGTAGGCTACTCGAGTGACCCTCAGAGATTCTTCATAGGTACTTTTATTTTTAATTTATATGATTATCTCTGCCAAGGAATGGGGTTGATGGCATCAAACTGCCACTGTCTGTTGGCAACATAAATAACTTATTATTTGCTCAAGATATTTTTCCAAGATATGTACCAGACTGGTTGCTACTTTTGTTTACAAATGGTGGCTGATATTTAATTCTATGGCTGTGAATGTAAATGAAAAAATGGCAATTTCTGCTCATGGTAAAAAATATACGAGAAATCATTTTAATTTTTATCTGATATACCTTAATTTTCAATATACTGAGAGTCGTGGTAAGTTGATGCTTGGGGAGATGATTATGAAAAGTAGTACTTTCATGCCCTCTGCTATACATTGTTTGATAAATGAATATCTAACCTCTGTCACGTTACATTTGTGAATGCATATGCATTCATCATTTTTGGATGGTAATGTTCTCTAATAAACACCTCAGAGTGAATTTTGCAATAACAAAGTAAGATTAAAATTTGAAATGATTTATGAAGGAGTTTCCAAGATTAATTCCTCGGCATTCTTGCAATGGATCCTATTATCTTTTCCTGCAAAGCAAAAACCTTGCAGAGGGTAATCCTCAGATGATTATACCAAAGTTAAAAGAGACTAGAAATTTCCAAAGTGTAATATTTTTAACAATATGGTGCAAAAATCACAAAATATTATGAAAAAAGTAGTTTTCCACATTGTCTTGTGGTATGTCAGTTCCAATTGAGGCAGATTTATATAATTAAGTCAAAGAACTTAATTGAATAGATTTTTTTATCACCTAAACCTACATTTTTAGGTTACAGATCACACTTATTTTTAGAATCTATATAATTTGTTTTGTTGGCATTGAAGGTTAGTTTGTTATTGCCAAACTAGCTACCAGTTGTGTATCAAAGCAACACAAGTTTATGATAAGAGTAGGCAAAGTTTACAGAAGGGCAAAGATCTCATGCAAGAGCACTTAAGCAATGGCCACAAAAATGTCTTATTCCCTTCTAAAATCTATATCGTCGTCAGAATGTGCACACGCATATATTTAAGAGCCAATTAAAAAAATTCTAGCAAATAATCTGTTGTTTTATATCTGATAAATTATTGAACAACCTGAAGTTTTAAATATCTACATAGTTATATTCCTTTTCAATATATCATAATGTTTGCATGTATTTATTTTCCTGAAGAATTCGAATTTGCATGGCCTATGATTACAATAATATAAGTGACGTATATTGTGTATTTATTAAATTTTATAAAAGTATCATATTTTCTTATGCTCAGACAATTTTTCCGGAAAAAAATTTACCTGTAGATATTTGAACTACTAGTTGGCCTAAATGATACCTTTCCCTCTGACGGCCGTTGTGTTAAACACTGGAACTTATGCTATAAAGAATGGTGTTATGACGTAGTCGCTGATGTCTCAGGACTGTTGCTATGTCGTATGCTAAACGAAAGACGATCTAATTTAATCAACCTATCAAAACCGTCCACATCTCGTAACGCGGTTCACGTAGTTAATTTTGTGATAAATTTCGCACGAAACGGTCGCATATCAATGGCTAAGCTAGGGTTTCAAATTGTGTTATGTTTATATATAGTTATTTATACTTTTACAGTTTTAGCCGGGTAAGTGAAAAAATATAGTAACAGTTAAATTGCCCATAATGCTTTCATTGGTAAATACTTTTACAATGATTTCGTTTAATTTGTATTTTTATGCTATTACATTTTAGAAGGGATTATTATTCAATACTCGGAGTTCCAAAGAATGCAAATACGAATCAGATCAAGAAAGCATACCGGCGATTAGCCAAAGAGTTGCATCCAGATAAAAACAAAGACGATCCCACTGCAGAGCAGAAGTTTCATGACTTGGGAGCAGCTTATGAGGCCCTTTCAGACCCGGAAAAGAGAGCTACGTATGACAGATGTGGAGAAGAATGCTTGAAACGTGAAGGCGGTGGTGGAGGTACCGACCCTTTCGCGTCATTTTTTGGAGACTTTGGTTTCCATTTCGGCGGAGGAGGTGGTGGCGGTGAACAAGAAACTCCTAGAGGTGCCAATATTGTAATGGATTTATATGTAACTTTGGAAGAACTATACGCCGGAAATTTTGTAGAAGTAAGTGATAACATCGTCATGCCAACTAATTTAACAATATGAATTCAATTTCGTTTTGAATGCGTCGCCTTTAATGCTATAACCATTCTTCTCCCCGTTCCTTCTTTTTAAAGTTTTTTTTTTCATTTTAGTTGATATAAAACTTGGACACTTCCCGGCAATAATCCAAGTTTTAATTCTCTCATTTGTAAACTCACAATTAGCTTTGGGTACCACCCCTTTTTTAAATGGGAAGAAAAACGAAAGTTAATGATTTTTGGTAGTGGCTTGTGTAAGAAAGTGAATTTGGTAATAATTTAAAATACATTGTATAAAGAAAATGTTGTGATTCGTATAAAGGAAGTTTTATTTACTGGACTTACATTGGTATAATTATTTCAACACTCATTTTTGAAATAAATTTCATAGAATGAGCATGTGTTTTATCTGGAGTATTCCTTGAAAGATGTATGATATAGATGAATGAATTTCAAGCATGATAGCGTAGGAGAGTTAGACTCTTAACAGGGAATGCTGCCAAAATTAGAGGTTCTCTGTAAAGAGAACAACCAATAATAGAGGAGTATGGCTCTAGTCACTTAATTTGTTTTGAAAACAATGAATGAGTGAGAATAATAATGTAGCTTTGCTTCAAATATTGTTCTGCGACATGAAGTTTCCTAATTTTTATCAAATTTTAAATATTTTTGTCCAATAAAATTAATAATACCTTAAGAAGCTAGTTTACTTTGCTTCAATTATCATTTTAATTTATCGTCACTGAAAATTTGTCCTGATGGAACAATATTGTGTTTAAGATTAAATGTTCAAATGTTTCCAAATTAATCGTAGAAGCATTGTTACAATTTTGAATCTCATCTGTAATATACATTTAAGATTAGGTCACTGCAGTTCTTCTTCTTCCACTTCTTTTATCTTCCATGTAAATCCCCTCTCACCCAATGATAGCTTTTTTGTTTTGCGTCCTTCTTAATTTGTTTTTATATTCTGCTCTACTATTACTTCATTTCCACTTTGTCCATTATTCCTTCAGGATTCTCCTCTTCAGTGCTATGTTTCAAAGGCTTTTATTCTTCCCTCTGCTCCACTTTTCCAATGTTCCAAGTCTTTGATCCGTCGAGTACAGTGCTCCACACAAACTTTTGAGAAACTTCTTCCTTTTTTGCAACTTTAGACTCTTTAAGGCTAGTAGATGGCTATTTTTCATGAACACATTAGTTTGAGCTCTCTTTCACTTGGTATCAGTCGAACTTCTTCTGCCCCAAGTTATGTTGTTTCCTTAACGATGGAAGATTCCATGGTCTCTAGTTTAGTTCTTTAAATTTTTATATCTTCCTTCAGCTTCCATCTTCCCCATGCAGGATTTTAATTTTTCCTTGTTGATACTCATATTCCCTACTTAGTTCATAGCATTAAGGTTCTTGTGTGCCTCTTTCATTTCTGCACCAAATGCCATGTCACTTGCAAACAGGAGTTTGATATATGTTGAATCATGCTGCGGAAACATTGTATCCTAGTCTAACTGCTTGGTTTTTTTTAGCTTCCATTTTCCTTCTGTTTTTATTTAGATACATGTAGTTGTTACCTGATTCCTGAAGAGGTGAAGGATTATTGTTCTGCCGTTTTAGTTCTTTCCAAGAGCTTCTAGATCTTGAACATCTTGTTCCATTGGACATTGTCAAAAGCGTTTGTGTTCCATCTGGGTTCCTGCATCACTTTCTTCATCTTCTAGTGTTGTAGGTAGCTGTCAATGACCAACAGGTCGTGATCCCTATTTAATATCTGAACCTGGGTAGCTCTTTCATTACTAAACTAGGTTCTGATATCTCGTTAGATAATAACAATCAGAATGGTATCTTCCCCTGCTTCCTGTCATCTGCCACTTGTATCTTTGTCTCCGATGTTGCTCGAAGAGGGCGTTTCTTACCACCCTGTTTTTCTCATCACAGAATGCTGTTGGTCCTTCTCTTATGGTGTTTTGTTTCCCCAGTCCAACTGTTCCATGCTGCTTTTCCCCTCTGTCCCTCTTGGTTGCCAGCATTCAAGTCTTCCACTGTGATTAGATTCTCCCCACTGTGATTAGATTCTCCTTCCCTTTTACTTCCCCTAGAACTTCTTCTAGTAGCTTCTCCTGTGAGCTTCTATTATCTCTTCTGAATGGCTGACATATACACCAATACTAGCACTGCGTCCATGGGCTCTCCATAAAGCATGGACTGTGACATTGAATTCTGGTGTTGATATGGCCTGGTAGAATTTTCAGGACGTAAATAGCTAAGTATGCTCTCTATACATTCATGTATGATGATGCAGCATTCTGTG
Organism: Hetaerina titia; assembly: GCA_037158775.1. NCBI lineage: Eukaryota > Metazoa > Arthropoda > Insecta > Odonata > Calopterygidae > Hetaerina > Hetaerina titia. Next base: position 17,003,754 of record CM073772.1, on the reverse strand, counting down.
AATTTCAAAAAATGATATGACGTTAAGTTACCTTACCCAGCAGAAGCCACCACTGGCAGCTCGCTATGGCATCAGAAATTACCACTCTGAGCATTGCTGTTGGCGCTCATGATTGAAATTATGTAAACTTTATAGTTTCATCTGAACTCAATGGTACCAAAACATGCCCCTTCTTGTGGAATTTTTCTGTTAGCATTGTGTGGGTGGCACCCAATGAAATTTTCACTGTCTCTTATGTGATCTTGCCATTATTCGACGATATTCTCTCACGGTGGTGGCAGCAGTTTTGGTGTTTACTTCCATAGTAGAATGGTGATTGGAACTGCAGATCCGTCTTCCTCTGAAATTCATAGTCTATTCTCTTTAGACTGTTGAACCATCTTTAACCGGAGCTCTAGGGAAGAAGATTGTCTGAATGTGGCATTGCTCGTAGGCCCCAGCAGATGATAATTTGAGGCAAAAATATAATGTCAGTTCAGTGTATTGTCTATTGTGCAGTACCGTAGCTGAGCTGAACGTGTTCCAACCAGAAATGAGGGGCATTGATGCCATACCACAGACAAATCAATGAAACTTTTACCACATATGAATTACTCATTTAGATAATGATATAACATAATGGTGGGTCATGGTAGTCCAGGGGGTAGAGCGTTGGACTACTGACCGGAGGGTCCCAGGTTCAATTCCCGAGCAAGGCACTCTGGGCACCTGCAGCTCCACCCAAGCTTTCTTTGATTTTTCGGGTACCAGATCTTCCTGGGAAACCATAACCGGCACAGGGTAAGGAACTGGTCCCCCTACCCTGATGTGTGAATATCCACACACCATATAGGGTTTAATACTGGGTGAAATTTACCATCACCTACCAAACCGACCTTCGGGTTGAATACTGTGTTTATGGTTAATGACATAACATATAAACATAAACATGATAATGAAATTTTGCAGAGCAGATAAAGTGAATAAAAAATTAATGATCAACCCTTAAATTAACAGCCTTTGGATCTCTCTGGTTCACTCAATATGCAATCATTCTTCCATATTCTCCTCATTTAATTCCCAAAAGTACCCTCAATTCCATTCTCTTGTTAAGTCATGGAGGGTCCAGAGCCCCTGTGCATCCTGTGGGGTCTCATGCGTGATTAAAATGTCCATCACACTGTCAATTGCTTTGGAGTGTGAATTCATGTGCATGTACTTATCTACCCCCTGCCTTTTGTCTTTTGATGACATAGTGTTCAGTTTTTAATTTAAATATTTTGCTGCAAGTGCATTAACTGAAAGATAGATGATTTATGATGAAGATCATGTTACTCAAAATTTATATAAACTTTATAATATTTTGCATCGCATCATGGAAGTTTTAGATATTTATAACAATAGAAGGAACAACATACTTTGTCCAAGATGTTTAATTAGTACATTGAAGGTTCATTCTGATGTGGAACTTGATGAAGCTGTGTTATATTGAAATATGTTGCTGCATTAGAAATTCTGTTCAAAAAGGGATGTTTTCCCTTCCGTGTTGTCCAGATTCATGGTTCCCAGAGGGGGCAGTGGATATTGGGTTGGCCCGCACCACACCACACACCCAACTCTTTTGTCCCTTCTTTCATTAGGGTGACCTTTTACATGTGGTGTCCAGTGAGCAACTTTGGCATTGACCAATGGGAAGGGGAGTGTCCTCAATGCCCAGTCATGTGTTTATTGAACCATAAATGGAAAGTGCCCTCCCTTGCCCATCCCCAGCGTTGCCCACTCCCCTATCTAAGGGAGGAGGGTGGTAAGGCAGGAAGTGTTCGATGAGTATCCCCCTCTCACCCATTTGGTACCAGATGGAGTGTTCCAAATTTGTTGGCCAATCCAGGTTATGATTTGATTTTTGTTTTTTACAATGCATAATTTACATTTTGATTGGCATTGTGGTGAAAATTTAATAAACTAATTATATTAAATAATTCAGAAATATGCATGATCATTGTCTAACCAAGGCTACTGGAACTAATGGTGACTTTGAAATTGGTTAAAAGTAATGTAGAGCTCCATTCTGTTGACAAATTTCTTGTATTATCTGATTATATGCATAGAGCAAGTGAAGGGACAATATTAAGTATGTGAATACTTAATAAGTACCTTAGAGCTAGAAAATGATACTTAATATTTATTATAAATGCTTGGCAATTTTGTTTATCTTGCCTCACTTCATTACTTGCCTTACCTCACATAGTTTGATGAATTAAAAACGTTGTAAGAATCGGAATCGATCAATCATCCATGCAATCAAATTTCTTTTGTTACCAAGTGAGGATTTATGTAAAATTTTTAGGATTTTTATAATGTCTTCCATTTCATCATTTCCGAATATCTTCTCTGTAATAAATGTTTAAAATTCTGGCTGGACAGTGAGATATTTAATTGGTACTCAATGTTTCTTCAAGATAACCCGCAACAAACCAGTAGTAAGGCCTGCCAAAGGGACAAGAAAGTGCAATTGCCGACAGGAGATGGTAACTCGACATCTGGGGCCGGGGCGATTCCAAATGATGCAGCAAAACGTTTGTGATGAGTGCCCCAATGTTAAGTAAGTGGATATTGAAGAGCTCATTTAAGTTATTCACATTTCTATAGTATGGAGAATATATTTCTTCCATGTGGAATGTACATGGTCACTTAAACTGCCAAATGTACGTTTTTACAAGATTTATGTTATCATAGCTTTCAGTGATGGGATGTGGTACTGATAAAAATGTTTGCATGGCAAAAACAGTATTTCATGTTTTCTTGTGATTAGACATATGATAGGATTAAAAATCAGTTGAATTGCTGTAATTTAAACATGGTGTAATGGCATGTGTTAAAAACTTTAAATTTATGCTTATAATTTATGGGAATTTCACAGTAAACAGAAGAAACTATAAAGCTAATACAAGTCCTTGATTGATACATTTACTAATAATTCCAATAGAATGTTTGATTAAAAACTTTAAATTTTAAATTAAATTAAGGGGTTGAGGTATTGTTAGATATTGAACTTGAAGGAAGAGTGAAGATGATGTCATTTTATTCTTCTACCTCCTTACTTGCCTTCTACTGAATATAACCAAAGGTACATCGAGGAACTTCATTATTTTCCTTCCATTAATTAAAATTGGCAATTTTCCACAAAAATAAAGTTTTTATTAATACGACCGGTTTCTATGTAACTACATCATCTTCTGGTAACAGTCATTTCTTGTTGTCTACTATATATGCTAAAAAGCAAGTAGCGGGAGGGTAGTGGAAAATGGGGGAAAGAGGGAGGGGAGAAGGAACGTGGGTAACATGGGTGACAATGAGAGGGGAGAAAGGGTGCGGGTGAGGAGAAGGGGTGAAAAATTAACACAGTCCGGAAAAACATCGTAGCTGGCTGGAAGGGTTGTCTCGTCGAGGGTAGACTCTGTGCGGCACCAAGCTCCTAGGGCCGTGGAGAAAGGGGACCGGGGTTTTTCTCCCGACCTCGCCGATAGCCATGCACAAAGAAGCGTGCAAAAAGGGGTAAAGATTGGGATCACTGTCTATATGGTTCCAAGGGGGGGCAGGCAGGGGGAAGGAGAGCCCTAGCGAGGGATTAGTGAGGGGTTGAGTAGGGAATTTACTTGTAAATGTCGGCGAGAGAGTGGGGAGGTTGGGGTGGGAGGAAGGAAGGAGGAAGAAAGGAGTGGGGACACAAAGCTTTCCGCCTTCTTCGGGATAATATAGTCAGCGGGTGCACAGGGGGGGGGATGGGGGGGAAATACCCAATCCCAAATAATTCCATCTTCATGTAGACAGGAAAAAAATTACCAAATAAAATTTCATAATTTAATTCTGAATGTTACACATGCTTAGATGTTTCCACGTCACTCTGGAAGGGGACATTGGTGCATCAAAACATGTATTCAAAAATAAATTGTGAAAGTTTACTGTGTACTATTGTTTCAGTCAACATTGAAATATTATTAAATGATGCAGAAAAATTTTCTTGTCTACAATTCAAATAATCAAAGAGTGAATCAAGAATACATTGGCTACACTACATAAGTGATGAATGCTTAATGGAATGTGCATAAGCGCTGACTGCTTGAGTCATGATGCGACATTTTCTCTGGTCCTGTGTGTGATTGATGCCCGTTTGCTGCTTTCAGGCTGGTCAATGAGGAGAGGACGCTGGAGGTGGAAGTGGAGGCGGGCATGGCCGATGGGCAGGAAACCCGGTTCGTGGCTGAGGGAGAGCCCCACATTGATGGTGATCCAGGGGACTTGGTGATACGAGTGCGGGCACTGCCACACCCAGTTTTTGAGAGGCGTGGCGATGATCTTTACACCAACGTCACCCTTACCCTCCAGGAAGCCTTGGTTGGGTTTCAGGTGGGATACAATTCTGTCCTCTTTCACCTTAGTAAAAAAACCATAAACACAGTAATCAACCCGAAGGTCGGTTTAGTAGGTGATAGTAGAGTTCACCCATGTACCAAGCCCGACGGCGTGTGAATATTCACACATCAGGGTAGGGGGGCCAGTTCCTTTCCCTGTGGTTTCCCAGGAAGATCTAGTGCCTGAAAAATCAACTAGCTTGGGTGGAGCTGCAGGTGCCCAGAGTGCCTTTCCCGGGAATCGAACCCGGGACCCTCCGGTCAGTAGTCCAACGCTCTACCCACTAGACCACCGCGACCCACTTTCACCTTAGTCCACTCAGCAAATAAACTTTTGCTGAAAGTTTGCTCTTGGTAAAGATCAGATGAATTACTTGTTGTGGTACAAAATAAAATGCTTAATGTGTACCTACATTACTTAGTGAGCACTTTGATGGAAGATTAAGTTGTTATCAATTATAAATTAGTTATGGACTCTTTGCCTATCTGATAAACTAGGGATGTATGGATATTCTATATCGTTTGATTGGGGGATTCAATTAAATGCTTGCAGTGTCCAAAAAGTTCTCGCAAACTTACCCACTATCCTATTAATGAGAGTGAGCGACATCTGTGGCATTGGTATCTAAAAAAAATTATGCCTGCCACCTGGAAGATATGAGTGAAAAAAGGGGCAGAGGTAAAGTGTTTGTCTTATGAGACATATTATTATTATTATTAGGTAATCTACCGGTTAAGGTAAGTTTTTGGATGGACACAACTATCAAATAAATATGAGACATATTACTAACCAAAATTTACAATACTAAATGTATACATTATAATAAACACAAATACATTGTAAAAAGTTAAGCATGGTCATTTTTCAATACAAAGTATTTCATGCAGCTTACTCACTGTTGTAATGCACTATGCGTTTTTGAAAAGATTATTCACCAAGGCTGGCATTCAAACCCAAATCTCTAGGTAGTGAGTTAGTTAGGTTAACCAGTTTACCTGTTGTGTGAATCACTTTGCTCAAACCTTACTGTGTAAGACAATGGATATTGATCAAATTTTTTATAATTGATTTCCTAGCATAGCCTCTTGCACTCTTAGGTGAGGGATGCCCCTACGTGGTGGACAAAGGAAAAATATACCTCGGGAGAGGAAACTTTTCCTTCCTCCCCTGCCTACCTCTCCTGATCCTCTCTTTCCACGCCTAAGTCATAACATTCTGAAGAAAATGGGCTTGTTGTCTTGAAGACAGTGCAGTGGGAGGAGGTGTGCTTCTGGTGCTGTCTGTAGTTCAACAGTGAAAGTTCTGAGACTGTTCTTTGTAGGGCCTATGCTGGAGAGGATTGCCACCAGAAGCCACTACACCCTCCATGTGATTGTTCTCAGGATATTGTCTTTGTGAGATGTAGATAAACTCCTTCCTGGCTATTTCATCCCTTTTGTTCTCATCCTGCCTTTGTGTCATTCTTTTAGTCCATGACAACATGAGTAATAGTGTAAGAAAAAGTGAGTTAACTTAAAAAGGGTTAGCCCAAAAAACAGTTTAAAGTTGTTCTGCAAGAAGAATGACTTCGTATTCAAACCTCTATAATATGAAATGACTATAAGTGGAAATTCAACAAGCCTCAGTGTTAATATTACTGTTCATACTCATTGTGGCCATCAAAAATATTGCACTTCACACTTATTCTTTTCCAGATGGAGATAGAACAATTAGATGGTCACAAGGTGACTGTTTCAAGGGATAAGGTCACATGGCCGGGTGCCCGGATCCGTAAAAAAGGGGAAGGGATGCCAAACTATGATAACAACAACCTATTTGGGACCATGTATATAACATTTGACATCGACTTCCCCAAGAGAGAATTCACCGAAGAGGAACGAAATGGTGCGTGTCATGCTTCTACAGTGTATAGTTTGTGTTATTAGCTGGTAAAATTAACATGTGGTGGATGCCTTTAGGTTGTAATGAATTGTGACTATGGTAGAAATGTCAGCTATTTCTGCACTAGTAATCAATAGCTAAGGCATTTATGAACAGAGGATTATTTACATGTTAACTTTGAGAAGGTTTACATCAATATATGTATGTTTAATTTTATATATTTTTCATAAAATGTCAGTGGTGGATATCTCATTGTTGTCTCTTATTTGGTCATTAATATATGGCACAATGCGAGGATGGGGTCGCACTGCCCACCCTGACATCAGGCACTACAGTAAGCCCCTCTTTACTTTGGCATACTTTCAATCCAACAGCGCATCACATTTTTCAACATCCCACTGCCAATCAAAATGATCTGAATCCACCTTTCCTGCTTCCTTCCCAGCCATCCCCTCTCCTCCCCCACCGGATCTAGAACTTCCTCTTTTGTTTTCATTTCTGTCCATTTCACATTCTCCATCCTTCTTCACTTCCGCATTTCAACAGCCTCCATCTATCATCTTTCTTCAGTGACCATGTTTTAACACCATATAATATCCACTCCAATCCATTCCTATTTTCTGCAATACATTTATTAATTCCACCTAATTAAATCTATGAAATGCTTTCTCTAAATCTATGAAACAGACACATAGATCCTGATTCTATTCTACACATGTGACTATTTAAAATGCCTTTGCTGATTGAGAATCCCTCCGACTGTGGAATAGGTTCTGTTATTTGTTTTCTTCGTGTTAACGGCTGAATTTCATTGTCAGATCAGTGAAGCTAATGGAGAAAACATTATTGAGGAAGAAAGTGGGTGACCTTTCAGTCATTACTGAAGATTTGGTGCAGAAAGTTGATGGAAAAGTGAAAGAGAACAAACTTCACGGTTTCGTCATTATCAGATGGGTTTCCTCAAGTGTCAAGTTTTTTCTATGAAATTGTGGCCAAACATTGAAGTTCTCGAAAGTTGTGCTCACGCTGGACACCTGAGTATGTTTACTGCGGTGGACAAAAGCAAATAATTAGCCAGTGAATTGAGCGATACAGTAGGGAAGGTGATGATTTTGATTAACCGATCTAGCACCCTGTGATTACCACATGTTTTTGCACTTGAAGATGCACGTGGGTGGTCAGTGCCACAACATTGATGATTAGTTCAAAACGACTGTGTTGCAGTGGTTGTCAAAGTTCAATGAGGATAGGACTCCAAAGCTGGGTTTACGATGTGATAAGCACCTTAATACTAGTGAAAACTATTCAGAAAAGTAGATTAAGTATAGGCTTTCATGTTTAAATCAAATTGTTAAGAAAAATAGTTGTTTTTTATTTCAAAACTGTACTTACTTAAAAAAAACATGCCTTGTATAAGGATGCTAACTGAAGCAAGACTGGTGATGTAAAAAATATAAATTCAGAGCAGTACATCAGGATGTCACAGTATGTTGGGTTATGACATTGAAGGCATTAAACTGTAAATTTAATTTATTTGGCACATGTGTTCCAATATGCTATGTAGATATTCTAAAGCTTAAATATGTAGTTTAATGGTTATTAACTTTCTCCCAGTAGGAAAATCTGAAGGTTTGCCTCAGTTGACCCTGGTTATGCAAGTAAAACCTTTCTCCATATTTGACTGCATTTTCTAGTGAATACTTCTCATGTTTATATTCTCTGGCAAGATTATCTGTTGGCGACCAAAAATCTCTTGAGAATTCATTTTAATTCTCATACTGGAATGATTTGCACCCTTCTTCTCAGACCCAATCATGGTGCACTGTAATCACTCCAAAGTTCACTTTAATGGATGAAAGCAGAATTCAAGTGTATCCAAAACCCGATAATGTGCAAATTTCTTGCATTAAGGTACAGAGACCAGTTGCACTCTCTATTGCAGTGCGGTTCGTAAACGTTGTATAAGTTTTGTTCATAAATGGTTAGTGTGTGATATTTCTGTCAGTGAGGGTTCCCTTTACTCCCATGCTTCCCTTTTTTACTAGGCAGTATTCCCTTATATCATATGCAATTTACCTTTTGTTATTTTGTATCCTGATTGTGTGGTGAGTAATTAAATAATAATAATTGTATTCTACTGTTTCAGGCTTCACTTCTTGGAAGTATTTAATATCCATACAAAAAAGACTTTGTACTTTTCCATAGATTAAAAAAAGTAAAAAGGAAAAGTTTTTTTAGTATGGATAATAATTATTGATTGCACTTTATTTGAATGTGTAGTCTGTAGGCATCATACATGGTAACCACTGTGTAATGCATTAAAACTCACTGTTTTTTGCAGCATTGAAGGAGATTCTGAAACAGACCCCAAGCCACAGATCATACAATGGTCTTCATGGATTTTAATGTCTGGACCTCCAAGAAATGAAAGGAGAACTAGAGGGGGAATGATGTTAAGCTTCTGCCCAGGCGGACATATATTATTTCATTTTTAGAGAGTGACTGGATGTAAGATGATTTTTGTATGTTGGTGGTGTGAATTAGTTTGATGTACCATCTTTGTGATGAGCAGGATGATATGTATGTACCTGTAACCTGTACTGTTTCCTTAAATTATAGCATTCTTAGGACTTTGACTGAAAAATGTTACTGAGTTCATGTTGTTGAATAAAGTGGGGCAGTGAATCAATGTTGTTATGGCTAATCAGTGGTCAATTAACTGACAGGTAACCTATGTCACAGTGCAGGGGCCTCGTTGCTACAGGTGAATGCCAAAAATAAAAGGCAACATTTGGAAATGAATAATTTGGATTGACCACTATGATTAACTAATGTGGTTAGCACTCTCTTGGGTTGAAATCAAACAGTGAAACATGGTGTTGAGTTCATCATTCGATTAAGTTGTTGACACTGCCAGTTTTTTGTTTTAGTTTCATTTTCGTGGAAGGATGTATTGATGAATAAATGGTCAAGATGAATTTGATACAATCGACAGCTGCATTTAAAATGTTTTCTCTTTTATGTAATTAAACATTTAAAGAAAAGATGCTCACGATGTCATCCTTGTGATGTGTTCTCCAAATTTTAAAATACTTGAGGGTATATATATTGCCCTAAGGATGAATTCAAGGATCTCTAATATAGGTGTTGAGGAGCCAGTCCAACAAATGTGCAATTTAAGTTCCTAAATCAAGGAGGAATTCTGAGAATCAACAAATAAAATGTATTATGATTCAGTTCAAACTGATTTAGGGTGTACAAGTTTTGTTTTCCAATTTAATTTCGGTCGGAAATTATGAGATATAATTTTGTTGAATTGTTTAAATATGGAACTTTACACTTTGGATGCTGGTCCACATGTTACTCTGATCAATAAAAACGAAGCAAATAAGGAATTCGTTGACTCTTATTTTAGTGTGAAATTTGAACTTGATGTAGCGGCCGTATTTTGTTATGGTTGACGGCATATGATTTTGATATTTTTGCATAACTTTGGTGTCTGAATGAAAAACTGGTAATATTGCGGCAAATGTAAGGGACATGAGCTGTGGTAAGTTTTTACCTTTCTTCTACAAGTGGCCCGTATGGAATCTAATGACCGAAAGTATAAGAGGGTAATCTTGGTTGCATTGCAGAATATAATAATGATAGTTAAATGCCTTTCAGTAAGAGACCAAGGTAGATTTCCCTACTTGGCTAAATTTTGTCTGCTCGCAACTAGCCTCAACCTACCGTGGAGTAAATTGTAAAGGAAATGGGTGAATCCGTTAAGGCTGTCATCTAATGCCATGGGGTGGAGGGTTGGTGAATAGTAGAAGTGTACTACTACTAAGTACTTCGGTTCACCATTTGTCCCATAAAACTATCGGTTGAAATTCTCAACACTAATTTTGAACTGAAGTATGCTGTGATTTGGCCACCCGGAAATAATAATACCTTGACCACTGTCCTTAATTGAGTGTTAACGGCGAATAACTCATCCAAGTTTTGGATGGGGTTCTGACTTCACCTGGTATATATTATTAACGACTTTACCCCAGTAGACACAGTAATAATCTTTTTTGTTTCAATCGTAAAGGATGTGTACACAGGTTCATATAAAAATTTTTCCTTCGAAAATTTGACTCTGTGAATGCTATTATTTTCACTGTTTGCTGAACAAAATATTTTTATGGAACTTTAAATTGAGTTAGTTAGAATTTCTACATCCGAACGCTGATATTCAGATTAAACAGACATGTAATCTTCCTGGATAGCGTCAGAGGTATTATTTTGAAGAAGCAGTATGTCAAGTCTGTCGCAGGGAATCGATCTAACTGCGATCTATCGGTCTTCGAGTATTGCTCATTTCAGTTCGTTGAACGTAATAAAATTTCTTGATTCTCTTTGTATCGGTTTTTTATTTTCTATAGCGGCCTTCCTAAATATTTAGGTAGAGAGAACGTGTAGCATATTTCAGTTTATCTCAATAGTAATAATTTTTATTTTCCAGCTGTCGGCATGTAGAACATCTATTGTTTTTGTCAATTCTTCAGTTCTTCACAGATATCATCTTAAATGATCCTTTTCGGTATTTCACGATTAAGAAGTTTCGTAGTGTTTAGTAAAAGTGTTCCTTTACAGTGGAATATCAATCGTGTTGGTTGTTTGCGAAATACATTGAGGATGGAAGCCGGTAACTCGACAAACGTTCCTGCCGAAACGGAATCTGTCTTTGTCCAGTGCTCTCTTGGAAGAGATAAGGTATGTTTTTCTTTTATCTCTACTCTTGTCTGCTCTACAATGCATTGTAGAAGTCCTTAATCCTTTTAAAGGTTAATTATTTTATTCTACACCATTCACTTCATTAAATAAAATAAATACAAACTACGAAAAGTGAAGAATCAGGCGTGATATTGTGGAATCGAGACATAATGAAAACTTTGTTGCAATTTTCCACAGTTAAAACTTTATTGCCGACCATGGTTTCGATACACTGTATCATCTTCAGGTTAACCTGAACCTGAAGATGATACAGTGTATCGAAACCATGGTCGGCAATAAAGTTTTAACTGTGGAAAATTGCAACAAAGTTTTCATTAAATACAAACTAAATACATTATTTGAACTGCTCTGTGCTAATTAACACTCCATAAAAAGTGGTAGACCATGCTCATATTGGAGTCCACTAATATCTTTCCTTGCGCAGTAACTGTTGTTATGAAAAAATCGTACTGGCTTTAATTATATTAAGTCGACAGGCAGGCTTAGAATCTAGCAACATGGCTTCCAAAGCTGAATCATCTAGCATTGCATGCAATTCTTACAATTGTTATATCTGTATTTAAGTATTATAATGATATGTTGTCTTTCAATGATAGACTTCTAGCAATTTTGAATAATCTTTGTTTACCACTAAACACTTCCTCTGTTGTATTCCCAGCGTTGTTTCTTTATTCAGTTTTTCATCCTTTTTGCCTGCCTTAATGCCTTTAAAAAATATGTTCTCTTCTTTCTCTTCGCCTTTTCTATTCCCCCTGACCTTCTATCTTGGCCTCCAGCATATAATTGAATGAAGACAGTATTATCATTCAAATGTAATGTGGTACCAGAGTTTAATGTTCCACAGGTAATCCAGTTTTCCAAGAGTTTAATATTCCCTAGGTTTTCCAATGATTAACGTTCCCCATTGTATCATTGAAACAATCTTGGATCTACAGCAGTCAAATTACCAGTCTCCAGGAATTTCATCTGATTCAGATTTCATTACTATGCTTCCATAATTATGGAATGATATATTATATTTAGAAACTTTTTAAGTGAAAGATTCCACATGAGGATATGAATGTTGTGAAAACATTTTCCCTCTATATAAAATTAGATATATGATAATGTCAACAGTAACATCTTTAATTATACATGTTGATTAAAACTAATTTCTAGTAATTGAAAACTCTTTATCAGGAATAATCACATATCAATACATTCTGAACTCTACATACTTCCTACAATACACATTATATCAATCCAAAATGCCTATTTTTTTCCTCCCACTACCTTGCTTTCCCAACACTCTTCACTTTGTCAGTCTTTTAGTATCCCACGAGTTCACTTGCCCTGCCTTCTTTGGATATCTCTCAACAATCTTCTATTTTACCTTGCTATGCCAAGTCTCTGCATAAATCATAAAGATTTCGGCACAATGGCTTAAAAAGTGCCATTATATCATTTTAAAGAAGCAGTACATCATTATTTTTTCAGAATTTTGGTGTAATTTTCCAGAAGATTCACATGGATGGATCAACATTGCCCACTGTCAATAGCACTTGCAGTTGCAAGAGATTTTGTGATCAGGGTGGTGCTATTACTCAATATTCTTCAGCTTTACTTCTGACATGCAGCAAGATATTATTTTTTGCCTTTTATTACAATGATACTACCAACAATTTCATGTCATTGTGAAACCTGAGATCAATAATTAATATCACTGGGCAACATTTGCCTTAAAATAGACTTGTTTGGGATGTGAACCTCTGGGAATTCCTTGATACATTGGTGCATACCAGGCATCAAGTTATTCTAAACAAATATTTTTAATTTTAATGATAAAATTTGTGTCACACATATTCTGACAAAGAACTACCTGTAGTGTCAAGGATTTTTGTGCACATAAAAGTTTTAAATGGCTAAAATTAAGTTTTCAAAGAGTTTTCTGGGATTGCTCAGATTTTTCAAAAATAAAATAATACAGGCATTGGCATTCTTTACAATTATTATTGTGTGTGTGTGTGTGCATGAGCATGAATGATTTCATGGTCATTGGTGTATTTATTCCATTAAATCAAAGTATTATTAGTACTTGACTTGGAAAGAAGTGAGCAACCAGGGGAATAGTTGCACTTTGCACTTTTACAAACTTTGCACCAGAGGGTGAATTCCCCTTGGAGAACAAGTACATCATAGAAAACATCTACGTACAAGTATCCAACTCTGGAGAGAGACTCATCATCAAAATTTAAGGTCCTTTGCTCTTAGAACTCTGTAGATTAATAACACAGACACCCACAGTCATCACATAGCATGCACTGCCTGTCTTCCTTTAGAATGTAGGTGCTTGATTGTTTTTTGCATGTATTTACATGTAAATTTCAAGAAACTGTAATAGTAACTTTAACGGAGTCACCCGCTATGTGTGCATTATAATGCAACCATTTCAGAGAGTAAAAATCATTCGCCTTAAGGTATGAACAGCCTAAGTGTTTGAAATTGGCTTTATTAATATCGTGGACTGTGGCGCGTCGCGCACGACTACGAATACCTGTGACATTGTATGTACGGTATTTCGTCATAACATCTTGTTCCTTTAAAGCCCCCAAAATTTCAGAGTGTAAGAGGACGTCTCGGTAGCTTAATTGGTTAAAGCACTCGGCCGGATATCGAGGGATCCGGGTTCGGATCCCGGTCAAGGCGAATGATTTTTACTCTCTGAAATGGTTGTATTTACATGTACTTTTTTACTTCATATCGCATGTAACTTTTTAAACCTTTTCTTGTTCTTACACCTTGTTAGTACCTATTATATTGAATAAGCAGGCTTGATGTATGCATCTGATGATTTGTCTTGTGTTTCAAGTTGAGTACACAAGTGGTACACTGAACCCGAAGTGCCCTCCCCAAAAAATCTAAATCCATCCCTGAATATGTCCATACATTACATTTCTCAATGCATGAAGATTCCTATTCCCAGTTTTAATGTGATCATAATGTTGAGGAATATAGCATGAAGTCAAATTAAGTCCACCCTCAACATGTTTTTGGTGCACATTTCGGATATTCAATCAGTTAGAGGAAACAATAGCATGGGTTCCTGGAAGAAACACATTTAAAAAAGATGATGGATTGTAATATGGGGGTGGGCAAAAAGGGAGAAGGGAGTGAGGCAGGGGACTATGGTTTAGGAACAAGAAATGACCATGGGGCGAAAGCGATAAAGTACAGCAAGAGGATGGCTTCATTATGGTGAAAACTTCAGGTATGCATGGAAAATGCCCAGGGATCGAGATATACATGTATATCAGTTAGACTTTATGCAGACATTAAGCACAGCTTTAGGAAGAGCATAATTAATGTGCAGTTTTCTGAGAGGGATATGGGCACAGATCATAATTATGCATTCACGAAGTGAAATGTCAGATTCAGGAGATTAAAAAAGGGAAAGCTAATGGAAAAATGGGATGCAGAGGCAATGACAGGGATGAAAAGAAAGAGGAGTTCCAGGAGTAAGTGGAAAAATTGATGAGGTAAGTGAAAAGTTGAAGGAAGATGGGATCCTCTCTAAAAAAGGTTGTTGAAACCCACAAAAACAATGGGAACAGTTAATAGGACTAGGAAATCATGGAATAATAACGAGATGACGAGAGAATAGAAGACAGATGAGAGAGGAGGAAATAGAAGAATTTGAGCTCAGAGAGAGATTTAAATATGTTGGAATTATAAGGAGATAAATAATAAACTGAGATGGGAAACTAGCAAGGCAAAAGAAATTATACAAGCCAATGAGTTGGCCAGCCTTTATTTCAAAAGTTAACTGTTTTGTTCAGGGTATCAATAAAAAATATTTCTTTTTTATTGATCACTATTTCATACCTAAGTGTTGAAATATTTATCTCCAATATCTATAGAAGCATTACAATGCAACAATTTCAGAGAGTAAAAATCATTCCTGTTGACCAGGATTCTCTGAAATTGTTGCATTGTAATGCACACATAGCGGATGACTCCGTTAAAGTTACTGTTACGGCATCTCCCACAGCTTCTTGAAATTTTTCTATTGAAGTAATTGTTTCCCTAATTTTCAAGTTAACAGTAGTAGATTCAGGGTAGGTTACCGACAATTACACCATTAGAGATGGATGGGATAGGAGGAAGGGTGGAGAGAAACCAGACATCGCCATTAGACTACTCTTAAACGAAATTGTCCACAGTCCAAACCAGCTGATGGCGTACTCCCTCAAAGTGCTCACTCAAAGTGCCCTCCACAAAGTAACTCAAATAGGGATCAGCATACCTCGGAAAAAGATCTGGCCTCTCCAGGAGTTGAACTCGGACCCTCTTGGTTGGGAAGCTAGTACACTAGCCACCCCACCATCATGATCCCCTTCAAGTTAATTTTCATTAATAAGTACATTTTTTAAACCATTACTAAGTACTGTTACGATGTTTTAGCATTGGTGTTCTGTTACCATCATACATCTCTCGATTGGCCCAAAGGTTACCACATTATGCACATGACTGATTTTATTCTGCAGTCAAGAGGTTTTCTGAACCCTCCCATATTTATTTAAAATTAATTCCTTAAGTCATACTTTCTTAAGAGGTATTCTTGTTTTGCAAAGAAACTCCACTTAGATGAAGCTTAATGATGCATATACACAAAGCGCCACTCTAGCTTAATACTTAAAAATCATTTTTCTTCTCTGAAGAGGCCTGCTTGGCAGGCGAAACACCTGGTGTCAGGTTTTTCGGCACTATTTTTTTTTCCCCACGTACACTGCATCACAGTGTACTTCCCTTTCCGTAATCCTAGTCTGTGTGAAGGGTCCCTGACGCTGGGTTAAAGCCCCGTAAACCCTGAGTGCGTGTGTGTTTGCGACTCACAAACGGTCAATTTGCTCTGCAAATACCAAAGTGAGGGAGTGCGTGCCGTTCCTTAACTATTTCTATTTTTACGTCTGTCTGAGTGAAGGGTCCCTGCCGTTGGGTTAAATTCCCCGTAAACCCTGAGTGCGTGTGTGTTTGCGACTTGCGACGGTCAATTTGTACTGCATATACCGGAGTGAAGGAGTGCGTGTGGTTTTTGTTTGCCTTGTCTGAGTGTGTGGTCCCTGGCGAGGGGTTTTTTCCCCCGTAAACCCTGAGTGCGTGTGTGTTTGTGACTTGCAACGGTCAATTTGCAAACTGCAAATACCGGAGTGAGAGAGTGTGTGCAGTTTTGTTATCCTTATTCTTTGCACCCTCCCCCGTGTCCCCTAACTAGTGCCCCCAAGAGTACAGCTTTGGGTAATTTGTATTCATTGCATTCATTCGGCCGTAGTACGTTCCCTTTTGCTTTAATTCCACATAGATTTATTAGACGGACGACCTAGGTTTCGACGTGGCACGTCATCATCAGGCGATCTCCTGATGATGACGTGCCACGTCGAAACCTAGGTTGTCCGTCTAATAAATCTATGTGTATTTACAAAGTTTCTATTTTCATTATGCAAACTACGGTTGTTCCGAATGTCGCCGTTCCCGGGGTCGGGACCGCGTCCTAGGTCGCACAGCGTCCTTTTACCGCTGAGCAGATGGCTGCAGAGAAGGAGAGGAACGCCACCTTTAAAGTAGGGGCTTGGATTAGGGACGAGGAATATGACCATGAAGCATTGATGGGAATAGGTTCACGACTGTGACAATATTCCCTTGACTGGTTAATGCGCGCCCGTCTCCCGCTCTTTTCTCGACAGTCAATAGATCGATAGGAGAGCCAACAATGGGAGGTCAATGAGAGAATGGATCGTGGTTGAATTGATTTTTCTCCTAGCTATTTAAATTTTATATAAGGAATACCAGTGGAAATCTTTCGGGATAATTTACCCTTTGTATTTAATTTGAAAAATATAATTGGTATGATGCCTTGAATGTGACCTGAAAATCAGGGTAAAGTAAATGATAAGGTTAATGTAAATTACGAAAGTTGGGGCCACGCCGTCCAGAATGGTGGTTGCACCTTGAAGTCAGGCAGCGCGGGGGACAGGCGCGTGGAGCGGTCGGACGCTGCAGCAGGAGCCCGCCCCGCCGCCAGCGAGCCCCGGTAAGGTGCTGCGTGGATCACGGCGGTCCGCAGCCGATGGAATGGGTGCGTGCAGTTGACAGTGCTACTGATTTAAACTGATTGACCAATGTACCATTTCCGTGCACCCAATTATGCATTCCGTTTTTGCGTCGCCATCACAGCTGGACGAAAACCGTAGGAAGAGTTGAAGGTATCCAGTGGGGCACTTTGAACCCTGTGGACAAGGTTACAAAGCTCACAGTACAAGAACGGTCACTTAAGATATTTATGGCGGAGATGGAGACGGTAGAAAAGTGAAGAAAAATAAATGGTGTAAACCGACCTTTTTGGCGAAGATTTCTCACAGAGTGGCCAGTGTTCTTCCAAAAGGAAAATGTAAAATGGCTCTTAATGTCAACAACGATTTGAAGAATTTATTTTTTTTAAACTGAGGACCCTGTGTTAAAGCTAGCGCCAGAAATGGTGTGGTCAAATGAAAATATAAGGACTGCGGCGCCATTTAGTATATAGAGAAGACGTGAAGATCATTTAAGACAATAAGCAAGCAGCATAAATGGTTTGGAATGCTACGGAAAATATTGCAGTCCTATTTTTGTGAAGCACTTGTGTGAGGAAGGCACAGCTCGACGATTTCAACCCCGACATCCTGCATCAAGAAGTTGAGGGCCGAAGAATGGACGTTTTGGACCAACTGGAAATAAGAGAAAATTGCCAAAAAATTCCCCTCCCCCTCCCTTGTTTCCCTCCCTGTGCTCCCCCCCCCCGTGGATGTTCAACTCAACCTTTCGTGCCTGCCGTCGCTCTACCCCTCCTCCCACACCCCCTCTCCCCCTGTTTTCACAACTAAATAACATACTCTCCTAAAATCGTTCCGCTAGCCCCCCCCCCTCCGATCCCAACCAAGCCCCCTCCTCCCAACACACCCATGTGTATAGAATAAAGGGCAAAAATTCAGTATTTAGTGTCTGATGATGTTGAATTATCGACGAATGCGGTCGGTTTAAGAAATTTTGGTGGAACTCACTAAGTTTCTATTTCGAAGTTTCAAGAAATGCATTCTTGGGGAATAATTACTACAATTCTATTAAACACAATGATATTATCACTAGTAAATGGCGAAAAACAAGATGGAATTTGTTATAATTTAAGTGAAAATCTAGATTTTTCACTGATTAAATAAATGATAGAATGTCTTTACTGCCGTCGACATTACTACTCCAAAGGCCGTAATTTAAATTGTAAATATTTTTAACAGGGCTGGCTGAAGCATGACACTTAGACTGACTTACGTTTCGCACGCCCGTTTCGCGAGCCGACTAACGTTTAGCGGCCGAAAACGATTTGGTTAACGGGCTAGGTCGTGGATTAATCGGAAAGATTTCCCAGGTTCCAGGATTTTCAATATTTGCCGGGGCATCGTGATGTTGGTCAATTAATATTTTTGTTACAATTCTTGGCCGTGTCATCCTATATATTTTAAATTTTCCCAGAGTCAATATTTCCCAGTCTTTCAGCCTTTTCCAGACATTCCAACCGCGACATAAGCAAGCCCACCATTTTCTCCGATTTCAATTTCCCGTATTTTGAGAGGATCGAGAGCGACAAACCTGCTGCGCCCGCCGAAATGACGATCGGGGAGCGCCGCCCCTCGGCACACCTCTACCGGGCGCTCTCCCCTCCAATCTCACGACATCCCTTCCCCCCGCAGCAGGGGAGGCTCCCCATTCCCCTCCAACCTCCCCAGCGAGCACCGTCCACAGTGTCGCTCTGCCTCTGTCTGTCGTGGACCCAGATCCCGTCTCTCCGCCTTGCCACGCGGATGGAGCGCCGCCACTTGGAGTGGGCCGCGGCCGTCGGCCCCTTCCCGTGGTTCCCGTTCCTACCGGGGGTCCCTTGCGACTTCTCCGGCCCCCGATTTGGGTGCCCCGCCTCGCCCCCCCGGCATTTGCCGCAGCACTTCTTTGCCCCCAGCTGCTTTCCCCCGCCGCGACCCCCAGACTTCCTCGCGGACGCCGTCGCCTCGACCAGCAGACCCAAGGTGGGTGCCCGCCACCCCGGGAAAAATCTCTCCCCACCCCCCCTGGGCCCCTCGCCACCTGTGGCGCGGAGGCTAACGCGTTCTGACGACGGCGCCAAACAAACGATGGGAACGTATTCCAGGTGTCTGGTGCGTGGCCCTTCGCGGATCGGCCACTTTTTGTTTTCCAGCGGGGCGCCGGGCATCCCTCCCCTTTTGGCGTCGCGACGGTTGCACGATACATTGTCTGAGCCTGTATCTATGTAGCATCTCTGGATACTCTCTCATCTTATTACTAGAATCACTTCTTATTCGACTAATATTTTACCCGTTGCGTCTCTACTGATGTACACGGAATCTCCTTTCGTGCACCCCGTCCAGCCCCGTCACTCTACTCCCTTTACCCTTGTCTTCTGTAAACTCTAAACCATTTTACTCTTTCCACCATGTTTCTTTTGCCCTATTAATTTATCGCCTCATTTTACTCATCACGTCTTTGTACTTGCTTTTTCTTGAGTCCACGTTCTTTCATTTCCTTCAGTCATCCATCTTTCTAATAATTTCCTCTGTATTCCACGGCTTTCTAATCATTTGACTTTTACCGTTTTTGTTTTCACGTTGGACGCCTTCTTTATTTCTTGCTTGAGGTATTACCATCTTTCTTTTACTGTACCCGTACTTTATCCTTCCGTACCCTGTACTGTACTTTATCTTTCCTTGGAATGATATTATTTGCCTCCTTATACTCCTGCTCTTTCGTCCCAGTTAAGTATTCAATTTTCCATTTTCAATTACGAATCTCCATTGCAATTACGAATCGCCTTCGACAGTCATTTAAATGTAAATTTACACTTAAACGATAATTTGTTATCCGAATCCACATCTGCTACCAAGAAACTGTGTATTTAATATGCTAGTTCTAAATCCATTCCTAACCATAATATAGATGAGCCTTCCTGTAACTTCCACAATTTTCCTTGTGTACCTACTCTGGTCGTAAACATGACCAGAGTAGAGTATTTCCTTTGCAAGCTATTGTTTTCTCCCCACAGCCATTCCTTCCTTCTAAATCATGCTCTCCCCGCAGACTCTGCATTCCCCTGCCAACGCATCCCCAAATACCCCCACTGCCCTTCACCTTCCGCGAAGGAGGGTGGAGTTGATCTTCCGCGCACACTCGCAGTCATTTCGTCTAGTTCATTTGTTGACACTATATCCTCGTTTCTGCTCGTTATCATGCGTACGTGGAATACCAGTAAGTCGACTAAGCCTGCTCTCATTTCTAATAGTAATGTTCTGTCATTCATCTGCTCTATGTTCACTACCCCTCATCCCAGTTTCTTATTTATTACTATGGCTACCCACGTTGACTCTCCATCCCTCCTCTATATTTAGTATTACTCTGTATTTAGCGCTCTAATAATTTCTGCTATCTTTCCATCTAACCTCGCATAGACGATACTATTCCTACTACTTCAGTCTTCTTCTTCATCTTCTGTTATGCTGCTGTCGGTTTTGCTTTGAAAGGTTTTCGTGTTGTGAAGATCGCGGAAACCTGTTCTCCCGATTGGGCTGAGTCCCATTGTTGCCAGGACTGCTTTTATCTATGTACTGTCCATGTTGAAATTCTTAAGATTAATAAAATAAATTATTATATTTTCAAATTTGTCAGACTCTGGCAATTACCTCTCAAATTCTCCTCCACTAAATCGTAGACAGTGGCCTTCCTCTTACGGGCATATTTTGTGTTTTCCATTCCTGCAAGCAGCAATGACATTTCAGATGCCATTTTATCAAAGCTTGTCCCCTTGACTCGACTGATTTCAAGGAGTATCTTCTTCGACACCTTTATTTTCCTAAACCTGTCAATAAGTCAAATCAATTAATACTTCAACAAACAATGTTAAATACCAGTTGTCTCATGGTAACATTGGTTTCGGATATGCCATGGGAGCTAGCCACTGACGCACACTTCTAAACCTCGCCAGACTTAACACCACAATATCTCACACCTCAATAATATATAGCTCATATTCATTGATTTAAGTAGTACACCTTCAATAAATTCTACTAGCCTAACCAAACAATCAAGCGGAAATCTTATCACAATTACTCAATTCAAAGTAAGAATGAAAAATTTCAAACACACCAAATTACAATCTACTTGGACCGACCAGATGGAATCAATCAACTGACTGATTAGACTCTGGATGGAGGGGAATCATTCCACTCACTTCAAACACAACCTCAGGACTCATTCTCACGATGGTGTCCATTCCTACATTCTTGAGAATCATAATTGAGATGGTTCCGTATTGAATTCCTCAATAGTATTTTTAACGTGACAACATCACTAAATGGCTGCCCCATTGGGGTCACATGCTCACTGAGGAACAGACACTGCAGACTACCTTTTGTCTGGCTCCTAATCTTCGAACTATCTGGCATGGGTGACCCTGCCAGGAGCAATTATTATTACTCCCGCCAACACAGGTCTAGGGGTTATAGAAACACACACAAGCCCTTCCACCACGTCGACGTCCATGGAGAGGATTTTTTTAAATATCCAATGAGATAGAACCTTTGTCTCCCGTTCGGTGAATATTTAAGAAATCCATGTAATTCTGCACTCGGCGATTTCTGTCTATGTGTTCGTGGGCAGGAAGTACTTTTTGTGTGAAAGGGAATTACTTCGAACTCGCCAGTCGGATTGTCATCCTAGTTGAGCGCGACGCCATTGGCGTCAGTGGCTCGCTCGACACGAGTGTCCAAGTTGGCGTAAGTGCACCGAGTAATTGAGATGGGGGGGCAGTGATCCGCGACCCTTATTTTTGAAACCATGCGTAAATTTTTTTACTGGCATTATGCGAGAGTGACAACATATGTAGTCGCATGCCTAGTTTCCTCGAAACCAATCAGTTACGAGGCATCCTCGCACAATCCTGAAAGAAATTCCGTTGCAATGACTTACAAAATATCATCAGTATTTCAATCCTATGATTGGTGTACTGCAGCCCTACATTCTACTCTATTTAATGTCAATTCCCTCAATCCTTGATATCTTCTCTATTCTACGTCCTTCTTAATTTGTCCCATCGACATGTCTCTTGGTCTTCCTCGTGGAAACCTCCCTTGTATTTTTCCTTCTATTATATTCCTAATCAATCCATTGTGCCTAATCAGTATGTGCTCAATCCATCTATTTCTTCTTTGCCGTAGTGTTCTCCATATAGTCCTATCCTCTTCTGCTCTTCTATATACTTCCTCGTTCCTTACTTTGTCTGTCCATTTAATCTTCAACATTCTCCTAATCAGCACCATGATTCAAATGCTTCTATTCTTCGCTGGTCCACTTTCCCAATGTCTTGCAATAATGTTTAAAATTACTTCTGTTCTAATTCTCCTGCTTTGATCATCAATTTAACCTTCATCCGGTATAAGGTAATCTACCGGTGAAGGTAGGTTTTTGGATGGACACAATTATGACATAATTAACTAGCGACTCCAAACAAAACACAATCCAGCAACCTAGTCTACATCAGGTCCCTCTTCCTCTCTGTGTACTCCCTTCATCCCGTCCAACATCCCTATTTCCTGTTCCTGCCCTTTCCTTGTTTGCCTTACATTCTCCTCTCTATTACCGTCTGCAACATCCCACTGCCGCTCAACACGCCTTTCATCCATATTTAATGCCTCCATAGGATATCTCCCAACTAACCCCTCTCCTCCCCTTTCACCATCCCTAGTTCTTCCGGTATGTTTATCATAAAATGGCGCATGCAACAAAGCAAAGGCAAGATACGTGTACGTAATAAAATACAGGTATCTCTGTATGTCTGCATCTCTGAAATGTTGACATCTGCGACCAAATGTATGGTTCATTTATAGGCTACTCTTTATATGGGGTAACTCCTCTGCCGAGGCGATTGTAGGGGTCGTTTACCGTTCCCAGGCAAATCGATTTTGCAAGTGTCGTGGGCCCTGGTTAAGATGACCGCACGGCTGCAATCCACACCTCTGTGTTGTGAACGACATTGAATTGTTAATTTAACTTGAGCGTAAATCCAAAGTTCGTTTACCCAACCCGCTTCCCTTGTTCTGAGTTTGCGCAAAAAACCTCTCCTCACCCACGTCACGCCCCCTCCTCCCAGGCATCCCACGTGCTTGCCGGCCCTGCGAATCATGGTCATGACACAGGATCGGTCGTGGTTGACGGAGAAGGAATGGAAAATTCTGGGGGAAGCTAAGTGTCAGCCAGGTCTCGGGAAGAAATAAAACATTGGCATGCAAGACTTCGATAATCGCATCGCCACGGGCGTCTGTTCTCAATCGGAGAATCGTTTCTTTGCCATCCCGTCCCCGCGATACTTTCCAATTAGTGGATGCTTCTTCTTAGGGAGGAGACCTGTCTCTTTGCTTGCGCTCTTCCGCTACTCCGCACCGAGGTCTTACTTTATCATTATGAAATCATTCGAGCACAGTATTCAAAATGAATAGTACGGGAGCGGGTGGTATGTTGTGACCACCATATTTACACTCACAAAAACTGTACACATTTAATGAGTACCTTGCCAATAAATGGGCAATGTGATTCTCATAGGGTATTTCGTTGTCTTTCGATTATTCGTTAGAAAGATTCAAGGAATCAGATTTGTTGAATAGCATTTTCCGTTCTAAAAAAAATTGCCTTACCCAAAAAATCTCAAATTGTGACCAAAAAACCTTGGAACATTCACATTGATTGATACCTTGGCCATTTCTATGGGCTGTTTGTTTCATACAATTTTTCCGAAAAACCCGTAACTTACGAGTTACGAACATTTTTCCTACCCTTTTTACATTCCTGGGGGTCGTGGACCCAACTGATTGCACTGAAAATATGAAATACACTTATATTCATGACAATTACCTCGATTATTGGATCGGGTTTTCCGTCATTTGTCCCGCTTTGGATCCGTTTTTCACCTCTCAGGAAGGATTCACACCCAAAAATAATGTCCAATTCGGAAATAGCAGGCAATTTTACCCCTAGTAATGCCTTTCCATCCTCCTCTGAGCTGAATAAGCCAATTTTGTTTTCGAGTGTCCGTTTACGTCCGGTTATGCGTTAATGGGTTAAAGTAGTTTATTTTCAGAGTAATTCAGGAGGTCAGAGAAGGGGTTTAGCAGCAATTTTGACCCAGTGTGAAGTATTATTCAAATTAGGAGATTTCGCATGTTTTTGATTTCTCATCACAGTAGGATCCAACTTCTTCCCCAATGTTCATAAATTTGAATGATTCCATTGTAAGGGGCCTGCAAAAATCAGTACCCAGCAGAGGGATCAGAACCCTTGCGGAGTCAAGGGAAGAAACAAAATATACGATACATGGTGGACAGGGTTTGCAGGTACAAATACCATTTATCGAGGGTGAATTTCAAACTGTTGGTGATATGAATTTCCAACACTTGTCTGATATTTTGGAGCATCTGTGAATAGACTCCTGTATGGAATGACGCTTCAATGTTAATGCTCGGATGGACAGGCCTTTTCCTTTACGGAAGGGATTTAGGATTTAGTTTATTTATTCAATATAATCATATCAATCAATCAATCAATAGTGTTTTGCCCTGAAAATTTCTGGATGGCACATCTTATTGATATCAGAGAAGAATCGTGACTTCATTTCGGGTTAACAGAGAATCAATGGAAGCAAAATTTTCATTCTTTTGGCTTAGCCTGGCCGTATAGAACCAAAAGAGCATTGAAAAGTGCCGGGCAAAACTTTCCGAAAAATTGAAAGAATGAGACTTGGTGTTTCCCGGGAGGCAGCTACATACATGCTCTTTCAGACTCAAGGGTCTTGTATTATATATTCCGTGATTCCGGACGGAAATCTGATAATTACTTTCGGAAAAATTTTAGTCCGTGGTAGACAGTGGTTGGGCACGTACATTTGTCTATCCTTTCCGAGAAAAATAGAGCCCAAAATGAAATATCCTCATATCAGGATTGTTTTACATTTTTTTGAAAAGGACAGAAAATTTACGTGCCGCGGTGTCTACCACGCACTTTAATTTATCTCAAATTTTTCATCAGATTGAGATCAAAGAATGAATGGGAGTATAAGCCGATAAAGGTACTTGAAAAGGAAATAATAGAGTGGACCTCCAGGTGCTGGGAAATAATATAATCTTTGATAATCCCAACTTACATGATGATGGATCCAAAGCAACAAAGCATGATGGATGGATCCTTCACCATGACAATGCACCAGCACATTCAGCATTGATTGTTCGCCATTTTGTGGCAAAAAAATCAATCACCATCCTTGATCATACTCCTTATTCGCCTAATCTCGCCCCCTGCGACTTTCTCCTATTCCCAAAATGAAAAAAAATGCAATGAGGGGACATCACTGGGGAGGTGTGGACACGATAAAGCAAGAAACGACGAGAAAACTAAACAGCCTAACTGCCCAGTACTTCCAAGGGTGCTTTAAATTGTGGATAAGAAGAAGGAATAAGTGCGTAGCCCACGAATGGAGAGTAATTTGAAGGGAGCAAAATCGATGTGAACTAAATTATCCAAAATAATTTTTTTATGGCTTCAGTTCGCGTATTTATTGGACATACCTCGTATGTTATCTTTGCAGGCTGATTCCTTTATTATATATGGCTAAAATGGAGCAATGATCATTCGATGCGGGGGCAGGAGCTTTCCCCGTCATATTGCTCGTTTTTCCGGGCAACGCGTTAAGATTGACGGGTGGCACTGAGCCCTTGGCAACATCCTTGTGTGTACGTATGTTTAAAGTCGGGTATACGAGATGGCCCTTGAAATCGGTGAAGATTCTTATTTCGGGCACACTGGACGAAAGCTGTCGGACTGCGAGAGAATGGAATTGTAATCACACAAGATTCTATGGGGACATGGTCCATCCACTTCTGGCGCATTGACGGCGATAAATCCTCGGCTAGTTCGGAGGTGATGGCATGACGGAATGGTCGACCGTTGGCCAAAGGGGTGAGGACTGAAGGCGTTTCAAATTAGTCGAGTCAACCATCGCCACTCGTCTCTTCAATATGACTTTGACAACCACCACTTGGTTGAATGATCACACGACCGAATACGCTTCCCCTCTTGATGGAAGTCTCCGCATAATGTTAACTCTCTCTCTCTCAACGGCTTCACTTCGGTGGGAAGAGATACTTCGTCATCCGCTGTGGTGGTCTCCATTTGGCGCCACTCGTGGAACGATCTTGGGCGCTGATTTATTAGCATTGAGAGTGAACGATATCGGGACAATATGCGGATCCGCTTTTAAGAAACTCGGCTTCATTTAAGGGGTGGTGGGTAAATGTGATGAGAAAGTAAAATAGAGGTGTTATTTCTCTCCAGTTAGGCCACATTTGGAAGTATTTGGGATCCTTGGGAGAAAATTTGGCCAAAATTGTTACAATAAGAAGATGCGTGTGATAGGCCTTATTAGAGGAATTAGGCTGGGATTCACTTGAGATACGAAGAGAACAAGCGGGACTTTTAGAAAGGTGCAGAACAAACGCGTTTAACAATGTCACTAAAGGAATTATTATGGCTCCACACTACTTAGGTAGATTAGACCACAAAAATAAAATAAGGGAGATAGATTCCAGTACGGGTAGATACAAACACTCATTCTTTCCCCGAACAATCTGAAATCCTAATAGTAAGAAATTCACTTTTTTATTTAGCCTTAGTCCGAAAACAGCATCGGTCTTTACATCGGACTATTAACCAATGGAGACGATTACAAACACCCAAGCCCTAGGTGTAGGGAAACCCACCCAGGCGGGAATCGAACCCGTGACCCTTGTATTGGCAGGCGAGGACTACCCCGCCGCCACCAAGGCCGGCAAATTAATAATAGAAATAGTAAAGAAATTTGATTTACAAGTCAGGACAAGATCAAGCGTTGCGTAGACATAAGGTAGGTGCATGTGCAATGTTAGTTGATAGTATATATTATTTGCATGCATATAAGCTAAAACTATTTTCGCACGAATACCGCATTCGTCTCTGTCTTGTAGATTTGCATGTGGTTTTTTTTCTAGTTTACGTGTGGTGACCTGACTCCCCCCCGCCACACGCCCTTGCGGGGTATTGTGCAGATGCAGATATCCGGGATTAAGCGCTCTTTAATTGAAATATACCTTTGAATTATTCCATGATTTTATTTATTTATTATAGTTCGGCAAAAATAATGTTCTCAATGCTAATCTCAAGCATGCCAATACACTAAAAATGACCCTTTGGATAAAAAAGAAGGGAATCAATCGGTCGTTATTTCATTTTTCGGGATTTTATTCCGATGGAATGGATCGATTCGGCCCTCCCAATCATCGCTATCCGGAGGAACTCCGCGTGCATATAGGAGAACACCTGAAAGAAGCGATAAAAACATGCCGGAGACGTTGAACGGTAGCAGCAATCTGTGTCGTGATCGTGTCATCTTCGTTAGTCTTTACTGAAGCAATGGGTTTTGCAACTGCAATTCTTCATCTTGCGTTCAGCGACGGCGGTTCAGGTCCCCTTACGTTTACGGCTGAAATCTCGAATCGGACACACAACCAAAGCAATCCTCATGTGTTTGAGTGCGCCGAGTATGACATTTTGCGTAAAATAGACTAAATACGATGTGAATATTTATAAATAAAGGCTTTTAACTTCCGAGTCGTTCTCATTAAGAATGGTGAAGAATGTTTTTTAAGAACTTTTAAGAATTTATGCGACACAAAATAGTCCATCTTACCGATCGAAGCAAGTTACTCGATCCTGTTACATCAGGATGTTTTAAATGCCATTTGTTGATATTTTTGGTGAAACTTTGGTGGTCTTATTGCGCCAGAAAGACATGAATAAAATCTGCTGATTGGAGGTGTTTTGTTATGAAAATGCCGGAATGCCGTTTAGTGCATTTGGCATTCACAGCTCTCAGATCCCTGGGATGGCGTCGCCCTCCTCCGACAATAATAACAGCTCCCCTTTCTCACGCCCTCTTCTTGTATTTTTAGGCCCTTCCCCGAACACCTTTTTGTTGTAGTCTGCCTCCCTCCTCCCTCCATCCCTTCCCCTCCCTCCAAATTCGTTGTGTGCCCGAGTGTTGTACCTCATCCTGCAAACAATGCAGTCATTAATCGAAAGTAATGACTCATGCCCACGTGCGGTGGGAGCGCACTGTCGCGGAAGCGATTGCTGTGCATATATTACATATGTACTTAAATGTCGTTCGCCATCGAGGGTAATCAGTCCAATGTTTGGTTTTGTGGGAAAGTCAGAGCTTGCGTGTAGCAGTAAGTACACATTCGTCGTGAGCAATAGTATATGAAATAGTATTGAATACGGTGTGTCAAATTCGCGACCCAGTTCCTCATTGTCCTTATTGCCATTTTCCGTGGAAGGTCATGAAAACCCGAAAACCACATGGCCTGGGCTGAAGATGTACCAGTTATCTTCAAAGGCGACAGCCAGAATCGAACCAGGCCCCCCTCGTCAGTAGTCGAATGTTATACCGCGCCCGTAAGTGTCAAAATCGAGTGCGTTTTCTATCGTAACATTAAAAAAGAAGATAAGTATTTTCCCAGGAATCCGATGAGAAATATTTTTAGAATGTAGGTATTTTATTTGAGAGCATATGGTTTTTGATATTCTTGGCTTAATCTTTTAATCAGTCCAAACCATTATTTGTATTCCACCTCCTTGTCGAATGCTTTGTCTTCCTGACCACATTGCCGGACATATTTGGATACATCTCCGGCGTGATGTTTTGGGCGATTGCATATTTACGTATTAATCCGAAATCAAGTTTTCCTCCGGCGAGAGCGAATTAAATGAACTCGGGAAATATCACATCAAAATCTTAATCAGTCTTCACATCTGAAATTTGGCAGTTTGCGAACAATTCTTAAAAAAGAAAAGGGTGGGAACATAAGTATTTTCTTTAAATTCCGATTAATGATTATGTTTTGTTCGTGTGGGGGAGCCTTTGTCCTGTTTTTCTGGAATCAACCCTCCGGAGTTGAGACTGCCCAACGAGCTCTCACGTCCGCCACTAGGTCGGGTCACTGGGCGCCCGCTTTGACCTGACTAGCCCGGCCGATTATTTCTGAAGAAATAAATAGAAAGAATACTATTTTATGTCGGATCTCGCCTAACTTGGATGCTTATATTTATAGGATTTACTAAATTAGACCAAAGTCAAACGCGCACATATTCGCGTTTATCCCATAGCCTTTGTTTTTACGCGATTGACTTGCTCCCTGAGATAATCACAAATGTTTGAAATTTCTCCACCAATTTTTAGGTAAAATTGTATATAAAACCCTAGTTCCATTTCGTCTTGGAAAGCGCTTAACACCCCGTTTAAGACGAAATATGCCACCTTCGTCGTTGTTTGTCTTTTATCGTAAGGATTCCCAAGATAATGGAGCATATTTAGCGCAAGCAGTCGTGACAAAAGTTTTGCTTGAAATGTGTCATGGACGCCATCGACAAACTTGAAACTTGCAAACGAGGCACGTTTTTAGTTTAACTGTCGGAATCGTTGTGAAAGGGAGCAAGCCTCATGTTTTCACGTTGTGCGTAATTACTTTCACGAGGAGAAGAGGACACTGCGTCTTGTTGGACTCCCAACTCAAAAACATTCCGCGATCAGCCCAACTACGTGGCAGCATGTCAGTCACCGCTGTGGTGTGTGGCAGGGGGTTATACCACACCATCATTATTTTCATCGTCGTCTTCATCACTGAAGGGTGATCAATCGGAGGATTGCAGCTCTCACCACCCTCGTCTCCCATACGTCTCTTGAGCCGAAATTTTGCACATCCTGCTTCCTGTGCTTTCCTCTTGACTTTCCTCCGCAGTTCTTCTCGTCTATTTTTTCTATAATTATGGCCTTCCGTGATCAGGCGTGCCTTGGGATGTACATATGTGCGTGTCCATTAGTTCCCGTCCCCCTCCCCCCGCAAGTGCCCTCCTCTCAGTTCCCCCATCCACTCTTCGGAGTATTTCTTCCTTAATTTCTCCGTAACCCTCGGCCTTTTCATTTTCGTCGGCTTTATGTGCGGCCACTTTTCCATCGCTTCGATTCTCAGCTCCTATTCTTTGTATTTAATGCCATTCAATTCTTCTTCATCTACATAAATACCCTGCGAGCCACTAAAAAGGTGTGTGGCAGGGGGTGTAGCACCATGAGGGAAGGGTAAGGGTTGAGGGGGTTGGGGGTTAGGTGAGGAAAGGTGGGGGGAACATGTAAGAAAAAATATATACATATTCACATATATATATATATATATATATATATATAAAATATACATATATATACATGTATACACATACATACACACATATCCTCGCGCAGTCCCTAACCTGTACGTTAATACTTATTGTAATGAACTAAGTCCTGGGGAATTTCGGCTACAAGCATTCTGGTCCCTTATCGTTCTTGGAAAAAATGACATTTTAAACCTGTCAGTCTTGCAGTCTATCTCTCTAGTCTTATATTCGTGATCCCTTCGACCGTAATACGTTGGGGTTCGTATTATATCCTTGATGTCATCGGAAAAGGGCCCATCTTTAAATGTTTTTAATAAGTTTAATCTATATTGGAAACGCCGCTGTGTAAGAGAATCCCAACCTAAATTGTCTACCAAAGTGGATACGCTGCTGAGTTGGTCATAACAATGTTTGACAAATCTAGCCCCCCTCCGCTGAACTCGATCTAATTCCGAAACCAAATTTATATTATGAGGATCCCATATACTGGCAGCATACTCTAGGTGGGGCCTGACCAAGGCAAGGAAACATCGTTCTTTCACCTTTTCGTCGCATTTACCTAGCACTCTTTTCACAAATCCCAATTTTTTATTAGCACGACCGCATATTTCTCGTATGTGTTTTCCCCAGGACAGATCGTGAGTAATTGTTACACCCAAGTATTTAAAGGAATCTACCCTCGCGATTTTGGTTTGTTTCACTTTGTAACTATAAGGGAGGGAATTATTCTTTTCCCAAAAATGCATTACTACGTATTTTTTAAAATTTAATTCCAATTGCCATGTATCGCACCAATTTTGAATTGCATCTAGGTCGTTGGCTAACACGACTCTGTCTTCGTGACTTAAGAGAAAAGGAATTGGCAGAGCGAGCATGGTAGTGCCGGAGTGTGAAGAATTCTCCATGGTTTTCGCCATGGAGAATTCCAATTCGCCAATAGTCTTTCATTTCTTAAAATTTCATGCGTGGAGCTATTATTATTATATAAATCTCGTTGCAATTAGGCAATTGTCCTGGTGGCAACGGTCAAGTCTGGTCAACGATCCATCTTACAACGCTCATACATACGCACACAAGAGGAACATATATGAGACAAAATGCTGGAATATACAATGACACCAGATTACCAACCGCACTCTTACCACGCATGGGCTAGGTTCACACCATACATATAACGCACCGTCCATCGCCGCACTCCCTCCATAATCACGCACTCTTCAGTTTCACATACCGTTCAAAATCACGCACCGTTAACACATATTTCACTTTTGCAATTCAAATTCTCACGCCGTCCACATCACCTACAGAACAATATTTTTAACAAGAACAATAGTAAAAAGAGATCTATCAGGCGTGATATGGTGGAACATCATGATTAATTAAAAATTGGCAATTTTCCACTAAATAAAATATTTTATTAAAACGACTGGTTTCGATGTAACTACATTATCTTCATGATGAGCAGACCAGTGTATATGATGTGATTGTTGGTAGTTAGCGAGAAGAGCTACGTCGACAAAACTGGTAATGTCGGAGGATACAAAATAACATGGTGCCTATCGCTCACCACTTGAGTAGCCGATGGCGCAGCGATTCGCGACCAACGGAACGCGAGCATCATTTGGCGAAAACGGTGCTCCTCGAATGAGACCCCTGCGTCCGGGAGTGTGGCTCTCCCCCTGGCACGCGCTCGTCGACGGGAATTTTTTTCAGTGGCGAAGATGACGGAAGTCGACAGGGGGATGGGGGCGGATGGGGCGAAGAGGTCCGCAGACAAGGCCACCTGGGAAGGAGAGTGACTCGCAAATTACTTTGGATTGCGCGATGGAGCCGAAAGACTCCCAGAAGCTGTGCAAGTCTGGTCCAAGGGCACCGACATTTGGGGAGATTCCGCGAATTTAACCAGGAAATTCGGACTAGAGCTAACTTATATCTTATCAGTTCCTTACTAATTTGTATTTTAGTAGCTTGGATGGTGATATCTGTTTCTATTGTCCTGCTGATGTGGTCTCTGATTGCTTGTGGGACGGAGTGCCCCTTTAACCGCAGTGTACAACCGTCCATTACCATTTCTCTCGTCTCCACTCCACTCGTGCCTTTTGTACTTTTCAGTTAAATCGAGTTTCACATAATCCCACTTAAATAACAGCTCCAGTCTTGCCATATGAATCGAGCGACGCTTTTTCATCTTTTAAGCAATTTATCATGAGTCTGGCAATTTTTCTATGTTATTCTTATGATTCCGAAATCAAAACTTTCCCCGCGCCGTATAAGATTGTCCAATAGATATCATGTCATGATCGGAAACACTGAACATTCCTTGGGTGCCATTCGCATGTTGGTATCAGAGGAATTGCACGGTAGAGAGGACGTCCCCGTGGTGTTTTTCTCGCTGTCGAAGTTTTTGTCTCAGGACCACGAGGAGTTTCTTTTGAAGATCTATCACCACAGATGAAACGCGGTCGCCTTGCTTTGATTCCGAATGCCAACAGCAAAGTTGAGCGGGCAAATCTCCCGGGTTGCCAACACCTAAAAAAAGCCAAAATGGTGGCTTCTGCTGGGAAAATTATGGTCGCATCATTTATGAATATTCAGGGAATTGAGTGAATGCATGGACCATTTTGAAAGTGAAGCCCATGGTTTTATTGTGACGTGACTATCCATGGCAGCGCGGTAAAACCAGTCGGGAAATGTGGTGGAGGGCCTGCCCTTCCGACGCAACCGGTCTACAGTTTGCTCCGAGCAGTCTGAACGGAAAGACGTGCCTCCGCGTGATGTAGTCGATCGAGTTTTTTCTTCTAGTGTTTCTCTTCCTCTTGGATTATGCCTTTTAGTACCTGTATGTATCATTAAGAACGCATTTGAATGCTAAAAATTCTATATTTTAAAATAACTTGAATGGCATCACAGTTGAGAGTAAGCGACTTGAATGGCTCTATATGCAACTGAGAGTCGAGGGTTACAGAAAGCGAAAACTTGAAATGTGAAACACGAATATAGGAAAAAATTGTTTAAAGCACAAATCCGAATAAGTCTGGACGGTGCGCAAATATAGGCCGTTCCGGTGAGCAGAGCTCACCTCTAACCGTCATTTTGGGTGTATCATTTCAAAATTGTCGGGGGGAATAGAAGGGCGATAGAGTGAATATATTGTTTGTGTGAAAAAGAAGCTTAAAAACTAATGTTAATATAGTAATACATGTGTACATTTTCTTTTTATTTTTTTGTTTTGATTTACAAAAATAAGTTTATCAGAAAATTATTTCTTTTAATATGAACATTTACAACTTTTTCATCTATTTTTTCTTTCTCTTTTTTTAATTGTTTCAACTTTATTATTTTTATTTATTTTTTATATAAACATATGTAATTTCAAAATTGTTTAAAGCACATGCACACGCACATACTTATTGACACTTTGCAACTCGCAAGCAGCGCTCAATTGTCAGGTGACGTATGTACGTATCATGTACGTCATTGTGATGCAGACCTTCGGCGGAGAAAAATTAGAAAAGACTATTTGAAAGTTTTCACAGGGTTACTCGTATGTTGTGTTTTGTCATTCTATCGTACCAATGTGAATGGTAAGGTCAAGTCCGTATTGTCCAGCTATATCTGCGTGCAGTTCCTATGCATCACGTGACCTACGACGTGTGTCACCTCTTTGTTTTTAGCCGATGTTCCCACCAATATTTTCAGCAGGATTTTCTGTTTTTCTGCTGCCCAACCCAAAAAATTAGCGGTGTGCCCGTGTATATAATAATGCATTTGGTGCCGCGCGCCATGTGGGCTTTCTTGCACCACAATTACAATGAGTTCAAAGTGTATGATGGATGCCGGTCGTTTGGCTCGACCTACGGAAATTTCGAATGAATTCGTTGAAAAGAAATACCCTTTGCACAAGGGATTCGCGGGGCATTTGCAGCGTGAGATTGCGTTTACGATCGATTCTTAAAACAATAGAGCACCTGCACCCTTACGATGCAACGTCCGCCAAAACAAGGGAAAGTTTGGAAGGGGTGCGGATTGGGTAGGCATAGGAAATGGCCGGCCAGCGATGGGGACTCGAGGGACGAGACACTCTGGGGGTGGGGAAGGGGGGTTGAAGGGCTGCGACGATTGGGTTGAAGGGCTCCGACGGTCGAGAGATTACCCGGAATTTAAAAATAACCGCTGGTCACCCACAGCTACACGTGCACGGGGGAGGTCAATAGGGTAAAAGGGCGGGAGGGATGGAGGTTGCCTATTTCCGTCCCAAGGAACACCATTCGCTGGATAGGAGTAATTTCATTTTTACATGTAAATAAATTGAATTATATAAAAACCAGCAGACATTTCCGGATCTCTCGAAAAGGGAGACGTCTGAGACTTTGAGAAACGAACGTAGGTATGCAAACATCTTTGATTTACGACAGTTGGCAAAGCATCTGAAAACATTCCGGACGCGGCTGTTTTCTTCAGTGTGAACAACAGTCCTGCTAACATTTCAGCTTTCTTTCTCAATATTATGAGTTCATGTGAAATGTGGAAAATAATGCTCAACAAATTCGACGAAAATGATGGTGGATTCTTGACGGACTGAGCGCCATGGCGGACCCCGTCGTTTATACCTCTCTCGTTGTCCAAATCTCGAATAAAGGTTGAGTGGGATCGGCAGTTGGAGGAGTTTTGCGGCCCCGTGTTTCGGGGCGCACCCGAGGGTGGGGGGTACAAGATCGGGCGAATGGAGGCAAACACAATGAGAGGTACCTTCAACGGAATTCCTCAAGTTATTAGTGGTATTTTCTCGCAGGAGATTAAATAAAAACTTCAATTATGTCTTCCTGTTTGCAGTTCATTTTTTTTAGTTCTTCAGTGTTCCCCTTGGAAGTCCTTCTCTCTTTATCCTTCGATGCCTTCATATATTCTGAAATAAAATCTTATTCTAAACCTTCCTTTCGATTCGATAAAATTGGCCTAATACTTGGGCGTTGTAAAGATTGAAATTTTGTCGGAAGAGGAGCGTAGCTTTTCCTCTCAAAGGCCTTCGTGCGGCGATCTTTCTGTTAAATATGCGAAGTTATTAATATAATCGGGAAAAATGGCCTCTAGTGTGTAATCGAAGCGTAGGTGAGTGGTCCTTCAATTCTGTTTTTCTACAACGTAGATTACTAATATGTCGCAAATTATATCCAAGACCGTCGGTAATGTTTATGCTCTTTACTTCCTTTGTCCTTATTGTACGTGTGGCATAACGAAAGAATTTTCTCTCGGAGTCTCCGCCAGACGGGTAGTTCAGATGCTGGGTTATCACTGCTCGCTACAAGATGGGAGTATTTGTCGCGTGAGGGCGGGATTTCGCGTCGGTGACCCTCGCGAAATGGAATGCGAATGGTAAGCATTTTAAGACTAGATATTTAAATGTATCAACTCTCTTGATTCTTCCATACTTTGTTTTCATGTATATCTCCCTATTTTGTCTGAGTTCTATATATTCTGTCTTCTCATATGAGATCTTCAATCCTGTTTTTTTCCGATATTTCATGTAATGTTTCCAGTATGACTCTTGCGTTTGTGTTGTCAAGGCTATGTCGTCGGCAAAAGGCTAGGTATTTCACTTCAAATCTTCCTTTCCCTTCCTCATGTTAATCCCTTTCACTCTTCTCTCTTTTAAAGTGTTTTCCCATTTTTTCATTATCTTGTCAAGTACTAAATTAAATAGTATTGGTGAGAGACCATCACCCTGTCGAACCCCTGGCCTGACTTCAAATGGTTCAGAAGGTCTTCTAGGAACTTTATTCTGGATGTGGTACCTATAAGTGTTTGTTCTATTAGTCTCCTTTGTTGAGGTCTACGCCTAATTCATTTCAAAGTAGAAATAGCGTTTGTCAGTCTAGAGAGTCATACGCTTTCTTGAAGTCCGCAAGGTGACAACTGTATTCTTATTCTGCATAGTTCTAATCCTTGTCTTTAGGTTAAAAATTTGATCTGCACATGATCTTCCCTTTCTAAACCCTGCTCCTATGCTGTGTCCTACTTGTTCCTCTACTCTATTTAATAACGCTTTAGATAGTATCTTATATGTTACTGGAAGTAGGGAAATACCTCTACAATTGTTTGTGTCAGTTTTATCCCCTTTTTTGTGGAGTGGATAGATTAGTGCTTGTTTCCAATCGTCTGGTATATTTCCTGTTAGCCAAATGTTTTGAATGATTCCATGTTAATAGTTTCTTCCTTGCCAGTTTCCCCTAATTTCCACATCTCTGCTACTATCCCATCTTCTCCTGGTGACTTATTGTTCTTTAGGGTATTTGTGATCGTATCTATTTCTTCTTGAGTTGGTGGGTCTTTTGGTGTGTTTATCTGTTGTGATTTTTGGAACTCTAACCTTTCTGTGGGTTCTTCACAGTTAAGTAGTTCCTCAAAATAGTCTGTTAGTAGTTGACAGTTTCCTTTGTTGTTCATTATCAGTTTTCCATTTTTGTCTTTAAAATGCAAGTTTGGTGGTTGGTATCCCACTATTTCTTCTTTAAAGGTCTTGTAAAAATCCCTGGTGTTGTTTTTTTAATCTGTATCTATTTCTTTTAATCTGTTGTTATCATATTTCCTTTTCTCAGTTCTAATATTTTTTGATGTTCTCTTCCTTTCTTCTGTGAATTTCTCCCAGTCTTCTCTTTTCGTACTAGTGTTCCATCTTTTCCATGCTATTAGTCTCTTGTCTATCGCTTCGTCACAGATCTCGTTCCACCACCTGTGTTTCCGCCTTCTTGGCGGTTGTCCCAGCTATCTTGCTGCCTCCATCATTGTGTTTCTTATTTTCTCCCAAGTCTCCATTTTCTGACCGTTAATTTTATTGGTGAAATCTTTTTGTCTTTGTGTTTGGAGTTTTGTGTCAATTCCCATATCTCTCCTCAATCTCAGTTTTGGTTTATGCGGCTGAAATTTTGTCTTTACTTCCGTGAGGTGGTGGTCCGAGTCTATGTTGAGTCCCCTCCTCACTCTAACATCCATAATTTCTTTATGACTTCCTTTAGTTATTGCTACGTGGTCTATTTGGCATTCACCTTGTCTAGTATTTGGAGAACTCCATGTTTTCTTTCTTTCCTAGGCAGTTTTCTAAAAAAAGTCGACATTAATCTTAGATCGAATTGTTAACAAAAATCTGTAAGAGTTTCTCCATTTTTTTTTCAAAATTTTTATCTTTTCAAAAAGAGGATTTGATTAAAAATAACCGGAGCATCTCTCAAAGGATATCACAAACCATATTGGTCGAGTTAGTCGTGTTAAAGGCAACCTGGCGCCCATAATCTTGCTACATGACAACGCTCGTCCAAACACCTCGCGCGCAACTGGAGAGGCTCTGCGAAACCTGAAATTTGAACCGATTCCACACTCTCCTTATTCTCCCGATTTTTTCCTCAGCTAAAGAGAGACCTCGAGGGTAATCTTTACACCTCGGACGATGAGGTGAAGGCAGCTGTCACGTCCTGGATTCGAGAAAAGGCAGAAGAGTTTTTCAGTGACGGAATGAACAAACTTATTACACGTTGGGAAAAATGTGTTGGCCGTAACGGTCAGTATGTTGAAAAATAAATATATGATTTTGAAACTTAAGAATTGTACATACTTTAATATGCGTTTTTCCCCATCTTGATATTTGTTTTTGTTCGCGCTCTACAAGCATGTGTGCATTGCTTTTCAGCCTACCCTCGTACTTTCCTTTAATGGCGCGGTCGAACAGCACTATTCTGATCCCTCATCGTTTGTGGGAAAATTGACATGATCTCGCTTACCATAATACGAAATAGGCAGGAAATACCTAAATGAATGTATTTATTCGGAAGCACCGCGAAAAAGCATGCTCATAGACAGCTCAAAATTGTAGACTGAGCAGACAATAAGCAGACAAATATAGCCATTTATCATGGAAACAGCCTTGAATACATCAGAATTTGGGGGAAATTTTGAGTCGACGAATGATCTCACGGCCTATTTGGACGGGCTAAATGAAACGCAGTGGTAATCGTAGATGTGCTACTCCTCGAATATTCCGAATATTGATAATCGAACGAAACAACGACCAACACCCTCGGAGGGTATGAATGAATAATAATACGTTGACCGTGGACGGATACATCCATTGGAGATCTAAAAGACACTATAATATCCCAACCAGGTCGATTAAGTCGCGATATCGAGCGCCTTGCGATTGACGTAACTGACGACCAGATTTCGCGTATAATTGTTAATTCCGGCAAAGAAATTGGGGAATGAAAAACGAGGCGTTGGGAAGCGCGGCGCCAGTCGGGGTGCGGAGGCGTGCCGCAACTGGCCTCTCGGTGAACCCACTTGTGGCTCCTCTCTCGGAACAGGTAGCCGCATTCCTTCCCCCCCCCTCCAATGGAAGAAACAACCCCTCCCCCTTTTCTCCCTTCCCCATTCTCGTGGCAATAGACGCGCGCGCGACGGACCTTAAGTGGATTGTGTTCTGCGGGCATCCATCTCCGAGAGCCCAGATTCGACCGTCAAACTAGGCGTCCACGGGAATAACCCCATCCTAGAGTAGGCGTCAAAAAACTGCATCCGGCGCTGAGTTAAACTCGAAACGAAATCATCGACCATTTGATTTGTACTTGAGACATTATGAGGCAATGATGCAAGTTCCTCCAGGGACTACCTCTCGCAATCCATGCCCACAACACTATGATAGTGCAATAATAACTAATTAACGTACCATTCCCATTTGCGTAAATGCTTCCTATCCTGGTGCATTGCTTGTGCCCCACATAGGCCATCCACCTCATTCCCCTTCTGGCCTTCTTTTCCTTCTCACCCTTTGCGGCGTATCTGTCCTTCCGCACACCATGAGTTCTTCTCCTCGATTAGGTGCAGTACTTCCTCTAACATCACTGACTTCCATTTGACAATCTTCCTACGGACTATCGTTTCCCTCCCTTCTATTAAAAGTCCAGTCTCCCGCTGACTCTTAATTCTCTTCTTTTACTTATTAAAATTCAGATGGCTCTTCATTAACACTACATAAATTGTGGTCGTTGTCGATAAATGCTCCCGGGTAGCTTTTGAATTCCTTTGCGTATTGGATTTATAAATCACTGATTTATAAATATATCGTCAATTTGATATTTTCTTACATCTCCCGGAATCTTTCACGTCTATCATCTTTGTGGATAGTTATGAAAGTGTGTACCATGAATAAAATGTACTGTTTACAAAATTTTAAAAGCCTTTTCTTTTTTCGTTGCGTTTCCATAGAGCATATATTCCAAATAACTTTGTTTCATGGTCTTCTCCAATCATGGCGTCACAGACTTGGAAGTGTTTAATTACATTTTATTTTCGTTTGAAATTTTTACTACTTATCACATCATAATTAAGTATTAATGACGAACATATCGAAAAAGAGATATCAAAATCCGCAAAAGTAACAATAGGAACAGTAAATAGGAGAATGACAAGAAAACCATGGATTACGGACGAGATAAATAAAAAGATATACGAGATAAGGAAAAGGAAGAATGTAAACGCAGAGTTAGGCGGATGAAGGAAGTATGAAGAGTTGAATGATGAGCTGAGGTACGCAA
This sequence comes from Hetaerina titia, assembly GCA_037158775.1. Classification (NCBI taxonomy): domain Eukaryota; kingdom Metazoa; phylum Arthropoda; class Insecta; order Odonata; family Calopterygidae; genus Hetaerina; species Hetaerina titia. The sequence continues at coordinate 16,963,777 of CM073772.1, read as the reverse complement.
CACATAATAGCGAAAGAAGCGCGAGGGAAGACGCAATTGCGAGGATGCGGAGAGCTTGCAGAGAAAGGGTGAAAATTGTGTTTCATGCAGTAAAGTGAAAGCACTCTCGGGAAGTAAGAAGGGAATTGGGTAAGGATGTTAAGGAAAGACTCATTTCAAGAAACTGTAACAGTAACTTTAACGGAGTCGCCCGCTATGTGTGCATTATAATGCAACCATTTCAGAGAGTAAAAATCATTCGCCTTGACCGGGACTCGAACCCGGATCCCTCGATATCCGGATATCGCGGGATCCGGGTTCGAATCCCGGTCAAGGCGAATGATTTTTACTCTCTGAAATGGTTGCATTATAAGGAAAGACTCGTTAAAACTTTGAAAGGAGCGTGGTTTTGTTCGATGTGAAAACATAGTCGTTGAAGCAAGACGAGGGGTGTAGATAGGAGGCATTGGAAATGTGGTTGTGGAGATTAATGAAGGAGGTGAAATGGACCGGAAGGAAAATAAATGAAGAAGTGCTAGGCATGTTGTAGGAGAGAGTATAGTTGGGAGATGGCAAAAAGAGTCAGGAAAGTTGGATGCGAAGGAGTTTGATTGGCAATTGGATGTTGAAGACTGATAGTATTAGTGTCACATTAATCGTAGGGTTAACTTAGGCAAACGAGAAAGGTGTAGAAGTAGCATAGGTATGTTGGACAGATGGAGAGAGGAAGGAAGTTGGGAGGAATCGAAGGGGGCCTTATCGTAGTGTCGGATTTCAGATAGTGTTTTGTTCGGAGATGTAAGTAAATGTATCGTTCTGCCGATGCATGTGCTGTTTCCATCCGAAACTTACCTTCACCGGTAGAGTATCAATAATAATCCTAGTATGCCTCCAAAATCGTTATCGTCAGTCTGTTGTCGGTATGTAAACTTGTACTGTTAGGATTTTGTTGCTACCTTCACGAAAATTATCCTTCCCTTTTTATTGTTGAAAGACATTCATTGTCATTGCTTCACTCTTCTGCAGTGTTTATACCCCCTTCTACATCTCAATTCATTGGGTCAGTGTAAATAATGCCGTGGCTACCGCTCCGTAAGTATCCTTCTTCGGGTCATTTTATTTCACTTACATTTAAGATATCTCGCGCCATTCTACGCACCCCTACGTTGTCATTCTCTTACCTCCCACACCCCCAGGACATTCAGTATTTCGAGTGATCTTCGCCCTTAACCTTGTTGTGCTATCTGGTGTAGTCCCAGAGTCTTTGTTTGCGGTCCGTCTACATACTAATCGTATGTACTCGTATCCACCCTCGGGCGGTGGGCTGTGTTCCAATTGAATTGAACTCCACCTCGGCGACGCCTAGCTTGTGTCACTTTGGGGTGTGTGGGGCTGCCCTTGTTTTCGACTGGGTCGAGTGCAGCAATCCTTGGGGTGCTTCCTTCGCCCCCGTGGAAGGAAAGCCAGCTATCGGGGAGCCGTTTTTGGGGCGGAGGGAGGGAGGGGGTTTCGTGCCCGCCACTCGTGAGCTTCTCTTTTCCTCTGCTTCGGGAAAAATAACGCGCGGCACCATCCTGGTCCTGTGTGCGTTCAGTTTCCCGCTTTCCTCCCCAAACGATATTTCTAGACGACAAGCTGACCCACGTTTGTCGAATGGACGGGGAGACAAGCGACAACCGAGGTGCGCAAGCTCTCCAGAATAGTGTACGCCAGGGCTCGGGCGGAGGCGAAGACTGGGACTAATAAATATTCCCCTTCCCTCTGCCCCCACCCCCCCTCTTGCGGAAATGTGGAGAGCCTCTGCCGTCGGTGGCCCAATCGCATGTTATTGTCATTTCCGCGCCTATTTATAACGTCATCTCATGCCCCGATTCTCAATTGCTGCCGTGGTTTCGGAAGGAGTTGAGGGAACGGGGATGTTCCACCCCTACGCAGGGTGGAAAATGAGTACATTTTGAGAGCAAATTAGTGTGAAAAAATAAATGGATTTTTTTTAAGTGTTGCACCCGTTGGTGTATGGTCTATTGGGTAGAAATTTCAGCCATTGATCAGAAGGAAGGCATGTGGGCCGAAGCCTCCCCCTCCTCCGTGGCGGAGAAAAAGACACGAGTGGAGTCTTTTTGGAAGTCCGCAGGTCCCCCGGGCCCCATTCGACGGATGCCGTGAGACTGCTGTCTTCCGCGCGCCTTCAACACGTCCCCATCCAGCCGTTTCGCGGCCGTGCCACTGTTTCACGTCGAGCCATTTTTAAATAATTTTAGAAAACGACAATAATGTATTTGTTTTAAACTCTCGTATCTACAATCTGTTATGAGATTGCATTGATTCTTCATAATATTTTTTGCACAAGAAACTATGAATAGATTTCAAAACGTTGAAAATGACTTAAAAGTTACAGAGCGTAAATTATATTGGCAACCCTGTAGAACCTCCATTAATTCAAATTCCATTGTAAATTAAGAAAAAATTAATAAGTCAAAATTCGATGAACAAAAATATGATGACTATAGCTGGGGGATGGTGGTAAATACATGTGTACATTTGAATAACACAGTGCTCCAGGAATTGAGCATCTAGTTACACTTTTGCATTTTTGGTACTTTCCAGTCGGCCCTCATATATAGAGGACTATGGGAGAAAATATTATTTATGAATGCTCTTCATTTTAATGAGACGTGAATGACTGTAGCGTAGCAAATTTTTTTAACTGACGCTTTCTGATCTGTAGACCAACAGTGGGTGGTTTGTGGTGTACATCTTCCCCACTGGGATAGTTCTACTGTCAGTGTCATTAAGTGCCCCATGGGAGTAATTACTAATGATGAGTGCACTTCTTAATACCCCGTCCTCCTTTCCATCTCGACTCTTCCATTCTGTTCCTCTCCATCATGTCCCACTCTATGTGGCAACACACACGATGCATTAGCTGAAGAGATGATAGAGAATGGAAAGTGAATATCTGTGGCAAATATTTGACCCATTCACAAAGAGTACGCAGCATATATGATATAAGCAGAGGACGGAAAAAGCCTTGTTTTGATTTAACTTCGTTGGTAATTATACTCGTACCATTATTGACAAGGCAAACTTTTGTGCAAGTTTCCCTTTAGTATTTGCTTTCTCATTGTATTTATCTATAGATTTTCTTTGGTCATGGATTATTGGGTGGATAAGCAGGCATCATTACTGCAGATGTTAAATGTAACTTTTAAGTAGAATTTAGAAAGTGAATACATCAAACTTGTCTCACTTTTAGGTAAAATGTTACATTCCCAGAGGTTCAATTTTCCATCATCTCTCATTTTATATTTACCATAATTTTTAATCACCCCTTGATACAAAAATGGGTGTTTGTAATAAATTAGATTTGCAAGCAAGGGAAGTGACTAATTGTCACCTGCAACAATGGTAGAAAGGATCAAGGGGTAGGGGAAATTGCAGAGTTTGGCACTTTTGGCCTTCTCCTCTTTGTCAAAACATTGCAGCTGCATTCTTCAAAGGAAGGGCCATTTTCTTATATTTCAATATCATTGGGTCAGAACAAAGTTGTACACATGCAGCACCACCTAATGATTGTTTCTGATACAGCAGGTTCATTCGTCATTTCTCCAATATTCAACCTCCACACTGCATTGTGTGCGAGTCCCCCCAGCTCATCCTTGTCCACATTTGACCCAGCTGAAAATCAAGCCTGGCACCCTACCCTCTAATGAGAGTGTGAACGTCTTTTTCCATGGTTTATCTGCATGCCACTATGCCACAAACTATGACGTACCAAGAACATGAAATTCTCCGTGAGATTACTTGTGTCATTGTTGACTAGATTGCTTGATTGTCTTGTTAAAAGCTTTAGTGACTCTCTTTCTATGGCTTCTCTTTCAATGTTTGGTAAAAATGGTTCAGTCTATTCCACATTTTTAGAGTAATAATGCCTGCAGGGCATGTTACTCATGTAGTATTTTATTAGAAGCAGAGATTTGGATAAGGAAGTAGCACATGATTATTGCCGTGCGTGAAAGCCAACCATTGTAGTCGTTACAATGTAAGAGTCAACCTGTAAAAATTATTAGACAAGTTGCCGTGAGAGAGAGGGGAAGTGAGGAAATGTCAGTAATATTGGTACCCATTATGGACATCGATATTCAATTAACAAAAAGCTTGCTAGTGTGGTTTGTATTGAGATATTTGGTCATCTTGCTCTGACATTCACGGGAACATACATTTCATGTGAAGCAAATGTTAGCTTTCTAACATTCTGAAAGAATTCGTGTCTCAAATCCTAATCAAATCAATACTTTCGCTTTTAGTACACATGTGTGAGATGATTTTTCTTGCACCAACAAATTAGCGCAACTTGTTATCTAAGAAGTAAATCCACTAACAACATCAAAAAAATTCAAATTGTGTCTGTGAGTTGAGTAGAGAGATGAATGTAACCAAACTTAAATGACACATATTACATCTACATATACATAAATATCCCAGGAAGCACCAAAAGGGTGTGTGGCAGTGGGGGTGCCAGCACCAGGTGGGTAGGGGATGAGAGAGAGAAAGGATTAAATGGGATGTTATTGGAAATATTTAATAATTTTGACAGAAATATCACCAACAGTCTTCAATTCACTATCCTATTGCTTTTGAATATTTCCCAAAACAGTTATATTTATTTTGAAATAATTATGTATTCCAGCAGTCATTCATTAGAAGCCTAACTATTTCCTATGGGTGACCGATGACACTATTCCAGACATTTGATGAATTGTATTTCTTTAGATGGGATCCCGTGGCCATTTCATGATGGTCTTGTAGCAAAACAATTATTGTGACTATAAGTGGGTATCAGTAATAGAAAATTTTTACTTGGATGATGAAATGAATGAAGCGTTCAGTACTTGTTGGCTGACTGCATGGTGGCAGCCACAAAAGGTGGCAAAAATCATCCAAATGTAGTCGTTAGCCATGTCAAAAACACGATTTCATGACGTTGCCTCTGGTCTTGGGTTGAATCGTCCTGCCTAGAGGCACTTTTGGATGTGTCCACAAAAGAGCAAGGAGACAAACATGTTGATTGGTTGAGGTTGGTGAGGGGAACTCTAACAAGGTCCTGTCCATCCCCTCCTCCAAAGGCGGTAGAAGAGATTCCATAGTCTCAATCTTGCCCCAAAATAAAGACCATGATCTATCTATCTATCACCAGTCATGGAACTAATCAAATATAAAATTATTTACAGTTTTGGCCTTATGAACAACTTTGAATGATATCGGGTCAGATTATGCATCAAAATATTTTTGTTTGATATAGTTAGTTGATTTAGCATTTCATTTAAAAAATATATCACAATTTGCTATTGTTTTTGTGGCATCTGAGCAAATAAATTAAAATAACCTTTTGCGTTGATTTCATCCCCACCCCCTGTTGCCCACTTTTCACCTGCACCAGCATGACTGGTATTTTCACATCAGTCAAACTTTGAGATCTCTGCTGATGGCTTCTTTTCTCTTTGCAGTTGGTCAGTGGCGCCGCCCTCAGGAGAGCCCTGAAGCACAAGTGCCCTGGGAATGCTGGCGTGGCTGGCGAGGCCAAAAAGGTGCACCCCGCACAAACATAAGTGTGAGCCACATGCTCCTAGATCCTCCTGATGAGTGTTCAGCTTCATGATACCCTGCAAGCCACTACTAGGGTTTATGGCAGGGGGTGAATACACACCAGACTGCTTTTTACGCAAAATACTTTTGCCTCCTAGCGCAGTCAATACAACTTCATAAGGATCCCATGTATACTAGCTACATATTCTAAATGGGACTAGCTAGCAAAAGTTAATATTCCTCTCCTTGTTCACTTGGGTGAGATTCTTTGCAAATGTATTCTAATGGATCAGGTGGGAGAAGTTTTACCATTGCAAATCAATGTGATTTGATTTTGACAGCCTTAAGTGTAAGCGTTAAACAAATTTCAAATTCACAATTCACGAACTTGTATTTGCATAACAAATAGTCCTCTTAGAGAAATTTTCCACCAGTCACTTTTGGATGCTCTCAAATATTTCTCGGCTTGCCTGAAACTGTATAATTAATAGGTGTGTTGTTTGCTACAGCATAAATCACTAAATCTCTGTTAATTAGCAACAAACTTATGGTGCAATAAGTTACAGGTTGGTGCGATATTTAGGGAAAAACACTGATAAAAATATTTTTAAGCAGGCTACATAGGTTTCCGGGTATTGGCCAGGAACCCTATCATATACCAAACCAATGACACTAAACAAACCATGTGTAACACTTCAGTTATTTGTTTCCCACCATCTTTTGGTCTTTTATATCAATTCCAAGCATTCAACTCCCACTCACCCTAATGGTTACCTCTGGTTGATGTTGATGTGCAGATAACAAAAAATATTGGCACCTCGGAAATATATGAGGTCTGTCCAATAAATACGCAAACTGAGGCATAAAAATTGCAAAATTTAGTCTACATCGATTTTGTCCCCTTCAAAGTACTCTCCATTCATAGGGTCTGCACTTATTCCATCTTTTCTACTGTTTAAAGCATCCTTAGAAGTTAGGCATTTTAGTTTTCTTGTCGTTTCTTACTTCATCATGTCCACATCTTCCCAGCGATGTCCCCTCATCACATTTTTGCATTTTGGGAATTGGGAAAAGTTGCAGGGGGCGAGATCTGGTGAATAAGGAGAATGATCAAGGATGTTGATTGAATTTTTTGCCAGAAACTGGCGAACAATCAATGCTAAATGTGCAGGTGCATTGTCATGGTGAAGGATCCATCCATCGCCTTGAGTCAAATTTGGTCACACACAACACCTGAGATCTTTCAAACGCTTGAGAATTGTAAAGTAGAACTCAGCATTTATGGTAAGGACAAGGGAGTGTCCATGATCAAAGTTGTTGTAACACAGGTGATTGAAGGTTATCCCGGCCTTGCATCATCTTGTTGGCCATATTTAAAACGTTTAATCCACTTGAAAATGGATGATTTCTTCCGAACATTATCACCGTAAACAGCTGTCAACATTCCAGTAATTTTTTGATAACTTTTACCGCACTTCACCAAAAACTTGATGTTGATTCGTTGCTCCATGATTTCATCAATTTTTATTTTCAACAAAAGTAAAAACAAGGACAACAGAAACAAACACAACTGGCACCATACGTACAGCTCGACGATCCGCCAAGCACAGATGGCTCATCGTGTCTCAGGCAACTAGTGTCGCTAGTAGGCGGGGTATAGTCCATGTCATGGCCACCAGATTGCACCAGTTTGCGCATTAATTGCATAGACCACATAGGTGGACCACATAGGTGGACAGGTGGACCAAAAGCTCCCTTCTTCCCTTGAAGCATGTCACTCCAAGAGGAACATTTTGGATGTTGACCAATGAAAACCAGAGTGCAACTGGAAAAGGAGTAAATTTGCCACTCAAATATTAGTCGATCTATTTGTTTAGCATCAAGGCAACAAATAAGTGATCAAAAATTAATTTCTGTTCAGGAATTCATCCACACACTATGTTTTCTAACACAATTGTTTGGCGTTGGCATTTTGTGGAAAATTGCCAATTTTAATTAATCATAATATCCTATGGAGGCAGGAAAAATGGATGAAAGGCATATTGAGCGGTAGTGGAATGTTGAAGAAGGTAATAGAGGGGAGAATGTTGGGCAAGCGAGGTAAGGGCAGGAACAGGATAGGGATGTTGGACGGGATGAAGGGAGGAAAGAAGTACACAGAGATGAAGAGGGACCTGATATAGATTAGTTTGCTAGGTGGGGAGTCACAAAATGTTTATTTGATAGTTGTGTCCATCCGAAAAAACCTACCTTAACCGGTAGATTACCTAATAATAATTCCACCATATCATGCCTGAAACCTCTCTTTTTATTGTACTGTTGTGTACGAGGTTTGTATAAAAAGTATCGAGAAATTAAATTTAATTTGGATATTACTACAATGCCTCGAAATTCTTCAATCAGTGCATTCCTTGAGCGTGGACACACTTCTTCCAGCAGTTATTTCATGACTCAAAGGCTCCCTGGTAGGTGGTAAGAGTGCTCTTAAGGGTATGCGTGCAAGCTTCTTTGATGGCACTTAAGATGTCTTTTGAGGGAAGATTTCACTTTTGGGAAAAGGAAATAATATGCTGGTGCCAAGCCAGGACTGTAATGGGTTTGGAGGATTTTCGTGGTGCCTTTTTCATCAGGTAGTTGATTGCCGTAGAACAGGCCTTCAGGACAAGTTTGGCACAGATCTTTCACATCGCCAAATTTTCAACAATAATGGTGAGCACTGGCATACTTAACAATGCCAATATGATCTGCAATCATGTGCACACTTAACCGATGGTCTGAATTCAGCACTTCATTCCCATGTTGCACATTGTTGTTGGTTTTTGATGTCAACGGCCATCCAGCGTGGGGCTCGTAGTCCACACTCTCGTGGCCATCTTTAAAGAGCTTGTGCCACTTTAAAACTGCAGGTTGTGGTATTCTTTCAACTGTGAGCACTTGACAAATGATGCCCAACATCTTCATACCGGATTTTCCTGGTCCAACACAAAAAATTTGATGGCATAATGCAGTTCAGTTGTTCACTGCATTTTGCCTTTGCACCGAGGTACTTGATAGGACTCCACTGAAAATTCAATCTAGCCTAAACAAATGCTCACCGGCGATTGGTGCCTGGTGCGTGTTGAAGATCAGATCCCCCACCACCAAGCCTGCACGGTGCAAGTTCGCTGCAGCCTAAAGCCTTGTCAGGAAAAAATTGTGTTCGCTATTTGTTATACAAACCAGGTATCTGGTTTGTATAATAAATAATAATATCTTTTTCTTAACAGGTAAAATACCTATAATAGTAATAATATCACTCTCTGTCTCAGACTTCAATCTGGAAATGTGGGTACCAAGGACAAAGTGCGCCTGTGTAAACTATTTATTGATGTTAATCAATTTTATTTTAATTATACTCAAACTTATTTTAAGTTTGGTTGTTGGATGCCTGGATTTTGACTGAATGTGCATTTTTTTAAAGTTAGAAGTAACTTGCCAATTGAGAAGAAAATAGCAGTGCAGAAATTAAGAAGAAGAATCATAAATGGACCTTGACCAAAAAAGAATAAGAAAAAGGAAAAATGAACCACCCACCATGAGAAACAATGAATTTGTCAGTAGCAATATGAAAGGAAAACAGTAAAGGAAGAGAAAAAGTGAAAAATTGAGAAATGTACATGTTTTTAGAGCTCTAAAGGGTAAATAGTATTGCTGATAGGAAAGTGGGACAGTGCATTAATTCTGTATTGTAACATATTCTAAATTGGTGGCTAATATCACCATTGAATAATGAATTGTAGTACAAATGATTTCACCAAGTGAAAGGCTAATATCTTTGTTTCACTTTAGGTGTCAATTTTTGCTCTATACTTCTGTATGAAGAACTTTTGGAGTAAACTGCCATTATGTGACCTTGCAATTGAAAAAGAGATGATGCATTAATGAAATAGAAAAAGATATTTTAAAATCAACCACTACAAAACAATGAGTAGAGTAATGTTAATTGAAGGATGTGTGAAAGAAGATTTGTTTGACTGAAACACAGAGTAGGGAAACAGTTTTGGGCTAATATAGACATCCAGAAATTAAATATGCTTCAACAAGAAATAATCTCACTCACTGAAGGATTTGTCTAAAAGTATTTTTGGCTGATTACTTAACTCAATTAAGTCATCTTACACTCAAAGCTCTGGTGTATGTAATATGTAAAATGTCAGACCAGCTCAATATATGTATAACATTCTTTGTATGTTTCTATTCACAGGCAAGACTGGAAACCAAGTATTTGAAGGAGAAGAGGCCTGGATTCAGTGATGATCGTTATAATGAGACATCATACTACATTGAAAATGGTCAGTTCAGTAAATTGCATATTACCTAAGTTAATGCATTGAAATTCACTTTTTTATTTCTCACAGTAAAACTGTATTTCAATATTATTATTAGGTAATCTACCGGTTAAGGTAGGTTTTTGGATGGACACAACTATCAAATAAACATTTTGTAACTCCCCACCTAGCAAACTAATCTATATCAGGTCCCTCTTCATCTCGGTGTACTTCTTTCCTCCCTTCATCCCGTCCAACATCCCTATCCTGTTCCTACCCTTACCACGCTTGCCCAACATTCTCCCCTCTATTACCCTCTTCAACATTCCACTACCGCTCAATACGCCTTTCATCCATTTTTCCTGTCTCCATAGGATTTCTCTCAACAAACCCCTCTCCTCCCCCACCATTTCTAGTACTTCCTCATTTGTTTTCCTTTCGGTCCATTTCACCTTCTCCATTCTTCTCCATACCCACATTTCAAAAGCCTCCAATCTACGTCTATCCTCCTGCTTCAGCGACCACGTTTCCGCGCCGTACATAGCTACGCTCCATATCAGAGTTTTTACGAGTCTTGTCTTAACATCCCTACTCAACGTCCCCGTCATCAACTCCCTCCTCTTTGAGAAAGCATCCTTGCCTAGCGCAATTCTTCTCCTTACGTCCCTACCACTTTGACCGTGTTGGTCCAATACACTTCCGAGATATGTAAACTGCTCTACCTGCTCTATTCTTTCCCCGCCTATTTTAATATTTAGCTTAGCCTTTTTCTTTCTAGAAAATCGCATAACCTTTGTTTTATTAATATTGATTCTCATCCCATATTTATCGCACTGAACCTCCAATTCACTCAACAATGCTTGCAACCCCTTGGCTGACTGAGCAACTAATGCTTGGTCATCAGCAAACCTAACCGATTTTACGAATTCCCCTCCGACTTTCATTCCTACCTCCAGTTCTTCCCATGCCTCTTTAATCATTTCCTCTACATATACGTTGAACAGTACCGGTGACAATGGGCAACCCTGCCTTACACCTCTTCCTAACACTGCCCATCCGGACTCTCCGTTCCCCACTCGCACCTGAGCAGTCTGAGACATGTACAGGTTGCGGATCAGTCTCCTGTCCCTCCAATCCATTCCTATTTTCTGCAATACACGCATTAATTTTACCCAATTCACTCTATCAAACGCTTTTTCGAAATCTACAAAACAGGCAAAAACGTCCTGATTGTATTCTATATTTCTCTCGACTAGTGATCTCATTACTGCAATGGCATCACGCGTGCCTCTTCCTTTCCTGAACCCAAACTGATCATCCCCTAAGTAATCATTTGCCTTACTCTCTATCATTTTGTTGATGATCCTGAGAATAACCTTAGCTGCGTGGGATATCAAACTTATTGTTCTGTAATCCTCACATGACGAAGCCTTTGCCTTTTTTGGAATAGGAACTAACACCGATCTCACAAAATCTTCCGGCCAGATTCCTTCCTCATAGATACTACGAATCAGTCCATATATGGCCTTCTTCCCACCTTTCCCTAACCATTTCAACATTTCTACAGGAATATTGTCCACCCCCACAGCCTTGTTTGCTTTCATCTCCTTTAATGCCCTTTCTATTTCATCGTCGAGTATGCCTGGACCTAAGCTATCTTCTTCTACCTCATGTTCCTTTTCTATGTCTAACCTTGTCGGCCTAAGTTCTTTACCATACAGTGTTTCTATATATTCCTTCCATCTCTCTTGGATTTTTCCTGGTTCAACTATTATCTTACCCCATTTATCTTTAACTGTTAGCACAGATCTTGCCTTCTTACTTCCCGATAATAACTTAACCTTGCTGTATAGAGCACCAATTTCACCCTTCTTCTGTAGACTTTCCATATCCTCGCATTGCGTTTTCCACCATTCTTCTTTTGCTTTATTTGTGGCCCTTCTCAATTTATTGTTTAACTCTTTGTACTTCATTTTGCCTAACTCTTTGTTTACATTTTTCCATCTTCTTCTCTCGTCCATCTTTGCAATCATCTCATCCGTTACCCATGGTTTCCTTATCCTTTTCCCGTTAACGGTTCCTATAGTGTCTTTAGCGGCTTCCAATATCCCTTTCTTGATACATTCCCATTTTTCTTCGATAGCACTCAGTTCTTTACCGACATCCATCATTTTCTCTACAGCCTCCTGATACTCCTTCTTCGTTAATTCATTTACTGCTTCTAAATTCCATTTTTTAACCCGCCGCCCTTGCCTTATCTTCTTGAAACGAACATTACATTTCATAACAACTAAATTGTGGTCAGAGTCCGCGTCCGCTCCTGGGAAACTGTGCGAATTTATCACACTGTTCCTAAACCTGTGCCTAACCATAATATAATCTAACTGATACCTTTCTGAGTCACCTGGCATTTTCCATGTATACCTACGCCTTTTGTGGTGTCTAAACCATGTGTTGGTGATGACTAACCCCTGTCTCCTGCAGAATTCAATTGCTTTCTCTCCCCGTTCATTCCTTGTGCCTAACCCATAGTCCCCCACCTCACCACCATCTCTTCCTTCGCCTACCGTTGCATTCCAATCCCCCATCATTATTAAATGTTTCCCTGCAGGAACACTCGCGATGATATCCTCTAACTCATCATACATCCTATCGACTTCTTCCTCCTTGTGGTTGCTCGGTGGCATGTATACCTGAATAATGACCAAGTTCGTCGGCTCTGCTTTAATCTCTACGAGTAAAATTCTATCTGTCGCTTGCTCTATGTTGACTACGCTTCTTCCTACCCCTTTATTTAAAATTACGGCAACCCCTCGTTGGCTCTCGTCCCCGCCGCTGTATATTACTCTATAATTGTCACTCCAGTAATCCCCGCTATCCTTCCATCTCACCTCGCAGAGGCCTAAAACATCTATGTTACCTCTTTCCATCTCTCGCTTAATATTTTCTAATTTGCCTCTCCTCAACATTGTCCTGACATTCCAGGTTCCTATTCTTACTACTTTCGCCGTCTTTTGAGTCTTCTGTCCTGCTGAAGTTATTTCTTCCCTTGAAGGTATTTCAATATATTGAAATGAATTAAAACAAAGTTGAAGCTAAAACATTGGAATACTGACAAATGCATTAAGGAGAGAAAAAAATGCATTGAACATTAAATTTTGAGTATTTGTATTCCATGCACAACAAGCTAAATGAGATGCTTTGCTGACAGCGAAAAACACTTCAAATTTCTATTTTAACATAATAATGCAACCATTTCAGAGAGTAAAAATCATTCGCCTTGACCGGGATTCGAACCCCTCGATATCCGGCCGAGTGCTTTAACCAATTAAGCTACCGAGACGTCCTCTTACACTCTGAAATTTTGGGGGCTTTAAAGGAACAAGATGTTATGACAAAATACCGTACATACAATGTCACAGGTATTCGTAGTCGTGCGCGACGCGCCACAGTCCACGATGTTAATAAAGCCAATTTCAAACACTTAGGCTGTTCATACCTTAGACAAATTTCAAGAAACTGTAACAGTAACTTTAACGGAGTCACCCGCTATGTGTGCATTATAATGCAACCATTTCAGAGAGTAAAAATCATTCGCCTTGACCGGGATTCGAACCCGGATCCCTCGATATCCGGCCGAGTGCTTTAACCAATTAAGCTACCGAGACGTCCTCTTACACTCTGAAATTTTGGGGGCTTTAAAGGTTGCATTATAATGCATACATAGCGGGTGACTCCGTTAAAGTTACTGTTACAGTTTCTTGAAATTTTCTATTTTAACAAATTAATTTCTTCATTACGGTAGCATTGTAAGTATTGCCATAAGCTGCCATTATAATGCTTCCATGATATATAAAACTCAGGAAATGCATGCTTAAAATGTATTTTTTATTTGTTCACATTAGTGTATTAGTATCCTAATGCAATACAATATTTTGAGTTAATGATACCACCATCAGATTTCAATATAAATTGTCTGAAAAGTTTGATTGATTGCACTAACTAAACAGTCAAAGAAATACATTTGTGGTGAAATAATAACAATTTCATGGTAAATGAGGAAAAAAGTGCTTTTGAATTCCACAGGAAAAATTCCAAGCGATGCATCGTATTTCCTAACAGTTGTAAAATTTGGAAGTATGCATACACAGTAGTGATGTTAGGGCAGCACCACTGCGCACACTGGAAGGAGGATCTATAGGATGTATATAATATATATATTTATATACATAGGATAATCAAGAAAAGAATGGAGTAGGGAACAAATGAGTACTTGGGAGAAGATCAGTTGGGATTTGGAAAGGGCAGGGGTGTAAAGTGATGCTATGGGTCAATTATGAGGTCATTTCTAGAAAGGAAAAGAGAGTATAACCAGGATGAATATGTATGCATGCTTTGATGATTTTGAGAAGGCATTTGACAGAGTAAACTAGGGGTAGTTAATGACCACTTTGCAGAAAACTGGAATGGACTGAAGGGGTGGACAACTTATGCGGAGCCTGCCCATGTCAAACTGCAATGCACAGATAAGAATTGCGAATGTAGGGTCGGTGTGGGCAGTGGTAGGAAGAGAGGGGTGTTCATTATCTGCTGTTTTTTCAATGTATGTGCACCAGTGAGAATGTGGAGGAAATGATTAGGGAAGAATGCAAAGGGCAGGAGTGATGGTCAGAGGGAAACCCATCCGAGAATCAATCGAATTTGCGGAAGGTGAGGCATTATTCAGCCAAAGAGAGCAGACATCGCTGAGAGACTGCAGAATCAGTGGCAGAGGTGTGGGTGGAGAATTAATCATAATGAAATGAAGAAAATGAGTCTCAAAAATAGGAATGTTAGATAAACATTAAGTGGGGTGGAAGGACACAAGGTAGTGTAGTTCAACCCAGTCACCTGTTTAGGAAATGCTTTGGAAGAAGGTGATCACAGTGGTGGGAAAATTAAAAGGTGAATTCACTTGAAGAATGGGCAATACAACCAAAAAATAGGATTCATTAGAAGAGTATTGGGGACATGTTATGAAAAGGTTAAAGAGAAATGCTATAATTTGCTGGTTATACCACATTTAGAGTATAAGAGGTGGACACAGTCTTGGCGACAATAAAAGAACTGTACTTGGTGTTGAAGAAGTGTTTACACAAAGAAGTGGTAGTTGATGGCAGGTGCCTTGATTAAAGATTTAAAGACAAGACTTTTGTACATACATACTGAGCATTGAGCTTGGTTTAATGTGGTTCAGAAACGTTCATGGTCAATGAGGCAATAGGATGAGTGTGGATAGGAGGTCTTTGAGGTGTGGATGTGCAGAAGAATGGAGAAAATGAATTGATGGAAAGGGAACAAAGACGAGGCTGGTGGAAGTGAGATAGGCATTGGAGGAATTCAAAAGCAAGAGGCAAGAGATGTGGGTGCAGGAGGTGGTGGGGTGCTGAAGGATGTGGTCAGAGAGGGGAGAGAAAAGGCATTTGAGGTTAAATTGAGGAGGAGAGGAGAAAGTATAGTGAGCCAAAGAATGATTTGTTTCAATGTGGAGTTTAAGGAACTGTTTTGTCAAGTTAGTGAGGAATTGGGGGTACCATAAGTAGGGTGTAATGCCTTGGGTTCATCAAAAACCTATGCCAATCTGGTGGAGTACTGTTCCTAACGATTGGTGACCTGTACACCAGAGATGCATGCATCTCACTCACTCCCATGGCCCCTCAGGGGACTGGCACCATCCACTCGGGAACTCTTTGGATGCAGAGATGAACCGTGATGATGTTTCCTTTTGTTCACTGGATTCCTTCCTTTTGTTCACTGGATCCCTTGAGAGAACTTCTTTCCAATTACATAATATGAGCAAACTGTAAAATGCTAATTGATGAGCTGAGTCCTAAGCTGAATACATAATTACGCAAATAGTTTATTTGTGAAAAATATTATTGCTGTTTGCTTTGGAAAGGGAAGTGATAATGTTAATCTGACATACAAGGTTTGTGTAAAAAGTATTGGTAATAATTTTTCCCTGACGTGCCCGTGAAGTGCTGAATTCAGACCATTGGTCAAGTGTGCATGTGATTGCAGATCATGTTGGTATTGATAAGGTGACAGTTTACACTATTATTACTGAAAATTTGGTGATCTGAGAGATCTGTGCTAAACTCATCCCAAAGGCCTGCTCCACGGTTACCAAATACCTGATGAAAAACAGCATCGCGGCGATTCCCCAACCCCTTACAGTCACAACCTGGCACCAGCAGACTATTTCCTATTCCAAATAGTTATATCCTCCCTCAAAGGAAACCACCATGGGACCCTAAGGTGCCATCAAAGAAGCTTGCACACCTACCCTTCCCTCTGGAATCTGCCTACCAGGGAACCTTCGAGTTGCGGAAAAGCCATTGGCAAAAGTGTGTTGATGCTCAAGGAATGTACTTTGAAGAATTTTGAGGCATTGTAGCAATATTGGAAATCTATTTTTCCTGGAAATTTTCTCAATACTTTTTATGCAAACCATGTAGATGCAACAAATATTAATGGTAATTAGTTATTCTGTCACTAACTGCTAAGGTTTTCAGGAGTTGTTGATTCAATGAGCTGAAAACTTATTGGGATGTACCGAAATCTCTATGAAGCATGTCTGACTGTGTATCACTCATTCATCTTGAACTCATTTAATGTTGAAGTAATTAAGCATCCATAATGCACCCACCACCTGAATTGCAGTCTTGAGTCAGCAACTATTTATGTATTTTACACAGGTCTGAGGAAGGTATATCCATACCACTTCACATTTACAACCTTTACAAAAGGCCGTTGGGTTGGACAGAAAATTTTGGATGTTTTTGCAAAAGAATTCCGTTCACACCCCGCAGATGAATATGTGAGTAGTCAACATTTTTCTGTTTTTGTTATGTTAAACTTTACAATTGAGATTTGTTTATAACTATTAACATTCAAACAAATATATTGGTACTTTTTCACAGATGTGTTTTGGTATATGTTTCACCATGGTATGACATCAACTGATGTGCTGCAAAGTGGAAGGTGAAAAGTCTCCATTTTTCAAACTTGTCAACTGTTCTTTGGTTCATATTTTGGAACTCCTGCCAGTCCAACGGGCACGCAGAGTTGCATTTATTGCATTGTAATTTGTGCTTGTGTGCTGCTTGTACTAGATTGAGGGTTACGTAAAAGTTAGGCTTCAGGGCACTCAGCAAGGGATTTGATATTTTATGTGACAAGTTTCTGGCAAATGGGAGTTTGCACCATTTGACAGGAGGTAGGTTCCTTGAATCCAGATGTGGTTATGCTGTTCATTGCTCTATTCTTTTTGAATTACTTTGTCGCTCAGTCTCCAACTCTGGCTTTTGTTGGCAGTAATTGACTTGATAGCATCCAACTCCGTGTTGAATTCAGTTGGGAAAAAGAGATGTTTGATAGGTGATGTATCATTTGGAGAAGGGTGGTGTGTTTGTTTGTGTGAAAAATGATTTGTTGAATATTAAGGTATAATATGGTCTGCCCTCCCATGGACTACAATCTTGACGTGGTGGAAGGGCTTGTGCGTTCCGATGACCCCTAGACCTCTGTGCTGGCAGGAGTAATAATAATTGCTCCTGATTGGGTCACCCATGCCAGATAGGTCAAAGGTTAGGAGCCAGGCGAGAGGTAGTCCACACAGAGTCCTCAGTAAGTCGGCTGCAGAGGGCGTCTGACCCCAGTGGGGTGGCCATTAAGTGATGGTGTCACGTTAAAAACACTATTGAGGAAGGCAACGGGAAACCACCTCAATTATTATTCCCAAGATTTTTATGATGGTAAGTATAGAGAAATTGAGTCCTGGCAACTGCGGGACTCAGCTCAATTGGTTATGTGTTGTGCCTGGCAGTGGGGGAGGCAAGGCTTCCGCGGTCCTCATCCCACCAAACCCTTGCAGGGGAGAAATAACAGCAGCAGGACAGAAGACACAGAAGAAGATGAAAGTAGTTAGAATAGGAACATGGAACGTCAGGACAATGTTGAGGACAGGAAAATTAGAGAATATTAAGTGAGAGATGGAAAGAGCTAATATAGATATCTTAGGTGTATGCGAGGTGAGATGGAAAGATTGCGGGGATTACTGGAGTGATAATTATAGAATAATATACAGCAGCGGGGACGAGAGCTAACGAGGGGTTGCCATAATATTAAATCCAGAGGTAGGAAGAAGCGTAGTCAATGTAAGGCAAGCAACAGATAGAATATTAGTAGTAGAGATTAAAGCAGAAACGACAAACTTGGTCATTGTTCAGGTATACATGCCACCGAGCAACCACAAGGAGGAAGAAGTCGATTGGATGTACGATGAGTTAGAGGATATAATCACGTGTGTTCCTTTAGGGAAACATTTGATAGTGATGGGGGATTGGAATGCGACGGTAGGCAAAGGAGGAGATGGTCATGAGGTGGTGGGGGACTACGGTTTAGGCACGAGGAATGAACACGGGGAGAAAGCAATTGAGTTCTGCAGGAGACAGGGGTTAGTCATCACCAACACATGGTTTAGACACCACAAAAGGCATAGGTATACATGGAAAATTCCAGGTGACTCAGAAAGGTATCAGATTATATTCTGGTTAGGCACAGGTTTAGGAACAGTATGATAAATTCGCACAGCTTCCCAGGAGCGGATGCGGACTCAGACCACAATTTAGTTGTTATGAAACATAACATCCATTTCAAAAAGATAAGGCAGGGGCAGCGGGTTAGGAAATGGAATGTAGAAGCATTAAATGGATTAGCGATGAAGGAGTATCAGCAGACTGTAGAGAAAATCATGGATGATGGTAGAGAGCTGAGTACTATCGAAGAAAAATGGGAATATATCGAGAAAGTGATATCGAAAGCCGCAAAAGACACTATAGGAACTGTTAACGGGAAAAGGATAAGGAAACCATGGGTCACAGATGAGATGATTGCAAAGATGGATGACAGAAGAAGATGGAAGAATGTAAGCACAGAGTCAGGCAAAATGAAGTACAAAGATTTAAACAATAAATTGAGAAGGGCCACAAATAAACAAAAGAAGAATGGTGGAAAATGCAATGCTAGAATATGGAAAGTTTACAGAGGAAGGGTGAAATTGGTGTGATCTACAGCAAAGTTAAGTTATTATTGGGAAGTAAGAAGGGAAGATCTGTGCTAACAGTTAAAGATAAACAGGGTAGGATAATAGTTGACTCAAAAAAGATCCAAGAGATATGGAAGGAACATATAGAAAAATTGTATGGTAGAGAATTTAGGCCAACAAGGTTAGACATAGAAAAGGAACATGACGTAGAAGAAGATAGCTCGATAGGTCCAGGCATACTCTACGATGAAATAGAAAGGGCGTTAAGGGAGATGAAACTAAATAAGACCATTGGGGTAGACAACATTCCTGTGGAACTATTGAAAGGTTTAGGGAAATGTGGGAGGAAAACTCTATTTGGACTTATTTGTAGTATCTATGAGGAAAGAATCTGGCCGGAAGACTTCGTAAGAAAAGTGTTAGTCCCTATTCCGAAAAAAATAAAGGCTATGTCATGTGAGGACTACAGAACAATAAGTTTGATATCCCATGCTGCTAAAGTTGTTCTCAGGATCATCAACAAAAGGATAGAGAGTAAGGCAAATGATTACTTAGGGGATGATCAGTTTGGGTTTAGGAAGGGGAGAGGTACGCATGATGCCATTGCAGTAATGAGATCACTAATCGAGAGGAATATAGAATACAATCAGAACGTTTTTGCCTGTTTTGTTGATTTTGAAAAAGCATTTGATAGAGTGAATTGGGAAAAATTAATTCGTGTATTGCAGAAAATAGGAATGGATTGGAGGGACAGGAGACTGATCCGCAACCTGTACATGTCTCAGACTGCTCAGGTGCGAGTGGGGAATGGAGAGTCCGGATGGGGAGTGTTAGGAAAAGGTGTAAGGCAGGGTTGCCCATTATCTCCGGTGCTGTTCAATGTTTATGTGGAAGAAATGATTAAGGAGGCTTGGGAAGAGCTGGAGGTGGAAGTGAAAGTCAGAGGGGAGTTTATAAAAGCAGTTAGGTTTGCTGATGATCAGGCTCTGGTTTGTCAGTCGGTCAAGGGGTTGCAAGCATTGCTGAGTGAATTGGACGTTCAGTGCGATAGATATGGGATGAGAATCAATATTAATAAAACAAAGGTTATGCGATTTTTCAGAAAGAAAAAGGCTAAGCTAAACATTAAAATAGGCAGGGAAAAAATAGAGCAGGTAGAACAGTTTACGTATCTCGTAAGTGTTTTGGATCAAGACGGTCAAAGTAGTAGAGACGTAAGTGAAGATTTGCACTAGGCAAGGAGGCTTTCTCAAGGAGGAAGGAGTTGATGATGGGCTTTGAGTAGGGAGGTTAAGAAAAGACTCATAAAAACTTTGACATGGAGCGTAGCTATGTACAACATGGAAACGTGGTCGCTGAAGAGGATAGACGTAGATTGGCGGCTTTTGAAATGTGGGTGTGGAGAAGAATGGAGAAAGTGAAATCCACTGAAAAGAAAACAAATGAGGAAGTACTAGGGATGGTGGGTGAGGAGAGGGGCTTGTTGAGAGAAATCCTATGGAGGCAGGAAAAATGGATGAAAGGCATATTGAGCGGCAGTGGGATGTTGAAGATGGTGATAGAGGGGAGAATGTTGGGCAAACGAGGAAGGGGCAGGAACAGGATAGGGATGTTGGACAGGATGAAGGGAGGAAGGAAGTACACAGAGATGAAGAGGGACCTGATATAGAGTAGGTTGCTTGATTGTGTTTCGTTTGGAGTCGCTAGTTAATTATGTGATAATTGTGTCCATCCAAAAACCTACCTTCACCGGTAGATTACCTTATAATATAATGTGGTCTGCAAAGGAAGGTTTCCTATGCACGAGATACTGAATTCATCCCTATTGCTAGTTGTAAGTATTCTCCCACTGCCTCATCCAGGATTATAGCAAAGAGGCAATCAGTCAAATGTTTTCAATGGTGTCATTATGTCAGCTTATAATTTTTCAAGTGTATTCATGAAGAGGTGGTCACTCTGAACCCACCTTGTACATATCAGATTAGTTAAAACTTGTAAATATTGTGGTTGAGGGCCTTGCCTCCAAATTGAACATTTACAGGTTTTGTATGGTGAGCTACATTGTGCAAGAGAGCATCCTGATGTGGGGAAACCATGGGTACCACATTCCTTCTTAACCTCTCCTAGTCAAACCCTGGCATTAGTTTTAGCAAAGCCAAACATTAGTTTCATGTTTTGATGTGATAAGCATTAGTTTTACAAGATGTGCATAGTCAAGTCTGAAGCAGTGAATCTGATTTAATACCTAAGATACTTTTTGATGAGGGAAAACCCTGGGTCATCTCATGGAAATATGTAGGTTCAAAAAATAGATTCTACAATTTCATGTTGTTCAAGAGTCAGAGCTTATCTGAGGCAGAGCTTTAACACCTCAAACAATTTCGGTGCAGTGAATATAGTGAAGTGAGTTGTGAAGGTGAGAAGTGTAAAAAATATTGGGAATGGTAGTCCTTCAACTTGAATCGTCTCTCCAAACCAGTTTAATGTTTTTCAGGACTTTAGGAAGAGATGTTACTGAAAAATTGTTATAAATTATTTTTAATTTTGTTCAAAGGATACTTTTTGATTTTCATCTTCATTAAATGTATGCATGAAGCATTAGTATGTTTATTATAACAGCATGTGAAAAATGAATGAATTGTTATTAAGAATTATTTGTTTTGACTAAAATAAAAATTAAAAACATTTTTAATATAAAATATATTCAGCACCATTTATAAGACCTTATTTATTATTAAAACGCACATGTGCAGATAGACAATGTCAGGTGGCGCACAAGTCCCAAGTATTACAATCAAACTTGCCTTGGACAAATAAAATGACATCTCATATCCAATTACTATCACAAAAGATAATAAATAAAATCAGTCAGTAAAAAAACAACAACTTAAAGGAAACTTCCAAACACAAAACTTGAACACAAAAATGGTTTTTAATTGATATTAATTGGTATTAAATGCAATTAATTCCCATTAAGAGGGATTATTTTAGAAAATTTAATATTAAATTATTAAAACAAATATCAAAATAGAAAATGTTAGTTAATTTTGCTCTACCTATTCTCTTAATATCCTTCCTTGATAAAAGTATTTCATTCATGTGGTAACTAAATGAAAAAGTATAATTGGTCAACGGGACCTAACCTCCCTGATATGTTAAAATTACCAGAGAAAGTGAGGGGCCAGAGAAGGAAGTTGTTAATTAACCAAGTTATTGAAATTTAGAATTTCTTAAATGGGCACTCTTTTCTCTTAATAGGAACAAGCAATACGAAGTGGATCCTTGACTGTCAACTGCAAAAAAGTTGACGTTGACTACTGTTTGAAGCACAATGAGCTACTGTCCAACACTGTTCACAGGTATGGAATAATGTCTTGAAATATTTTTAATGTGAAATAAGTATGTGTTTGTGTATTCCAGATAAAACTGCATAATTTGTAGTGTGCTAAACTAGTCATAGTTACATGCTTTCAAGTTTTTTCAATTTGGATGAATAACTGAAAGGTTTGAGAATGATTGAAAAATTCATTGTTTACATAAAAATTTGTGCATAGCTTATTAATACTCTTTGAATCCATGATTAATTTACATCTTCTGAGTTAATTACAGTAGCAAACATGTGTATAATGGTCCAGCTTCTACATATCACTATTTGGGAAACTCCAAATTAGATGTGTACAATTTGAACAGTGCTTATCATGAGGGAGTAGTATATTTTCATTGACATGTCCATCTTTCCTCTTTGACCACCCTTAGCTGCTGCCTTTAAATGATGGATCTTGCTTATACCTCCTTTGGGCCCTCAGCCTATTAGGAAGTGGTGTTAAAGTCTTTTTTTTTACAGGAGGATTTTAATGTGTGCGAATCTGTCAGCATTTAAATATTTGTTTCTCTTTCATTGGAATCACAGTCAGCCTGTACACATTCAACTGCAACTCCTTTGTACACACCAGTCAATCCTATTCCCATTGGAGGAGAAGCAGTCTTTTTCTTTCATCCCCCATCCCTCCTTCTCAGTGGCCACTAATCCTTTTGTAAAAAGATCCATGATGTGCACTGTTCAGCAGTAATCTAATTTCCCACCTGTCTGGCCTCCATTACCACCAGTTATCTGCTTGGCTCATTATCATACACATGGATGATACTGGTGTAGTACTTATATCAGTTCATACAATTCAGTTGCGGGATTAGGGCCCCTGAGCCGATCATGGATCTACCTTCTTGCCATCCAAACAATTCACTTAAATGTGGCTGTGTTTTTTGGTGGGTGGTGCCTGCTCATTGATCAGGGACCATGCCTTCAGTTGGCCCATTATGATAGACAACATTTATTATTATCATGCAAAGATAATAATTGTTCCAGTGAATTCAAAACAATTACAGTAAACTTACCTTTGTTGATGGCATTGTGACTGCAGAATATCAGTTTGTGGTCTGCATTAAATGTTCATAGTTACTTCATACCAATATGTTTCATTTATTTTGTAGCATTCATCCTTGTTCAACCATGGGGTGCAGGAAGTTACTCGATCTTGTTATGTATTTTTATCTTAAGAGTATGATGTGATTTGCCACTGTCCACTAATCGTTAGACAGCTGACGTGCCCATTGCAGACTAGAGCTGGTGCACTGTATGACTTGCTTTCCGCATACTGTTGTGGTATTTTACAAAGCAAAATTTTTCAACTTTTCTGAGTGTGTTAAATGTACCTCTGGCCCAATGATTATTGAGCAGGACTTGTATTCACTGGAGTTCCATTGCTTTGCAATTGAGTTGTCAGCTAAATGTCTACTGCTTTGCTGTCAAAATTGTGAATGCTGAAGCCATTTGGTAAAATGTTTTACCCCTATCTTTTAAGTTCTGATTTAACTAGCCATAACTTGGGCTTTAACAATTGAGAAGAGTATATGCATCACAGGGTACATTTTCAGGCATGAGGTCCCTGTTACTGCAGAACCTATAACAATTGTTCATGCTGATAAAGAGTTGGTTGTGGTGAATAAACCAGCATCAATTCCTGTAAGTACCATCTACCATTAAGCACCAAATCAAGTAGGTTAAATGTAAATAATGCAAAAGTAATATGTCATGCTTTTTTTAAGTTAATTGAAGTCCATTGCATGCCTTCCTTTGGCATAAAATGCATTTCAGGATCATATCCACCCTCACCATCCTCTGGATACTCTTTCCTAAATTCAAGTTGTATGATTTCTTGGAGGGCTGGGTCTTTCTTAGGCCTCAAAGAAAGTGCACTGAAGCAATTTGTCTCACTTGCTTTGAATTTATGAATTTCACCTGCCATGGGACTTATTTCTCAGTGAGCTCCACCCCCTCCCCTCTTATGGAAATAATCTTTGGGTTGAAGGCTGTAGTATACTTCTCTTTAGTTTAAAAAGATAAATTACTCTATTCAAATGACATGCTATAAATGAAAATTCTACTTATGATTTCCTATTACACATTAATAGCCAAAACAACCGAAGTACCTTTTATATATGTGACTTGAAATAACATTTTCCCCTTCCATCTTGTGTAAGAAATCTTTCTATTGCTTCAAATCAGAACAGCCATAGCTCAAATCATGTCACCAAGTGCTAATATTTCCCAAGAGACACCAAATCATTCATATCATTTAGTTGATCTTGCTGATGTTGGCATGCTGAGCTCTAGCTTCCCTGCATGATGCAATTGACGGAACTGTCCTCATAGTGCCGTTAACAAGTAAGCATTTTCTCTGATTGTTAGGATGTTTCTCCTTTCTTGCCACACAACAACCATACTCAACCACACTCAGCCAAACACTGATTCAGAGAATTCTACAGCATAACTTCCTTTTTTAAAGGGGTTCTGATTTATAAAAAAGGAAGCTATGTTGCCGCACCCTGTAGCAACTAGAAAATGGTCAGACATCGTCTAATAAAAAATAGATGACTTCTTTAAGATTGGCTGGCCGTTGAATAATTTGTGCAATTTAAGTATTTACTGTATTGATTGATCATTTACTTTTCCCTGAATTGGCTGAAGGAAGAAATATTTTTGATAATATATTGTAAAATGTGTCACAAAAGTCAAAATTAACAAACTCCATATGTTTCCAAACAGGTTCATCCATGTGGCAGATATCGCCACAACACCGTTGTTTTCATTCTGGCCAAAGAACATGGTCTGAGGGGCCTGAGAACAATCCATCGCTTGGACAGGTTGACCTCAGGAATTTTGCTCTTTGGGAGAAATTCACAAAGGACTAAGTTAATGGAGCAACAGATTCGGAATCGTCAGGTTCAAAAGGAGTACATCTGCCGAGTGGAAGGAGAATTTCCAAGGTAAAAGATAGTGCAACTCATTCTTTGTTTTCCATTTCCTCATTTCAAATGAACATTTCTTGGTCGAGTGAAAGAGATCAATTTTCCACTTTATCACATTCCGTATTTAGACTTATAGCCAAAATCAGTTTGTCATTTTCAATTTATTGGTGGGCCATAAGTTTCTTTGGGAAATTTCTTGCAAGTATGCATTGGAATGTGTGACACATAGAAGGCTTGATGGAATCTTGTGTTCTGGTCACTAACTTCTTGTTCTTGTGTTTGTCACCAGCTGGTTCCATTCAACTATAGTTCTGTTTAAAAAAAGTATTTATTCTTATTTGTTTTTTCTGTTCTTACTTTTATTTCAATACTGTGGTCATTTTTTCTCTTAAAGTTTGGTTTTTCTGTCTCTTTCCATAAATCTTCCCACAATTCATCATTTTTAACAATTCTGTTAATCTTACCCAAACTACTCCTTTTTCTTCTATTTTCCAAACTCTCCCATTTAAGTATATCAAACATTTTCATAAGATCTGTTCTTTCTTACCTTCCAAGTACATATCTTGCTGCCTTTCTTTGAACTTTTTTTATCTTTTCAATATGTTCCACCCCATATGGATCCTGTATTCTAGGCTAGAGCTAACCAGTACCTTATATGTTTTTTCTTTTGTAGCTACGCTACTTTCTTTTAAATTTCTCATTACTCAATGAAGTATTTTAAATGCCTTGCATTTCATATTATCTACTTAGACTCCCCACCCAAGGTCCCTAGTTAAGTAAACGCCTAAATATTTGCAATGAATGCTACATGGGTTCTTTCTTCAAAGAGGGTATAAATATCCTTTTTTGCATTCTTTATATTTAACTACTATTATTATTTACCATACTATTATTTGTTACCCAGTGACCACGGCAATCAATGACATTTTGAAGTATTACGCGGTCATTTACATGTCCTACCCATATGTATATAATGCAACCATCAACAAAGAGTCTTACTTGGGAATGTAAATTATGTGGGAGATCTTTTACATAAATTAGGAAGAGTAATGGCCCTAGAACACTGCCTTGTAGAATTCCTGCTATAGTGTTTGTCTCTTTTGAAAATGTATGCCCTATTTTCACTTTTTGAATTCTGCTTGTTCGAAAATTTTTTATCAGTTGCTTTACCCTCAAATCCAATGGCAATGATTCCAACTTTAACAATAATCTACCGTGAGGCACTTGGTCAAAAGTTGCCGAAAAATCAAAGATTACCACTTTAACATCCCTTCCTTTTCATCTATTATGTCACCATTATATTGGCATAAGCCCAAAAGCTGCATTTTGCGTGAGTATCTCATTCTATCTCGTGCCCACCATTCCCGAAAGTAGTCAGCGATTCTTTTTTCCATTATTTTGCAGACAGCTGATGTAATGCTTACTGGTCTATAATTCTTGGCTATTGTTTTATTCCTTCTCTTGAAAATTGGTGTAATGTTTGCTTTGTTCCAATCATTGGGCAAGGCATCATTATTTAAAGTTGCTTTGAATAGATGACTCAGGTACAAAGCTATTGCAGTATCACCCAGTTTAAGAATATCAATTTAAATATTGTCCAGTCCCACAGATTTATTCTTCCTCATCTTCCTTGTTTTTTTCACAAAATACAAGTCCTCCACAGTAATACTGTTTGTCGAGGGAAGTGAGCTTGTTTTGTGTTGTTACCCTAACAAAGCTCTCTCTTGTTTCTGAGCTTGATAGGCAAGCCTTATTTTTCATTTTAATTTTCTATGCCCCGAAAAACATCTGTAAAGCAGGAGTTGAAAATATTTACTATTTCTACAGTGTCATTTATAATCCTACTATTATTAGTTTTTATATGTTTATGCCTTCCCTGTTGTCTTTCCTCATTGTCATGTATCTCTATGGATATAAGAGGCATGAAAGAAATTGAAAACCAAAGAATGCTGAGGGAATACATGGCATCGCTGCAGACCTAATCTAGAATTTAGGGAAATGAGGGAGGAAGACATTTGATGGACTTATCTGAGCATTAACAGGGAAAGGGAATCGGGCCAGAAGTATTTAAGCTCATCTCAAAAAAGGGAAAGCAGCTGTGAGAGGACTATCAGTCTGATGGCGCATACGTAAGGGTTATTACGGTGAAAATTTAATATAACGAGAGCTGATAAAATCACTTACTGTGTCAAATTCTCATCATTACTGATGGTGCTTTAATAATTACTTAATAGCTATTTCCTATGACTTTTCAGACAATTTGGTTGTTCTATGCAATATGCCTGAGGATATAACGAGGAAATTGTGCCAGCTGAAGGGAAATTGAGCTCTAACAAATGTGTACAATATATATTTCCCAGTGGGGTAATGTGCAATGGGTAAACCATTCAAGAATACCTCAATTTTATGCTCAGTTCACAGGTGGATTGCCATGAGCCCATTCATGTTGTAAGCTACAAAATTGGTGTCAGCAAGGTGTCTCCTACTGGAAAGCAGTGCCACACAGATTTCCAGAGACTCTCCTACAATGGAAGCACAAGTGTGGTGCTTGCTCGGCCACACACAGGCCGCATGCACCAAATACGCGTCCACTTACAATACCTTGGTGAGTGTCTGCTATTCACATATTATCCTTATGGCTCTCAGTAATTTTATGCATAAATGCCTGTTAACTTTAATTTGATGACAGTCTATACATTTTTCTGAACCTCAGTGTACAATGGAGTACAGTACACTTAATAAATGTGTATATACAGACCTACGTAATAAAGTAAAATAAGATATCATATATTTTAGAGCAAGGTGAAGTTGATGGTCGGAAATGGCGGAGGTAGAGAGGAATTTAGGTGATCTATGTCTGCATAGGAGTAGATTTATAGAGGAGTGTTTTCATCTTGTAGAATCATTTTAGTGTATCTGTTTTTGAATGAAGTGATTGGCTGTCAATTTTTAATGTCCTTTGGCAAAGTGTTCCAGAGTCTACAGGCTATTACATGGAAAGATTTGCTGCAAGTTACTCTGTTGTGTCAAGAGATTAAGTAGATATAATTTCCCCTGGTGTTGGCACTATGCATAGTGTGAATGAGGACAAGTTTATCAGATAAGTACTTAGGTAGGTAATTATTTTTATTTTTGAAGAGAAGTGAGAATATATGCAGATTCCACCAGAATAATGTTCCTGTAATTTATGTGTAGTATTCTTGTAGTTGCTTTTAAGAATAATTTGCAATACTCTTGAGGGTTGGCATTGAAAACATGTTCATTAGATGGTGGTTAGTTGGAATGGTTGGGCTCACTTACTGGCTTCCTGCCATGAAGTGGGCAAGTCCTCGTGGTGGCACCTTTTCTTCATGCTATCTCTATTTGGGTGTTGGATATAGAACACTTCAAGTGAAGTGTGTCACGTTTCCAATGAGATTTTAAACCGTGGGTTAAAAAAAAGTGTCTTTTATTAAGAATAGTCCAACACCCAAGTTTCTCTCCACACTCATTCTTCCCCCATTCCATAGAAACCCTACCTGTACACCTAATCACCCCCACTTATCCCCCTAAAGATGCACATATTCTCAGCCATTAGTTGCCTTTCCCTTAGCAAACACTACTATATGTTGAATGTAAAGGTCTGGAATAAAAATGAATTATGAAACAAATAATGAACAGTCATTTGACTGTTCGTGTCAGGATGGATAAACCATTGAAATTGTGTTCAGTATTGCAATGAAGCCTAGCATGTTCTGCAATTTTATTACTGAGAGTTCAGTTTCATCATGTTGTATGAGTTGAGTTGCCTTTAAGGTGAGCCAATTGCCTGGATAAACAGATGCTAACCATTGCTTATGTTCAGGAATTAATTTCAGTGCAGTGATGCCGGCATTTAAAGGTTGAAGCTGGCTCATTATGCTGTATGTAATTACAGCTATTTGAGGTTTCAGTTAGTTCTTTTTATCTTTCATAGCTTCTGTTCTATCTATCTGCAACTTCATCCCCCTGTCATCTACCCAGCCCTTAGGATGAGTGTGCACAAACACATCGGTTGGCAGTTTTTCCTTTTGGAAATCAAAAGAGCCATCAGCCCAGCATGACTGTAATTTGTTTTCTCATGGCCTTAAATTTTGAAAATTATACTTTTTGCCCCCTTAGAATATACAGTTTGTCTGATGGTACATTAAACATGAGTGGGACCTCATCCATGTTTCCTATTTGTTTAAGTTCAAAATTTTCTATTTTACTTACATTTTTGACAAATTTATGCAATTTGATAATCTTGTCTTATTATATTGTTGGCATCTTTTGTGCTATTTTAGTTTCATTCCTCATATGTAAGTCATTTCTCTTCATGAATCTGGAATAACATGTTGTTGATCCAGTGAACTCAGCAATGTCTCTCTGTTAGTAGCAATCACTCTTGCTTGTCAAATAGTCTTTTTTGAGGAAACTGAAAATCTCATTCATCTGTGGTCTAATATCCTAGATTTTAATTCTTTCTTTAGTTCCAACCATTGTACAATGCCATGTTGCAGGATGTGTTCATTGCAAACAGCTTTTTATAGTTCTTCTTCCTGTCTTTGTCAAGTTATTATCATTTTTCAAGTTGACTGTGATCTGAAAATTTCCTCAGCTGCCACTTCTGTGTTCTTTGGCGTACGTTATCCCTCTTAGCTGGAATACAATATCATAACACAATCTGCATTGTTTTTTAGCCATGCTCTGCTACAAATTCTCAGAATAAAAATAAATTTTATGATTTATGAGAAATGTTTCAATTAAATGTTTTTTCTATTATTTGAAAATGAAGTAATACCCTGCTGTTTCTCATGCTTTAGTTGATGTGCACATTTGATGAGTGCAATTATCCACGGTTGCACATGTGCAATAGGCTCATGGTCATCCAGCAATGGCCATTCTGGCTACTTGCTTACACCCTCACTTACCCCTACTGTTGAGCGATAAATTCCCCTATAAGAATTAAGGGTGCTAACTCATGGAAAGAATGCAGATGTACTGCCAGCGTACACACCCTAAGGGAATTTTGTGTTAAGTTGGGAAGTGCACTGTTCTCATCCAAATGGAAGACATGATTTCACCAGCTTTTCTCTGATTAAATAACACATACATTTGAACATTTAAGAAAGAGTAACTTCAGTGGATCTGAACTCATTTTACGTGAATACTCCTTCATTTAGAGTGAAGCAAAAATATTTCGTGTTACTCATTATTTTTACAAACCAGAAAAAATAATGGAAAAATTGATTCACTATCATCCTTTTGCAAAAAGGCACAATGTAATAGAATGCTTAATATATAGCAGCAGTTTTTGGCAAATTTCAACCCATAATATTGATTACTGGCACATAAGATGCAATAAATCTGCCACATATGTCAATAAGTAAGTCACAAATGTCAGTAAGACAAACGCAAGAGATGTTATGAACATTTCATTGGGAATGCTTGGAACATCCACCGTCCACAATCCCAACTTAGCGCACAGTGATTTCCATCTGTTTGGTCCCCCGAAAAACTAATTGGGTGGCCGACGTTTGGAAAATAATGATGGGTGTAGGTCATAGAAGTGACTCTTTGGCTACCACAGCAAACAAAAGATTTCTTTCCTGCCAGCTCATATCATGGACTTGTAAAGAGATGCGATAACTGTTCCTGAATGTACAGCATGAATATGTAGAAAATTGAAATTTATTTCAGGAAGTTCATTAGGTTATTATTGCTTCTATCCATTTTTGTGAGTAATTTATTACACCCTTCTCTACTCCCTACCCACCAGACACATCCTCACATTCTGTTCTCTGAATTAAAGTTTTTGCTTTGATCTCTTCATTAAAATGCTATGCCAACTACACGAGTGATGAAATATCTCCCCAACTCCCACCTTCTTTTTCACCAGGTTTTCCAATTGTGAATGACCCCTTGTACAATAGCACTGTTTTTGGACCGAACAAGGGTCGAGGAGGGGATTTTGGTGGCAAGAGCGATGACGAGCTCATCCGAGACCTCATATCGCTCCACAATGCCGAGAACTGGCTTGGCGTCCTTGAGAGCGATGCAGATGTCGAGGAGAGGGCACCGCGACCCCGTCTGCCCTCGGAAGGGGTGGGGGGCAGCAGGAGTGGAGGTGGGGAGGAGGGCAAGATGGCGACGTTCATGGGGATGGTGGACGAGGCATCTCGAGGAGTGGTGCGGGAGGTGCCAGTTGGCCAGGGGGAGGAGGGAGGTGGGGGTGGCACAGGAGCAGTGGCTGGTGAGGGCAGTGGGGCACTGGTGTCGACAGTTGGCACCCAGACACTAGGCAGGGGGGAGGAGGATGAGGAGAATGGTGACAGTGTGGATTGGGTGCCCCTGCCAGCGAAGCCACTTCAGCCATTCGACCCGAACCTCCTGACTGTGGATGAACATTGCCACGAGTGTAAGGTTAACTACCGCGATCCAAAGCGGAAGGACCTTGCCATGTACTTGCATGCCTGGAAGTATGGGGTAAATTCATTTTATTTGTCCACTTATTTGCAGTAAGGTCTTACATTGGCTATCCTAATTTGTAACCCAAACCACTGTCTGAACTTGAACATTGGCAAGGTTCAATATAGCCTGAGAGTATATGCAACCAAATGTGGTCGAATGTAATTTGAGAAATTCCATTGCTTGGGCAAAGCAAGGCGACTTTCGCTGGACTGGAGCATGGCTCTCAATTTCACTGAGTGAAATTGAGAGCCATGCTCGAGGGAAGAGATGCATTGAAGGGTAGACCAAATCACTGTAGTAAATGTTTGCACTTATGTCCATGATTAAAACTTTGACTGTAAACAATAAGGAATGAATGCCCTTAATATAATTCCTTGTTTTAGGAAAAAAGTTAATATTCTGGTTGTCTATTGTAAATCACGGTACAATTACTTCACAAATTATTCTGAGTACATATGATGAATTTTCATGTATTTCGTGAAGAAGGGTGTACTAAAGGTCACTTTATGATTGAAAACACACGTCATGATTGTGTGTGTCCTTTTAAATTTATCATCTACTTTGATTGTAGTTTTCCTATGCTTTATACCACTGGATATTTAAATTGTATATACTGCTTTTGCTGTCATGTTTCTATCACATGTACCGTATTTCCCAACCCATAAGATGCACCGGCACTTAAGATATGCTGTGATTTTTCAGATTAGAATTTACAGAAATACTTGGATCTGTCAGGAAGGATCAAAATATTTTCATGTTAACATGTAATAAGAAGAAAATCGAAAAGTTACATTTAAAAATTAGCAGCATTTGTCAACATTTATTTAGCCTTAGTCCAAAAACAGCACTTTTTGGCCTTTACATCTGACTATTAACAGTGAAAACAATAGAGACGATTACAAATACCCAAGTCCCAGGTGGAGGAAAACCCAGCCAGGTGGAATTCGAACCCACAACCCTTGGATTTGAAGATGAGAATGTTACCCCACTGTCTCTGAGGCCAGCATTTATTCATTGAAGAATCCCAGAAATTCATCAACACTGCTGCTAAATCAATTCCACAGTTATTTGTCACTTTCTTCATACACAATGTCATTTTCACTTCCATCTAGCAATTTTACATGTTTTAAAAGACGTTGTGATAGTTTCACTTTTAATTTTTTCATGCCAGGATTGTTTAACCCACTCACAAAAACCAGAAATATATGGCAAACGCACATATGAGGTGTGTTCAAAAATTTAAATGGGATTTTTAATTTTTCGGACGATAATATTTGTTTATTCTTATACATTGATGTTGTCACGTTCAAAATAGTTCCCATTGGAGATTATGCACTTGTGCCAGTGCTTCTTCCAATCCCCGAAACACTTCTCAAACTCGATCTTTGAGATAGCCTTTAGTTCTCTCAGCGATGCGCTTTTAATGTCATCTACGGCTGTAAAACAATGGCCCTTCAAGGTTCTCTTAATTATTGGAAATAGGAAAAAGTCACATGGAGCCATATCTGGCAAATATGGAGGCTGGGGCATTGTTACAGTATTGTTTTTGGCCAAAAATTCACGAACAAGCAATGAAGTGTGCGCTGGTGCATTATCGTGGACAAAAGCCATTTTGGAACACTTTTGCTGCCACACGTTTCATACCCAAAAAATTGGAAAAAATGTCATGACATGATCTAATCGATATGCCGACATCATCAGCGACCTCTCTAACTGTGATTCGGCGATTGTTCATAACCATTTCTTTCACTTTTTCCACATTTTCATCGATTGTTGATGTGCTGGGGCGTTTGTCATCTTCAAGGTCTTCACGGCCTTTTTGGAAATGCTTATACCACTCGTAAACTCTTGATTTACTCTTAACAGACTCACCATAGGTCTTTGTTAACCTTTCACACACTTTATTACACTTTATTTAATTTTTTATGCAAAATTTGATAGAAATTCTTTGATCCATTTCTTTCAACAAACGAAAATCGCCGAGCTCATAAAACATGTCTAACCTTATGCAACCTGTGGCTGTCACAGACAAAGTCCACAATGAAAACAGCTGAAAGTTTATGATACTTCAGGGGTGTATATACCAACATGAAAAAAAAAGTTTGACAATCGGACTCTCCAAGCCCGCGAAATGAAAAAATTCCCATTAATTTTTGAGCTCACCTCGTATATTCATTTTCGATGTTACATTTCTTTAAAGTTTGACTCTGTATTATTTCAAATTGTTAGAGGACGTCCAGTCTGAGTCCCTTCTTTTCCAGGTGGAATACTTTGGGGGATGACATTGCTGGTGTGCTCTCCTCGATCAAATGTTTTGAGAACAAAGATGCCAATTTTTTTTATTTTTGAAACAAGAGTTCATGTTCCTTGATTCTCTTGCTGAATTTCTTCCATGCTTGCCCATGTAAATTCCATTGCAGTTGTCACATTTGAGTTTATATACACCACTTTTTTGTTTTGTTTCAATCCTGTCTTTGGTGTGAATTAATATGTTTTGTTAATCGTACTTGTTCTAAAATGCAGGTTTTATTTTGGTTTTGTGCAAAAGGTTATTGATTCTAATTGAAATACTTCCTAGGAAAGGGATTTTTCTGCCATTTTGCAGTGCCACATTGAATGAGGAGTGTTCCATAGAAGTCTTTAATGGCAATGTGTTGTGTTTTGTATTGTACAATGTGTCTACAGGTATTACTGAGATCTTTATGAAGAATTAACCAAGATTTTGATTTCTTTTAAATCTTGAAGCAGTTCCACAGAGCCATACCAGAAAAAATTCCCCACTTAAAGTCCCTCATTATTCGTAAAGTGGCATAATCAATGAATTTATGGCAATATTTTCTTGGGATTTCATATACCAAAATTTTCTTTGCTTTTATTTAGAAATTCCTTTGCACTTAAATATTATCAAAGAGTACCAAGTGATAATTGATTACTCAGATAAAGTGCAGTCATTACACTTTATCCCCTGAAGTTTTGCAATGCCTCTCTTGCTTCAGATGAAAGAACTCCCAATTAATGATGTGTAAAATTGTGGTCTCTTGAATTTCATTGATGAGAAGGTTTACTGTATTGAAAAACGTTCATGCTCAAGATTTCATTTTGAATGTGTTTCGAGAAGATTGTTTTCCGAGACAGAGGATTTGTACTTAGACTGAGGTAAGAGATGGCTGCCATAAAATACCAGCCTATTAGTTGCCATTGTGTAATATATACAGTCCCTACAAAGTTTTACGAAGGCAGGTGTCATGCTTATGTGCAAGTTGACTAGTTTTCCCACAAGATAGCGGATGGGAGACCTTGTGATAAACATCAAAACATTTTAATGACTTAATTAACAATGCTATTAAGTCAGTGGGAAGTTATTTTTCTGTTCAATTTTTAATTAAATTTGAAATATATATATAGTATAATATTTATGTACATATGTATTTTTAGAAACAAAAGAATCATCTAGAACAAACACATGGAATCAATTTCTTGATGGTTTGCTTTACGATTGCACAAATGGAATGTATGGAAACCCACTGTGGTAAATAAATTGTGCCTAGTCAGTCATTGCCTCCACCTACGCATTGTGTGAGAGATGGGGCATGGTGAGGGAAGCATGGTAGCCTGATGGGTGAAGCTTTTGGTCTCTGATAAAAGAGTTATGGGTGTAGTTCAGGGTGATGCAGCCCTTTCCATATGTGTGAAGTCCAGAGATGGGGAGGGAGGCTTAATATGACGAGGGAATCGCTGCCTTTGCCAAAACCAGTCTTAGAGCTGATTGTTGTGGTTTTTTCATCGGTTAGAGCAATTAAATGAATCATCACATATATAAGTTGTTTGGAGCAAATGCAAGAATTTAATAAATTCTATTCTTCTTATGGATTTTGATGTGGTTTCTGGTATTGACTTTTTTATGCCATACAAGATGCCATGAATATTTTATTCAATAAAACGCTATAACAAATCAATAATGCCATTGTTGTTTTTACAGGGTCCAGATTGGTCATTTGAAACAGAGCTTCCGAAGTGGACTCAAGTGGATTGGGTTGAAGATGTGTAACAATTTTGTGTTTTGGATTGTTTTTGAGGATTTATTCAGGGATGCAGACTGTGTTCCCTCAAGACAGTTTTAAACTTTCATATTTTAATGTTGTTTGACATTCTAAATTCCATTGAGGCATTGTGATATTTTTTGTATTACCATGACTGAGACTATGCTGTGAAGTGCATTAAATTGTTGCAACCATTTTAAAACTAATCATTTTTCTTAAATACACATTATGAAATTTGTAATAAAGTCATTAGTTTTTATCGATGGAGGTGCAATAATAGATTGCTGATTATTCATGGTATTTGAGGGAATGCATTGTTGAAGAGTTAAAAGGAATGGCTAGAAGTCCTGGGCTTTTACAGTCATATTTTCAATGGCACATTATGTGTGTCTCGTATGTGTTTTCCAGTGAAGGATGTTTGGTTTCTCATCATTATTTCCATGATATAACCATAACCATCCCCTCCATTAATGGTTTAAGAAAAATTAATATATTTCAAATAATGGCTAGTTGATTACCCTTAATTCCCACACCTCATCTGTATGTTAAAAAATTAATAGTGAAGGTTTACACTATGTAATTCTGGGTATTACAAAATGCATGCCATTTCTTTTCCCTTATTTTTTATAATTATTTTATATTATTTATCAGAAGTTATTGCACTCAATGCATAAAATATCCAGTTCCTTTCCCTTTGCCGGTTATGGTTTCCCGGGAAGATCTGGTAGTATCTTAAAGCCAGTAAATCACATAGCTTGAGGTGCCCAGAGAGGCTTAGTACAGGAATCGAACCCGGGCCCTTCAGTCAGTAGTCCAACGCTCTACCCCTGGACTACACAAAATATATCAATCTGTAAAATCAGCCCAAATGATTAGGACTTACATCCCAGACTTAGTAGGTTTGGTGCTCTGTAGTTTTCTGATGTCATCCACGCACACTATCACAAAGGTAGATGAAAATCAACAGAAAATACAGTGGCTTGGAACACAGGGGTCCTCAAGCAGTTGTAAATTGACCACTTTGAGATGACCTTGCAGAGGTCCCGGCCCGTAATTTTTCCTACCATGACCCTGTCACCTCCCACATAGCTGACAAATCACAAGTAAGACAAAAGCTACTTACTAACCCTCCCCATTCCCCAAGTATTTGGTGTATATGAGGGGGTTTGGAAAATTTTAATTATTACTAAAAACTAATGGAAATGGAAACTTAATTTTAATTTGTTAGTCTTAAGACTTCTTCACATAGTCACCATCCTGAGGTATGCATTTATCCCAGTGTTTCTTAACTTTGTGAAGGCTGTTAATATAGAACTTGGCATGTTTCATCGACAGCCATTGTTCCATTAAATGTTGTGTTGTCAAATCTCTGGCCCTGCAAAGGTTTTTTGAGTTCTGGGAATAAAAATAAGTCCCTTGGATTGGGAGAATAGGGTGAATGTGGCAAAATTTCAAAACCACATCACCTTGGTTGTACTGCAGATGGTGATGTGTTTGCTTCTGAAAAAGAGTCGGTAGTCTTGGAACCCAGAGCACTGATACCTTCGGCATGAACAGTTCTTCATGGATAATTTTCCACATACTGCTGTGACTAAAATCATAGTTATTTATAATAATTTTGATGGATACCCTTTCGTCCAGTAGGATAAAATCCTCCACTTTCTTCACTGTGGCAGCATCGTCGGTCAGTGATGGTCTTCCACTTCTTCAATCGTCTATGAGAGTGGCCATGTGACCAGTTCGAAAGATTCTTTTCCACCTCAAAACTTTGTCATATGACAGGCTATCCTTTCCATAAACAGCCATAATTACATTGTGATTTCACCGGACACTGTAACCTTTCAATTTAATGAACTTAATCACACTGCAAGCCTCTTATCTTCTTTACACTGCGACTTACTTTATGGCTTCCTGAAGCAAAGCAAATCAATATAAATAGCTGTAATTTGCAACATTAATTACAATGGATTCAGTTGATATGCAGAATATATTTCATCCAGATATCTCGGTTATTTATTAGTAATAACTGCTTAAAATTGATTCCCCCATGTCTTTAACATACTATTTCACTCTAATGCCTCCTCAAAATCCACAAATCAGACAAAAGACACCCTGATTATATTCAAGTTTATTCTGTTAATGCTTACATCTCCATAATGTCATTTGCATGCTCCTCTCCAATTCCTAAAGCTAACAGTTCTCTACTCAGACAACTATTTTTACCCTTTTGCAAGCTTCTTATGATGATTCTCAAAACTACCTTTGCTGCTTGTAAAACTAATCTTAGCGTCCTCTAGTCCTCTCTATGTATCATTAAATGTAAATTCATGTTGGTAAATCAATCGCAATTAACAAAATGTATATGAATAAAAATATGTTTACAAAGGTATGTCATTAGGGGTTAGGTGGTAGAATAGACTCTGTAGTCTCAATCTGGCCCCAAAATAAAGACAATATCTATCTAGCAATAATTTTAGTTTTTGATGCAACAATTTCAAAGTGTAAAAATCATACTTATGATTAGATTTATTCTGCACTAGGGGTAGGACTTCCTTAATAAACACACACCTTACATTTAATCAATTAATTATCAACTCAATCTCTAATCTAAAATTCCAAAGTACTATTGGTCTGGTGGCCTTACCTAACCCAGCTATAGAAATGATAAATTCTTTTGCCTTGCTAATTTCCTTTGCAAGTCTCTGGATTCAAATAGTAGTATCTTATTACATTTTCTAAAAGGTTAAAGACCTGTATATGGATGAACCTATAATAGAGGAATCATTACAAATATGTAGAGTACCTATAGATGAATCATTATAACAATATATGGGTGTATGTGAAAAATGAAAGAGATGACTATTTATTTCTCAGAGTGCTCATTAGTTATGATCTGAGTGAGTGACTAATACTTAAAATTCTGCTATCTCTAGTCCAATAGTTGTTCCAAAAGTGTACATAGTTGAAAATAGTACAGTGAAGCGTGGTTTTGATCGGTGCTGAGACATGGGGGGTTACCCC
Organism: Hetaerina titia; assembly: GCA_037158775.1. Lineage (NCBI taxonomy): Eukaryota > Metazoa > Arthropoda > Insecta > Odonata > Calopterygidae > Hetaerina > Hetaerina titia. The sequence continues at coordinate 16,924,979 of CM073772.1, read as the reverse complement.
ATAACTTGTTAGTCACCTGATGCTATCCTTTGTAAAAACGCCCAGGGTCAGCATAGCCAAACGTCATCAGTTGCACTGATGGATTTCTTGATCTCTGACTAAGATCTTAACTGCCAGTTCCTTTGGGAAATCTGATTGCAGTGGACAATGTTTTGCAATTAAATTATGTCGTAGCTTAGGCCTGCATGATGAAAGATGATGCTGGAATTGCATTGCTTCTACTTGGCCTGAATATCTAGTTACATTCAATATTCATATTTATAATTATATAATATATATTACTAAAACAAAGGCCTGACATTAGATTAAACTTTTGTGAAGTTCTTAGAAAACATTGCAACAGCTATGACATATTTTTTAATGTTCTTGCAAAAAACAAGTTAAATTAAAAAAAGACAGTATAAATGAACAATTTGTAAATGGACCTCTCATTAAAATGCATGCCTATTTTTACAGAAATAATTTTGTAGGAATTCTATTTTTTGGAAGATAGCATTTAAAATCTTTTCTAGATGCTGTCATATTTTTTAGGCCCTGGCTCTGAAATATAAGAAAAACGTTATTGTTCGATTGTGGTAATGCATTTCAATTAATGCTACTGTGTCCGGTTAATTTACAGTTGAAATGTATCAAGCAGATAAAGTAAAACATATTAAGGTAACCATAAAATCAATTTCAAACCTTGATAGTGTAAATAGATTGCAGTGTTGAATAACTGCTGTTTTAAAATTTTCTGTGGGAGGATTAAATAACAGAAAAAAGAAATTTTAACTAATTAACCGCTAGTTATATTTTTGTCGTAGTATCTTATCGGTTGATCCCCTCAGAAGTTGATGTGCTACACAATTGAAACATTCGATTTAATCGAATTGAAGAACAGACAACACGGGAGAGTTATCTCCACATATTTAAATTTTAATGAAATTATCTTATAAATGGAATTTTCACCACGAAAAGAGCACAGGAATGTCACCTTGTTTCGAAGCTATCAACCTTCAGTTTTAACCCTCCCGGGAAGATGTTGCATCAAGAGCCATTTCTCGAAACGGGCGAGAAGTTTAACGGCTCCTCCTAGTTCGAAAAGTCTATCAAAGATGGCAGGGCTTAAGGCCCGGTCAGTCGGCATCCAGTGAAACGGCCCTTCTTTTTTTCTTGAAATATGCGGGTGACTGTTGTCAATTGTCTATATAATTTTGTCTCTAATTAGTTGGGCTGGCACAAGGGGGCGGTTGAGAGCAAAATTTATTTATTCTTTGTGTATAATGATCGCTGTTCTTTGTAGTGTACGAAGACCGCGAAGCCTTATGTTGATAATTGGTCGTAAGTTTTGTATTATCTTGCTTTTTCAACATGTGGGTAATTTGTAACATTTTTTGGCCAATATTTCTTCCCATATCCCTTTTCCATTCAATTTTCAAAGCCATGTGTCGTTAGCGGTTGCTGACATTCCACTCGTTCGTACAACATTATTGATGTAAACATTAACTTATTACGCATGTATGTAAGTGTTGTCATAATTTCCAATATTTTAACAGTGCTTCTGGCGAACTGTTTTACTTTTTTAGTAATGTAACCAAATATGTCCATTTTAAATTGGGTGTTTTTTATTGTTTGCCAAGTTTTCGTAAGTGCCTTCGTCTGACAATTGCAGGTGGTATTGTTAATTGACTGTGATGTCCGGAATTCAGAGTTTGAAGAGCTCGGTGCTGAAACCCTTGGCAATGTCTCAAACTATGTAAGTTGTACTTTGGTTTTATTTTTAAAAATATATTGTAAATACAGTTTAAAATTCTGGGCGTAATGGAATGGTTAGCAAGCGGATTTGGTTTGATAACGAAGGTCTTTTTCATCCATCAAACAGGCTTATTTAAGTTTAACAAGCAGTCATCTTTCTGATATTAGTTAATTGGGGGTAATTGGAAAATTTTAGGGGTATTTCAAGAGGAAATACTTGAAAGAGAATTTGAATTTTATATTCCCCGGACTATATTTGTTATAATTATGAACATTTACGTTAGAGGATATGTACTTGCATGGTGTTAAAATTAAGGATCACCATTCAACTCTGCTGCGGTTTAGTAGAGTGCCCTTGCGACCTTTTAGTGTTATCCACAGAGTCAAGCAAGTCAAACAAGACATAAAGTTATTTATTTATAGTAGGTTATGTCTGCAAACGGTCATCATTAAAATCACCGACAGAATAAAGTTGAAGATTCTTTGATTGGGCTAATTTCTTCATTCACCAGCGATAGAATAGTCACGTTCATTTTCGAATATTTGCCGGTAAGTAGTAGACCACTGTGAGTGGGTTCTCAATGCAATATGGAAATGTATTTTGATTCCCCACAGTTGCATTATACCTAAATAGTTTTTTATGAATATAATTGCATGAATAAAAACCTAGCTGCAATACCAAGATACTGATCTCTATGAATTTTAAATGTATGGGAAACTATTCTATTAAAATAGGTGTTTCAACCTAAATTTTCATACAGAATAAAAACAATTTTATGACAATATTATGCATACATTTCCCACAGAAGCACACTAGTGACTGCCATTAACTCACAGGCATACAATATTTGTGTGTTAATAATAAATGAGCGGTTTTATAAAATTTTATATTGAATAGGATTGAGAGGAATTTTTCAACCTAAGCTCTTTTGCTATTTTCTCATTTTAACTTTTTAATTATGCCTCATTCTCTAAGACATGTACCAAATCACACTAAATTTGGCATTAAACCATTAAATTTATTAAATTTGCCCCTACAAACCCACATTTTAAGCAATAATGTAATGTTCCTGATGTTGAAATTTCAAAATTTTTCACCTCACCACTTATTTAATGCAGTGAAATATTAACAAAGTCATGGAAGTGTTGGGAGGAAACATTGTTCATCTTATTTTCCTTATTATCATGGTTCATCAAGGAATTCAATGTTTTTATTGTGACAAAAAGAATGAGCCTTTAGCCCCAAATATTTCTCAATAAATTGTGTCAAATATTGGTTTTCACTCGTTTTTGTGTAAATGATTGCATGTTTGGGATGATTTTTAAAATGCTATAAACTAGTGAAATTATTTTCTTCAAATTCCCTTTGGCATAATTATATTCAGGATTAGAGGTAACAACTGTAATTTTTAAAAAATATTAAAGTTTTTTACATGAAACCCCTGGCTGTGTTGATATGGAAAGTCTTTCATGTGATGGAGTTTATGAGTAGGAATGTGATGCCCCACAAGTTGCTCCTAGGGCGTGCATGATAGGGAGTGATTCCACATGAAGGGAATGAGTAAGTTGTAAGTTGGCCCAGGGTTATACTGCTGTACGAAACAAGTGCTTGGAATGTGCAATGGAAGATGTTCAGCTTATATGTTCCCTTGGTTTGCCCTGGGATCTTATTAAGACTGATTCCACTACTCTGGAATCCAGTGAGAATGTGTGCTTCTTTAGAAGTAAGATGAATAAACTAATTAAACAAACTAACAAACTTCCTCAAGCGCTCTTTACTCAGGTCTACCCTTACAGAGTGATAAATTTTTACTTGTGTGGTGACATTGTTAAATAACACATTGATGAGGAGATTGTGAAATGATGAAACAAATCTGAACTCAATTTTTAATCCTTATTTTGAAGTTAGGGCTATTGCTTTTATAAATATCACAGTTAAAAATAGCTGACTTGGCCTAGATAGAATGAAGGCCATAGATTTCAAGAATGGCAAAATTATACCAAGAATCATGACAAAAGTTATTAAGAATAGTCTGTTGGAAGGACTGATACATATACTGTCCATAATAACTCTCGACCAGGATAGGCAGGGGTACCCAAAATCACTTGGGTGGGAGGAAGTATATCGAGTTGAAGAGGGACCTGGGTTGTGTTTTGTTGGGAGAGACAAGAGAATGAGATGTGTTGTTCTACCTTTGTTGTGTGTCCAAAACCTAGCTTAATTGGTAGAATACCAATAATAAGAATAATTGGAGGCATAATCCACACATTGCAAAGAGTTGTCCCATACCTGCATTGACAGTTGTCTCCCCCTGGCGAAGGGATTTGAGAAATCTGTGCCAATGTTGAACGCAATGGTGCAATTTGCGAAAGTTGAAGAATGAGGTGGGAGGAGGAATGCAGCCCTTTGGTTAAAATAGATATTAGATACATCAAATACTCTCGAGTATGTGTGAAGAATTGGAAGAAATATTGAGCACATGGTTCTGTTCTTCCAGATCTGCAAGTGTACACTTGTGTCAAAAGAAAGGCAGTCCATGTTGCAGCAACACTAAACAGTGATACCTTCAATGCATCAAATGGCTGGGTGCCCATTTTAAAATTCATTATAACATTGCCCATAAGATTATCTGGGGTGACCCTGGATGTGTAGATTCTGAGACTGTCCCACTTGACTCTCACACAGCTTTGCATAATAATGTTGCTGGCTTTGCTCTCTTATCACATTTATCTGTTGTTATATATCAGGTATGTGCTTGCCTTTTGCTATACCCATTCTAGTTCAACAATAGTATCATATACAGGATGTGGCAACATAACTTCCTTTTTTCAATTCAATTTGCATAGAAGAAAAGGCAGTTATGTTGCCACACCCCATACCTAATTTATTAAAATGATAGTATATTAGCACTGCATAGATTATTTCTTCCAAGAACATCTACATTTATGGTTTAATGTCATTGTGTTAACTTTTGTTGGTTTGTGTATTTTTGTCATAATTCAATGTCTCATAACTCGTTAGGTGAATGAAATAATGTTTGAGAACATTTTTTTTTGCTTCCTGCAAATTTCAAGTTGTCTTGATTTACCCTCCTGCAATTCAACATTTATAATTTGTTGTTCAGTTGTTTAAATGCATACTATGGGAAATGTCAATTAGGACACACAGGTACGCATTCACAAAAAATAAATGTAAGATATGTATAATGTTTACAATTTATCTTTAAAAAATCATTAATGTTGTAATAAGACTGTTTCCTGTCACAGCTGTTTTCATTGATACTAATGCCAGTGCAAGATTCAATGAACTTAATTAATAGGGGCAACTTATTACAGAGGAGAGAAGCAGAATAATGTCGTGAAATGCTTAGCAGTAGTGAGTTTGCCCTTATTTTCTTTTGCCCACCCCCAAAGGGGAGTGGGTTCACTTATTTACTCTCCCTCATGCTTTGGCTTAATTTATTTTTGTGTACCATATTTTTCCTTCTGGTTACTCTTACATAAAGCCATCTCATCAGCCCACAAGATAAAAACCCTTTCCTTGCTCATGAGCAAAATCAAGGGTTATTTTATTAGAAAACATCTCTGTTAACTTCATGAACTTGAGATCAGTAGACTTATTTTTACTCTCATTATATATTTTTTTAATTACTCAATGTGAAGGTTAATTGAAATATAACTTTTTCCAGGGTGTTTGGGAGAGGAAGTAAGTTATCCAAGGCTTAAATGCATAAAGGTTAAAAAAATAATAGTTACTGGTATAATGGCGATGGAACCATTAACATTTGGAGGACATTAACATATCCTTGGAGAACATGATTTTTCTCCTGAGAAGACTCCTTGATTGTTGAAAATTGGAATCTGCAGGTCGTCAGCTTGTCCTGTGTTCTCATTTGATCCGTTTCTCCCTCTCAGATCCTTTCAGGATGCAACCGATGGCTGCTCCTTTGATGTGCACGCAAAGGAAGTGATTGTGCGGAGTAGTGCTGGTAGCCATACGTCGGGGAGCTCTAAGGTCAAGCTGAAGAGCATTGTGGACTATGGGTGGGAGTCCCGTCACTATCCAGGGAGGCTAGTGGCCATTCACATGGAAGGGAAATATCTGGCCTATGGATTGAAGCGTAAGTAGTTCTGGTTCATTTCTTGTGGCTGATAAAGGGGAGTGCGAGTATGTTTGGCTTCCGAATGACGGGAAAGTAGATTTCAATTTGAGAGTGGTCAAAATATGGGTCTTCCTATTTTTTATACTTTTTGAGTGACTGCACTTAAAATATTCAATGGATTAATCCAAATATTTTATACTGTTGTGCAAATATTGTGCGTTGCTCAATAAACCCTTAAAAAAAAGCAGAGCAACAAAATTTTTTTGGTAGATTTTTTTATTTTCTCAACAGAACTTTAAATTCATTATACTTTTTCCAACATTTCTCAAACTTTAAGTCTTCCAAAAAGTAGTATTTTGGAAGGCCCTCAAAATAGACATGTGCTGGCAACGACCTCCTTCTTTGAAGTGAATTATTTTCCACCGTGACAACATTATTTCAAGTTTGAGAATGGAGAGAAGTCACTGGGGATCAAACCTGGTGAAATCGTTGGATGTTGTAATAGTTTTCACCTTCAATTCCATAATTTGAACCATCAAAACTGAATGGCTGTGGAGGATCCCATGCATGTGACTTTTCATATTATCTTGCCACCTGCAGGCATAGCAATCGAGGGAATTGACTAACAGCTAAAGGGGTCACTTGTGCCATTAGGGGGTAATATGGTGCATGGGTAATATTTTCAGGGATTGGAGTAAGGGTAGTATGTCATGAAAGGGGTCACACTAGATAGGAGGGCAATAATTTTCAAGGTGGAATGTTATAACAGATCATCCCAGCAGTTGCACGCTGGGTGTAAGTTAATGCACCAAGTGAGGAACTTAATTTGTCTTGAAAGAAGTATTGCATTACCAAAGATTTGAATGCTGCCATGACTGGATAATATTTTGTGGAGTGGGAATCGTTTTTTACATAAAATTTTGTCCTCTCAATTTAATTTTTCCATCTGAGTTGGGTCAAAATTTTGATTGTGAGAAAATGGTATCATAAGCATTGCAGGTCAAGGTTTGGTTGTCTGCAGCTCTCTGGTTTTCATTCTCAGTAAGGATTGTGTCCTTGGACTCAAAGAGAACAATCATCCTACAGCTTTCTTTATTTGACGAGTGTTTTCATGGTGTATCTCGAGTGGTCACTGTTCTATTTTTCCTCATAATTATTTTGAAAGAAATCTTTATGTGAAGGAGAGTTGGTTAAACAGGAACATAAATTAGAAGGTCAGGTTGCTCCTGTAGGTCCTCTGAGTTTCCATTATTGCTCCTTGTTTTTATTTATTGTTAAGAGTACAATAGTTCTCTCTCAGCCATAATGAAAATATTTACTTTTGAATCCTCCCCTAAGCTGTTGGCAAGAGCATTGGCGTGGTTCGCGTGGTGAACCGTGAGACGGAGGAAAGGGCGCTCATCCGAGATTTGCAGGGCCTCGTTCAGGACCTCTGCTTTGCGCACATTCGCTCCCAAATCGTGCTGGCATCGGTGGACCACTTTGGAAACTTGTTTGTGCATCAGATTCAATTGGGAGCCACGGACAACTTGGAGTATCCTTCAAACATTAAATTAGGGGTGTTCTCTTTTATTTGGTTGTAATGAGTAAAAGCAGCTCCTAATAGATCAGATGCATAACAGTTTTGGTATAATTACTCATAGCATTTAAGTGTCAAACTTGTTCAATATTCTTGGTAACTCATGAATTGTTTGTTTTTTCCCCTGTGCTTAAATGAAGATGTGTTACTGTAATTCCATTTCAAATAATTTACCACAGTACTCAGCCCAAAGGTTGGTTTGGCAGGTGAAGTTAGAGCCCACCTTGTGCTAAGCAAGCACACGTATGGCACTGTGGAATTCGCACATCAAGGGAGGGGAGTGAGTGAGGGAATTCTCTGTGATTTCGCAGGATGATCTAGTAGTTTAAAAATCATACATCACGGGCAAAACTGACCATGCATGGAGGCCTGGATTTGATCCCAGGCTCTCTGGTCAGCAGCTCAGTGCTCTGTCCACTGGAATACCATGCCTCTCCCTATCAATTAATCCAATTAAAAAATTTATTGATTGTGTTAACATTGATATTTCTGCATGTTTTGGCATGTCAAAATTAATTTTTAAAAAGGACTCTACGTTGGTCAGTTCTGCAGGGGGCATTTCCGTTGTCTTTGTCATAAAGAACAGACTTCTGAATTGTATACTACACTTGGACCACAACCCAATCTCCTGTTTTTGTAGAAATATCTGATTGGGTACAGCAAAGAAAATATCCCTTGCGTGAACAAGTTAGCGTACTCCAATTATGTTGCTATATGTGAGGGAAATTGAAATGGTGCAGTGGCTAATTTACTAGCAAATATTTTGAGGAACTAAATGTACTTCAGATGAGACAGATGTTTGCAATGGTTAGTGCCTTTGGGCAAATCAAGGATAAGGCGCTATCAGACATCTGCACTTCCTGATTATGATGGCCTGCCTGTTTCCTCCTTGGAAACATTGCCACCTTTTGAAGCTGATGATTTCAACACAGGGGAATACTGAGCTTGCTTATATGATCAAGAATGGTGGCTTTGGAAGGTGCATAAAGGACCAAAGTAGGTAATACCATCTCAAAGGAATCACTTCTCCCCCTAGGGAACTGACCTATGACTCTCTTTAAAAAAGTAAATTTTGATTGCCCAGACATTCAGAAACCCATGCAGATAAAATAATTGTTTTTTGAAACGTTCATGCAATCACTGTTTGATAAGTTAATATGGAATGATTCATTACTAATTTGATTTAATAAGATGCTGTGAGGATATTGTAAACACAGCTATGGTGCTAATACGAGTGATTAATTAACCAGCATGTAATGAGAAATTGCATGGTTATTTTTGGCTCAGTGTGATGAATAGTCGTATTTCATCATCTAAATGTTTCGATACTGGAACCATTTCTAAGCCAACTGACTGAAAGTCAACACTTTTGGAAGCAACAAATTTAAAACGAGTCTTGATTTGGTGTCACTTTTTTGAAGCAAGTTGTGAAGAATTAAAATATTTGATATTTCTTCAGTTTCTGATGTCATACTTGTGTTGGAAATGGTAAAAATGTCATCTATGAGCCTGACCCATGTTTTGGGGAAGTAGTCAAAAGTGTTCCCTCATTCATTTTCAAAATAATGTAGAAAAAATATTGGTGATGAAACAGGTAAGGGATAGCCCATTGCCTTGTTTTTGATTATACCATTTCTGGTTGAATCGAAAGTATGTTGTGCCCATGCTAAGTTTAGTTAGTTAAGTGATGTATTCTTGGATAATAACCAATGTCAGCTGTTTGCTACATAGCCAGTCTGTTATGTTTTCAAGGGTGATGGAAAGAGGAATGCTGGGAAACAATTTCACTTTGTCCAAAGATGCCATGATTTTGATTGGCAGGAGGGGTACAAGTTGGATGTTATCTATGGCTGTACACTGCTAAATGAAATGGAAGCCAAGAGCACCCATGACATCTCAATTTTTGCGAATCGCATTTGTGAACAAGAATTGAAAGTTTGAGAAACCCTAAAATGGTCATTTTCTGAGTGAATTTTTTTGCCAGAAATTCTGTTTATAGTAGTGAACATGAATGAAACATGTTCTGAATATCCATAATTAGAAGAATAACCTTGTATTTTTTACACTTTTATTGGCAACTGCTTTGAGTTCCTCTGCTCAGTGGCATACTATTTATGTGCGATGTAGGAAACCTTATTGTCTCTATGTATCGTCCAAGTCAAACCTCCCTGTACATCCCCCACTTCGCCCTTGTTCACTCTTTTTACCCCCCTCCCCCCAAGAGCGATCATCTGTAGACACTTTTTTGTGCCACCTGCCTTTCTTTCCTCCCCCCCCCCCCCCCAGGACTGTATAAATGGCATTTTCCAAAAACTGTATTCTGCACAAATGTCTAGCAATACACCACGTGCCATAAGAGTATGGAAAACATAAATTCAACATATATTTATAAGTTTGAGCTGTTGAATTTCAACTATATTTAAAAAAAATCAAATATCACCAATGCATACACTTTTGGAAACCCAGGAACTTCAAAACAGAATCACATGTGAAGGAGTATTGCTGTTTGATTGGCATGGTGTAATTTGTAGTGTTAGTGTAAATTTCCTGACCTGCGTGACAACCTCAGATGCACCCTGTTCCTGCATGTGGAGTACGAGGGGGGGCAGGCAGCGTCGACGCTGACACATCGTGTCGTTTGGTGTCCGTATATCCCTGAGGATGGCGGCCAGGCAACCGTTGATGATGATGCAGCCAAACTGCTGGTGGTCACACATGGAGCAAAGGTGAACAGCAAAGCGTTAAAACATGCAGTTTGGTCTCCTTTTCTGATACCATTTACCATTACCAGCCACTGACAGGTAACGGGGAAAAGATCTTCCATCTTCCAAATCACTTTTATAGTCCTGATCAGCTCTCCTGCAATGAATTGTTCATCAGTGGATGGTTTGGCTTAATGCACAGACTAGTATGCGGTACATGCATGAATAATGCATTAATATGTTTGATATCCTTTGATAAAGCCCTCTCCACAGTGCTATTCAAGACCACCATTGTTATTGTGGGTAGGAATGCACCTAGAAGGTTTCTTTTTGAATTGCTTTGAATGCTAAATGGTTCTCGATGAACAAGTTGAATAAATGAATTCATTCCATTCCTCGACTTATCGTTGGCTGCTGATTGAGCAAATGTGGCAATGCGAGATTCAGAGCAGCTATTCATTGAGTAGATGTCTGCAGTCATTTATCTCCTACAATGTGAACTCTGCCCCTTGGTTTGCATTGGCCAGTGCACCACTTTCCTCAATACTAGAGTTAACCATTACCATCCTGTATTTCCTATAACCCTTCCTCCTCATCCGCCCACTCCCAGTTCTCAGAAATGCTGCTAACACAGTGAAAGTTTAAATAATTTTTGCAATGTATCCATTATTTCCTCCCTCCCGACAACAGCCTCACACTGTTCCAATTAAGGACCCTGGATTTCGGAACATCCTCAAAATAGGCATGTTTGTTGGCCATGACCTTGTTCATTTTATGTGAATCATTTTCTGCCGAACCATTGTTCAAGTATGGAAATAAAAAAAAGTCTGTTGGCCCAAGTGAATACAGTGGATGTTGTAATAATTCAAACAAATTCGATAATTTTCACCGTCAAAACTGCTCTGGTGTAAAACTATGAACCATCTTGATGGAAAGAATCCTTTTTTACCAAATGAAAACATCTTAACCGATTGAGGAAATTTCTCCTTGATTTCTTTGCTCAATTGGTGCAATAGTGATGCATAATACGCTCCATTTATGGTTTGACCTTTTTGTAAGTAGTCTCTGTTGATGATTCCATGTGAATCTCAAAAAATCTTTGCCTAATACCATTCTTGAGAGCTTCTTAATTATGTGTACATGGAACACAGCCACAAATCGCACACAACAAAATGAGGATGGGTGCGGCTTGAGCAGCAGCACCATTAGACTCTTGTAGCGTAGTGGAGAGACTGAAGCATTTGGGTTTGGGGTTCAAAACTCATTTGAGACTTTTTCTGCGAATTGCTCTTTGTTCGTTATAATTCCATATTGCTTTGCTTTATCAAGACATTCAATCAAGCGTATCATTTCAATTTTCCATAATGAATTTAACTATTTCCTTACAGCATTTCACTATCTTTAAATAATTATTGCTACCTCAAACCTGCAATAATTAGGAGTTCAGAGCAATTTCTGAGCTATGCTAAAATTAAATTATTATCAGAAAATAAAGTTGTAACTGGTAACGTCCACGATACTTATTCACAAGTGTCAATCCATCATGCCATTTTAAAGATGATAGATTACCAGATTGATCACAAAAAGTAGAAAAAACATATTGCATGATTTTTCTGTGAAGATTTGAATATTAGTTTGCTTTGTTAGTTATTTCCACCATGGTCATTGCATATTTTTTAAATGAGTAATTTTGTGTCATGTGACAAAAACAATTAATTTTTTTAAGTGTTCGGAGTAATTGGTGCTCATATTTGCTATTTTCTGTATTTACTTGGTCTTATTTTAAAACTCTGCTATCCTGGAACTTCTTAAACCTCACAGTGCTGTGCCCTGCCAGCGACTCAAGCGAAAAGTACAGAGGTTAATTTAATCAAATGTTTCCTCTGAGGGAAAACATATTTTGAAGTCATTTTAAAAAATATCATGTGTATTTGTTTCATTGTACTATATATCAAAAAAGGGATATCGAAAGCTGCAAAAGAAGGTCTAGGAATTGTTCATAGGAAATGGACCAAGACACCATGGATCATGGATGAGATAATTACAAAGATGGAAGGGAGGAAATGGAAGAATGTAAACACAGAGTTAGGCAGAAGGAAATACAAAGAGTTGAATAATAAATTGAGGTTTGTAACAAGTAAAGCAAAAGCATCGTGGAAGATGCAGAGTGAGGATATAGAATGTTCGCAGAAGAAGGGTAAAATTGGTATCTATACAAGAAGGTTTAAACTATCAAGAAGTAAGAAGGGAAGATCTCTGATAACAGAAATAAGTCAGGCAAGATAATAGTTGAAACAGTAAATATTCAAGAGAGATGGAAGGAATATATGGAAGAACTTTATGGTAAAGAACTTAGACCAGCAAGTTTAGACATGGAGAGAGAATATGGCATAGATGAAGATAGTTTAGATCCAGGCATCCTCAACGATGAGATAGAAAGGACATTAAGAGAGATGAAATCAAATAAGGCCATGGGGGTAGACAACATTCCTGCAGAATTTCTAAAATGTTTAGGAAAATGTGGGAAGAAGACTCAATATGGACTGATTCGTAGTATCTATGAGGATGAAATCTGGTCGGAAGACTGTGAGATCAGTGATAGTTCCTATTCCAAAAAAAGTAAAGGATAAATCATGTGAGGACTGTAGAACAATAAATTTGATTTCCCACACAACTAAAGTTGTTCTCAGGATCATCGACAAAAGCATGGAGATCAGGACAAATGATTACTTAGGGGATGATAAGTTTGGGAAGGGGAGAGATATTAGTGATGTCATTTCAGTAATGAGATCTCTAATCGAGATGGATATAGAATACAATCAGGACGTATTTGCCTGTTTCGTAGATTTCGAAAAAGCATTTGATGGAGTGAATTGGGAAAAACTAATGCGTATATTGAAGAAAATAGGAATAGATTGGAGGGACAGGAGGCTAATTTGCAACCTGTTCATATCTTAGACTGCTCAGGTGCGAGTGAGGGATGGAGAGTCTGAATGGGTAGTGTTAGGAAGAGGCAGAGTCATCAATTATCACTGGTGCTGTTCAACATATATGTGGAGGAAATGATTAAAGAGGCATGGGAAGAACTGGAGGTAGGAATGAAAGTCACAGTGGAATCCATAAAATCAGTTAAGTTTGCTGATGACCAAGCCCTAGTTTGTCAGTCAAGAAAGGGGTTGGTAAGCATTACTGAGAGAATTTGGAAATTCAATGCGATAGATATGGGATGAGAATCAATATAAATAAAACAAAAGGTTATATGATTTTCCAGGAAGACCAAGGCTAAGCAAAACATTAAAATAGGAGGGCAAAAACGAGCAGGTAGAGCAGTTTACGTATCTTGGAAGTATTTTGGACCAACATGATCAAAGTAGTAGGAAAGTAAGGAAGAGAATTGCACTAGGCAAAGAGGCTTTCCCAAGGAGGGAGTAATAACATGGATGTTGAGTGATGATGTTGAGAAAAGGCTTGTCAAAACTTTGATATGGAGTGTAGTTATGTACGGTGCAGAAACATGAGTCACTAAAGCAGGAGGATCGATGTAGATTGGAGGCTTTTGAAATATGGGTATGGAAAAGATGAAATGGACTGAAAGGAAAATAAATGAGGAAGTATTAGGTATGGTGTGTCAGGAGAAGGGATTGTTGGGAGAAATCCTGTAGTGTCAGGAAAAAAGGGATGAAGGGTGTATTGATTAGCATTGGAATTTTGAAGACTGTAATAGAGGGGAGACTATTAGGCAAACAAGGAAGGGACAGGAATAGGATATGGATGTTGGACGGGAGGAAGGAGATACACAGAGAGTAGGATGTTGGTTTGTCTTTTGTTAGGGGAAGCAAAATATTTGTTTGCTAGTTCTGTCCATCCAAAACCTACTTTAAATGATAGATTACCTAATTATAATCAAGCAGATATATCATATTTGTGATAAAGGAAACAATACACTAGATGCAATAAAAGTTAATAAATTATAGCAATTTAGACAATAGCGTATGTTTGGGCTGTTTTATTAGCCTACTGCACTTTCCACCCAAGATGCAAAAGCTGATTTATTGGTTCACCACAATAAAAGGGTAAAAGTTCATATCTTCATCGAAAATGAACTCAATTATCAGTGGGGATTTTCTGATGAAGTAATTCTGTGCCTCTGGTATTATGCAGCTGATGCAGTGTAACAGATACAAAATCAGTGCACTATAGGGTTGTACTGCCATTAAATTTACCTCAGGAGGCACAAGTTATAGTTTATTATGTGCATAGGAATATTTAAACTCAACACTTAATTATGCGAGGACTTTGTATCTGTTATTTGGTGGAGAGCCTGATACAGAATGTGCATAAGGAACCAATGCACCATAGGGCAATAGCTGCTGCAACCATTGGTTACCTCTGTCCCTCATGGGGTGGAGGTTTGGATGCTCGTGGGATGTTTTTCACTTTTCCTTTCCCCTCTTCAGGCTGAGATGCTGAACGTGGCTCGGGTTCGAGCCGACATTCCGATGGGTGAGGTCCGTGTGAGGCCGTCACTTGTCCTGGAAGGGCGCCTGCCAATGGAGGAACACTCGGGTGACATAGTGGAGGCGTCTTTCTCCCCAGATGGCACTGCTCTTGCCACTGCCAGTGCCGATGGCCTCGTCAAATTCTTTCAGGTAGTTGTGCTCTGCTCCACTACTACTGGCTTCACTAAAACAAACTTTTGAATGCCTACTCATGAAGAATAATTTTGCTATGATGTAGAAAGTTTTCCTTCTTAGCAATGAAGTCCATTAAGTTTGCTTCTGGGTTTTACTCCCATTTGTCTGTGGTTACATCTGATGCTCAGTGATTCTCATCATTTCTGTTTACTGGTGAGATAATCCAAACCAGTCTGTGTGTGGTGGCGTGAGAGTTTATGTTAATTTAGAAGTGCCTGTGCAAATAATATAATTATTAAACTCTGTCCTCCCTTCCCCTCACAGGTCTACCTGCCAACAGAGTCCAAACCAAGGTGCTTGCACAAATGGCGGCCGCATGGGGGCCGACCCCTTTCATGTCTCTTTTTCCTTGACGACTATAGGAATCATTCTCCTGAGTAAGTTAATGGAAAAATGGTTTGTGCCCTTCCTTTTAATGTGCAGTTTCCTTCAATGTGATAACACGCAAACTCAATTGTTGTGAAATTTGTAAAAAATCATCCTCAGCATAGTTGCCATTTATGATCTAATAGGTTTCTTGAAGTATTTTCATTAGGCAAATTATTGTGCTTAAATTAATTGTAAAATGTCAGGTGCGGTGTAATATCATAATATGAATGTAATCCATTCCATGATTTTTCTTGAAATGCAAAACACACTTAATGTAACAACTTTTAGCATACAAATTTATGTAAAATATAATAATGTATTCCATGCCAAAAAGGATAAATTCTGTACAGAATTGATGCATACATTGCTTAGAATCATGGATCCCATTCACATCTATCGCAGAGTGAAGCAACTGGGAATGCGAACTTGATTTTCAAAAGCAAAGAAGAATTGAAATGTATTGTTAATGATACATACCTAATTACTTTTATTCTATAAAGCTGTCTGGGGACATTTGTTTTCGCAGATGCTTCAAAATTTGCAGATTTGCCTACCTTCTTGCTGCCTTCTGCTAGTGGTACTACCATGAAATATGTTTTTTAATTTAATACAAAGCATCATCTTAGGAAAAAACTTTTTATTAGTTATTGCTTTTGATATCAATGTGTGGGTTTTTGAAATTTTTTATTTTTTGAATTAGTCAATAATGATACTATTCTTTCACATCCTCTAAACATTAATTGTTTCCACAATTTGTAATAATAAGTAAGTAATTTCCACAATAGTTTTTTGCTATAATATTTTTATTTTCAAGCACAAGTATTCTTTTTAACATTTTATTGGTAAAATGCTACCTTAGCATTCAAGAGATAACTAAAAAGACATATGGAAAAATTATAAATAAATGAAGGAAAAAAGTTGAATTGTATACATTTTTGTGATCATCTGAATAATCCCAATTTTGTAGAGGAGCCTGATCCGACAGTTAATTTCAGGGTGAAATGAGGACTTTCCCCTTTATTGGCCATCTGACACCCTCCTGCTATGCAGAACCAAATAAATGATGTGCATACCTTTCTCACACTGTATGTGCACTGTGTACAAGACCTTAATCTTTTCCAGCCATGTTCTGTAATACAAACAACGCAATTGTTTTCTTTTCTCCCCGGAAGTTATTGCAGTTCTGTTTATGATTGACTTGTATGTTGATATACATCACTCTCCATCTTCCCAAGCCATTCTAACTCGAGAGACTCTGTGATGGTTGGTGTACATTGAAACCTTGTAATTATTTTTATGAAATTATTGTCTTTATATGTTACAAAAGAGTTGAGTTACATAAGTTTTGAACCATGAAAGCGATTACAGCAAAAACAACTTTCCTCCAAAACTTAAGAGAATGCCTTTCATCCAAGTAAGAATACACATACAGGTTAGATGTATTAATCTCTCCCATGTGACTATTGTATAGATTTATTATTTGCGGCCCATTTCTTTGATTCTACCATGCCTCCTCTGACTCTGATGAGTCCAGAGTGTCTGCTTTTGGGGAAAACACTATTTCATCCAAAATAAGTATTTTACTACTTCTCTATTATTTCTTTTCTGCTATACTGAACTTTTCTTTTAAGTCTTTGGGAACATTCTTTCTTTTACCTTTTGGATGCTTCTGACATGTAAATTTGTTTTTTATGTAATTCATGTGACAGGTGAAGACTAAGGAAAAAGTTGTCCACACCAATGTGGTATTGTTTCATAAAATAATTACCTCTCGTCAAAAGCTTTTTCACAACCAAAACACTTAGTTCATGTTTGTGCAGGCCTTTCATCTTTATTCTTTGCACCGCAATGGCGGTAGAAGGCCAGACAATAGTCCACTCTATCATTCACGATAGCATCAGCCTACTTTTGTGCTGATGTTTATTTTGAAATTGAATCAACTGTGAGTGGCTCTTGGCACCAACTAATTATTCATTCATGCAATGGGGTGTATAACTTGAAGCAGTCTAATGAAAACAGGAAAAGGCAGATAGAATAAAAGATGTTATACAGAAATTGATATTCATAATGTTTGTCGTAATGAAATCTTTACTTTAAATATCAGGGTGCAATTCTGGAAGTTTGCCATCACTGGGGCAAGGAACAACCACGAGTTGAAGCTATGGTCTTGTGAATCGTGGACATGCTTACAGACAATCTACTTTGGAGATAAGGAGGCCCCAAGGAATGGTCAAGAGGAGGGGTTCCTGAAGGCTGGTCTGGACCTGGCCGCCAAGTTCCTCATCCTCTCCGACATTGGCCGAAAGGTTTGTGACTTGAGTGCTTGTAGGTTGTAATGGGAAGGTTTTTGAAATATTGACCATTATATCATTGTAATGCAGTCTGGCCATTATATCCCCAGTGTACTAAGATTACATTCATGAAAAATTTGTTTCTCCGAGTCAGTGGTCAACCTGCACTTAGACCTGGTATTATGGCCCAAATGTATTTCCTTGTGTGATGCAATTTGAAGCTATTGATATAGGAATAATGAGAATCACAATGGTACAAGTGATAGCGTAGGTAAAGTTCATTGCTCTATGATTTACATGTGTGTTTAATCAGTTGTAGTGAGGACTATGCATAGTGCCCATTGTGGTCAATCGATAATACAACTGTTCCAAAATTGCCCAAAAATGGAGATAATGGAAATTGCATCAATATTTTTTGATTGAACACAAAAATGTTGGAATTGACCATTTTCAGAATTTTTATTCGAATTAGCATTTTTAGTCATGGTAAAATAAAATATCTTAATGCACCTTCATATCAGGTAACAGAATTTTCATTGGAGTAAGTGAAATTATTGACTTTGTGATTCCACATGCTTTAATTAGAACACGACCCAGTATTCGATGCTGAACGTCATCATCAGGTGGTTCTCATAGAAGCCAACTTGCTGTATGAACCTTCTGAGTGAGGGAAGGAAAGGTAGGGTGGAGAAGTAAAAAGGTTAAAATGTAGGCAAGAGGAAAAGACAATTACATCTGTCGGTGTCAATCGTTGAATTGGAAGAGTCTGAATTGGTCTGGGAGTGGGAGGGATACGAAATTTCATTGGCAAGTTCGCCCTTGCAACGAATGAATTTTAAAATTTCCAGCTGGTCCAATCCATCGAGTCTTTGACCTTATATTCAAAGTGGAGAATTTAAGCCTCAAAGTCACTTTTGTGGTCATGTTCGATGAGGTGCTTCACAAAGAGGAATGTTATGTCCTTATTCTTTACACATGTTTTGTGCTCTTTTAACCTCTGTTTAAAATTCTGTTCTGTTTGCCTAATATACTTAGTGGTACACTCCGAGCACTTTAATTCGTACACTTCTCTCGTCTTTGGGAACTTTTTCTTTAGTGTGGAAGATCTTAAGGTATAAACTATTGTAAAAGGCATATTTAATTTTACTTTTGGTGAAATCTTAATTGCTTTTTTGAGAAATATTCCCTAGATAAAGTATTCATCATCATTTGGGAGTGGGATGTTTTAAATATTTGGGGTTGTTAATGTTGCTTAAGGCTATTTTTGTAAGTTTCTTTCAGTAGTTTATTTATTTGTTCTTCTGGATAGCCATTGCCAACTGCTATCATTTTAATTGCGTTAAGTTCCTAATTTAAATTATAATCTGACATAGGAATAAAGGTTAATCGGTGGATCATTTCATGAAATACCAAAAGCTTTTGAGAAAGCAATGCCTTGAAAAGAAATGAATTAATTGGTCTATGTACATTTCCTTCCGAAAAATGGAGTACTGTAACTCATCTTTGCCTTTAGAAATGGATTGGTCCAGGAAATTCAGAGAACCTTTTCTTCTTTTTCACGAGTGAATTGTGTATTAGAGTTGAAAGAATTCAAAGGTGCAAGAAAATTTTCTAGTTGCCTTTCGGGACCTGTCCACTCACAGAAGTATATATCGCAGTCAACAAAAGACATTATTAATGAGAGGGCAAGTTGTGGAGAACAAAGTTTTTCAAAATGGTCGTTTAAATATCAGGAGTGGGGGACAAGGGTGAGCCCATGGCTAATCCGTTGGTTGGTCAAACAATGCACCGTTAAAAATAAAATAATTTTGGGAAAAACATGTGTTTAGTAATAAACAGATTTCACTGATAACAGGCACTGGGATGAATTTATGGAGGAGAATATCCTTGGTGAGGTTCACAGCTTCTATGGGTTGATGTTGACTAAAATTTATGCATAAGCATTTGGATTTCTACTTGATTTGACAAAAGTTGCAGCATCAACAAAATGAGTGATTCCTCTCTAACTTTGTCTTTCAAATCCAGCCATTCATTAGCGAGAAAATGCCGCTGTGCTTGCTAAAAGCTTCTCTTTTAATTTTAATTTTATTTTTCTATGTTTTTCTCCTATAGTTGTTATATGTGTTACAATTTGGACGAGATGAAGATGAGGGGATATCATTTGTCTCCACAATCTCGGAGTTCCACCTGCCCTATCCCATTTTGAGTTTTGGAGTGGTGGATGCAGAGGTCTGTCCAAGCAAATGTGCGTCTGGGTCACCGACTTCTGCCTATGCGGATGACCCTTCTGGAGGTAAGTGTTCCAAGAAGGAAATTCAATTTACTCATACCACATTGCTGAAATACACAATGGCAACCAGGTTATGTTAAGTGATCTAATGCCGCAACATACCACACACCTCTTTCTGACATCTCCATGTGTTCCTGTGACTGCTTTGCAAAATCCAATTTGATTAAATTAAAACTGATTTTACATTTAAGCAAAAAAATCAAGCATATTTATTAATGCTAATGATATCATAGTTTTCATTACTGTAGCTATCCTTTAGTCATTATCCTTTTTGTTAGTATCTATTTGAACAACATGAGTTATTTGAATTTAAGGATCAGGCACAATTTCATGAAAATCATAAGTAGTCATAATTAAGAAATACCTCTTTTTTGCCACTCTTTTGTTCACATGAAATAAACGAAAAAGATTAACTAAAAGTATGGAAAATATAGTTAATTTTGTAATTGTGGATTAGTTATATAAATTTGTTCCAATTTTGACAACAATATGTATGCATGGATTATGAAATGTGTTTCTTCCCATCCCATCTCTTGTCAACAGCAACTCTGCAGTGAAAATATGCTCACAAATGGTTACTTTCTCTCACTCTCTGCAGCAGAGGTGGACGAGGAAGGCAAAGGGGAGTCGGAGGAGAATGGTGCTGGGGGGCGGAGGGCGGTTGCGGAAGGGGAAGAGGCAAGGGAGGTGGAATCAGAGGGCACGGACTCGGTCGTCATACACATAGTTCTCGTCCAGCCCAAGTCCTTGCAGGAGTGCCACATAATGTTTGAAGCAGGATCCACCAACAACCTGTACCAGCCAGAGCGCACCAGCATTCCGTTGCCTGTTCACGTAACCAGTGGTAAATTCTCTTCTCAAATTTTGATGTGTGTGGCCTTTATGCTCCCGTTGGAAGGCAGAAGGTAGTTGTGTTGTTGGTGTGGTAGGTGTGGCCATTTGTAATAGTACTCAACCACCAGCTCAAAAGGATCCGAGATTTATTATATAATCCTGTTTGGTTGTCATTGCATTGTTTTAATGCTGGTGTGATTGTAAATTAAAGCCATGTGAGGGCTCAAGATGTTCAGACAAATCCTAAAAGTGATAGATGTTCTTCAAATACCATCATGCAATTCCATCTGATCTATGGCTAGAGTAAGACATGGTTTGATCCTGGATGAAGTAAATGAATCTTTTGTCACTGATGAGTGGTGAGTTGTAATAAGAAGTAAATATCAGAAAAATATGTAGGCACACAGGGACGAAAGTTGAAGAAATACATGGCTCGTTTAATAAGTCTTAGGGAAAAAATAGAAAAGCAAATAGCATTGAGTGGATAATTTTTAACGTAATGTTCTTTTTGATTGATGCACCTTTCTCTGCATTTCTCCAATATTTTTGAGACCCCAAAAAGTAGGATTTTGGAAAGTCCTCAAAGTAGGCATCTGTGTTGGTGATGGCCTCATCATCCAAAGTTTTCTACTGAGACATTTTAATTAAATGATCAATAGAGCCGGAAGTAGGGATAGTAGTAGAAGGGATGCATAGAATAGCTTGGTGGGTTAGGCTGAAAAGGGGAATGTGAAATAGACCACGATAACTTGAGTCCAAGAATAATAGATTATGAGAGGTGAGGTTGAAGTTGAACAAGACAGGGAGAATTGATAATATCCCTGTAGAATCACTAAAGAGTTAAGGGAAAAATGGATTGTAAGTATCTTGGATGTTTATTAGATTCAGATTTGATAAGAAATAAGGAAGTTAACACGGTACGTACCATAGTATGTAGTTGGGTTTTAACCCTACATTCCAGTGGATTTTTAATTTGTAGTTTTTGAATATGCATTGCTTCAGTAAAATCACCAAAACTTTCTTAAAAATTTAAAATACTTCCATGGAATTTTGAATGTAATACTCACAAAGAATTTTAGTATTTCTTCTTCGTGTGATACTCCAAAAGGTTCCTTGCCAATAGCTCAGCTAGGGCCATGTGGATAAACACTCAAGAAATAATGGGGCAATGTGTTGGGGTATGCGAGGAAGAGATGGCAGAAATATCACCTCCAAAATGATGCTCCTAAATGACAAGAATTCTTATCATCCATCACAACAGTTGGGATTAAAATTATGAGAATTCTCGCCATCCATATGCAACATGTTAAGATCAGTGTAGAGATGGAGAAGCAGACCTATTTGAAAATAAAAAGGACATCTTGTAGACCATTAGGCTGGGATTTAATGAAGAGAATGGTGATTGCTTTTTGTGATTTGTATGTCTGCACAGTGTAAAGATATGGACGTTAAGGATAACTGAGGAAAAGTGAATTGAAGCTTTGGAAGTGTGGTTGTGTAGAGGGATATTGAAGGTCATTTGAAAAGATGAGAAGGTGAGACATGAGAACGTTTTGGAAGAGATGAATGAGAAAAGAAGCCGTATAGGAACACAGAGGAAGAGAACTAGATGAGTCACGTGCTAAGTGGAGATGTTTAGTCGAAGGGCTTTATGGAGGGCATTGGGAGAGGGGAGAGAAAGGAAGAATGGAGGCACTGGCTGGCATGAGAGGGGAGAGGTGATGAGAATGGCAGAGGAAAGGTGACAGTGGGGAAAGAAAAGTGGCAAATGGTTTCTGAACCTGCCAAGGAGCAGATAACCTGAGGTGATGAATGACAAAGTTGTAAAATTGCATTAGTTCTTTTTGTGTAACACAATAGTAATACGTAATGGACAATACAGAAAATATGGTAATGTTGATTCTGATGTTTGAAACTGTTATATGGTTGAGAATAATTTTAGTATACTTGTTATATGCTCATGTGATACCGATACCTTTCATATATAACTTTGGTTTTCTGTTCGAGTAATATCTTTGTATAGTCGGGTAATATCCTAATGGTGAACCAGAAACTCTCATGGTTTCAGAAAAGGAACCAATGGAGACGAAAATGGAAGCGGAGGACATTCCACTTCAAGAACACTCAGTTGGGAGCACAGCTCAGATGTCCCTGGAGTCCACATCCGATGGCCTCTCAAGTGCAGCGCCAAGCACCATCCCATTTGGCAATGTGGCCAATGCACCCATCCTGACGCTGATGACGCCCGATGCATTCAGCTCTCCCATTCGCCGGAAGGGCATGACACCAGCTGGAACTCAGAGTGGCTCCCACCCAGCGTCCCTTGTGTCATCACCCGCATCAACCCTCTCGGCACCTTCCTCCTCTGGCGCCCCCGAGAAGACCACCTCTCCTTCGGCACCGTCCCCGCACCCAGCAGAGTCCCGCTTCCCCCCTCCTCCACCCCTCGATCACCCAGGGCCTCATTCCCCAGGGCCCGGTGCCGTAGCTCCTCTCATAATGCACGATCACCCCCATTTGGTGCTGGGCTCCCACGCATTTGTCTCCAGCACAAAGGTTAGTAGTGGCAATCAGACCATGGCCATAAGTTGAATAGTCTAGAAGAAGATGAGAGATACCATGCTTTTATAGGGCAATAGACCTTTGAGTTTGCAATGGAATGCATCGAGACTAGTAGCTATAATTAAGCTACCTGATGCATTATTCTGAGTGGTTAAATTAGGATATAGCTAGAGTAAAGTTATGAATAACTCGAGTCTATTTTTAGATTCATTATGGGAAATATCATACCTTTCAGAGATGTTAGAGATGTTTTTAGAGATGTTATGAAAATTGTTTGTGTAATTAGAAAGCAAATACATTTTCTGGGGGTGCACAAGGAAGAATCAGAATACTTAGCATTTCCACAGGATATGATTTTGTGCCGTCAAATAGTTATGCTATGCTGTAACATCATCTGTACTCCAGATTCCATGAAATCACTCAAAAAAAAGTTTTTCGTAAATTGCCGTAAATGTCCATTTCCTCTGAGATTGCTGCACCGCCCAATACTTTCATATTTTATGTACTCCACTGCCCATTACTTTTGTACTTAGAATACAATACTAAATGAGCAGTCAACTGCTGAGTCTCTCACCACAATCTAATCATCCCTCAGTCAACAGTGTTTCCAACTTAATGTGGCTTCAGAAAGGCGCTTACACTAAGTACACTCTTCAAGAGACCTTGGGGCAGTTGAGTGAATATCTAACACTTACAGAATTTTATCTAAAAATATTGATGCCAGATGATTGTTTATGATGAAAATTGTCAATAAAACGTCGTTTTCAGTTGAAATTCAGAGCAGAGTAAACCCTTGCTAATTCAGACAGACTTCAGCTGTGTATTGCAGGAAGCTTATTAAGAGGTCATATGTTTACTCTGCTGAAAGGTGTGTGTAACTTACAGGTGTGTACAAATATGGTTGAAATTAATTATAAAATTTTGATCAATATTCTATCCTTTGATTTGCAGTATGGCTAAACTATTGCTGCATGAAACAATTCAATATTCATCTAAAAACCATGCATTTTGCACATGTGACACATATATTTTAAATCGATGACCAAGTCTTTCCTTGTGATTTCGCATTACTTCCCATTGTTCAAGGTACCTAACCCTTAAACCCCTAGTGGCATGGTGAGCATGTCAGGCCCAGACTTTACATGCAGCACAGTGACTTTCACCATGGCCAACTGCATATCTTAATTTTATAATCAATTATGGTATTTCACAATCTTTACATTTGGTATAATTCAAAATAGGACTAATTTGACTTTGTACATTCATAATTATTATATTATTTCATCATATTTTATTGTGTTTTAAGAATGCAAAAATGCTGTCCGTTGGATTGGATATTAAGCTGTGGACCCTGAGACACCTTTCATTAAGAGTAGGCTAATGCCAGCGATGGGTTTCTCTCCAACCTTCATCCTTTCCTATCCATCCCTAATGGCGCACATGACCATAGCTGTCGGTTGCATCCCCTGAATACTACTATGATGAAAATGCTGAAATTTTCCTACTCGCTCTGAACATATGCTGTGCAGAATTGATTCCTGATAAATTCATATAGAGGACAAAATCATCTCATTTCAGTGGCTTGTTCATATCTCCTCTTGACTCTCCATATGCATTGAAGGAAGAGGGGTCATTTGCCATCTCCTCTTAATTCTTGCCAGTCTTATCTCAGACTGTAGTGTGGTGGTGTTAATCTCCATCAACACTTAATCATCGTAAATATTGAGAGGATCATTTAGTTATGCATTTTGTTTAGTTTGTGTACAATATCTCTCATTATGAAGTTGCTCATTGGAAGGTTGGTCATGAGTGACTGGAGGTCATGGCTTAGGGAAAGTATTCTTTTCAAAACTCAAAATGCTTCAGTCTGAAAAAAATCTTTCATCGATGTGGTATCTCTTACATGCCAAGAAGGATGTCAGAGTGCCCAGTAGTCATTTCGCTTAATAGTTATCGCCTCGCTTGACTAAATGGTATTTCATGGGAAGGATCCCCCCCTTGGGAAAGAAGCAACATCCGCAAAGGAGATGTATTGACCTCACAAAACATTCCAGGAGAATAAATACCATGTTCTGCTGCAAACTGTGTTGTGAGACTATGCTTGGACTGCTTAAAGCTCTATCACACCAAACAGAATCATCAATAATCAAGGAGGGCTATTTACATAACTGGTGTTTCCATATAAGAATGTATATTGGTGGCATCATGCTTGGCCAAGGCGATGCAGGCTTTGATGCATTTGCACTCGTACCATATTTAATGCCTAGTATTTCCTGTTAAAATGTGCATTTCTGAAAAGTGCACAATTTCCTAAATATCAAATAATATGTGAGAGCTTGTTTCCATTTGAAAAATTGAATGAAGGCTGGTTTTTGGCAGCAGTAGAAGAGAAAAAAAAATTTTACCCAGGAAAGTATCATATATATATATATATATATATGTAAAGTATCATATATATATATATATATATATATATATATATATATATATATATATATATATATATATATTGTAGCCAGTATCACTAACCATCTGTCAGAATCAACCATTATTATTATTATCATCATCATTGTCAGTAATCCACCGGTTAAGGTAGGCTTTTATTAATGGACTCAAGCTACCAAACAGTACAGTGACAATTCCCATTTTTCTTAAAAAAAAACGCAACCCAACATCTAGCCTTATAGTAGGTTGACAGTGGATTTCTAAAGGCTGAGGTGAAGATGGTAAAATGGTGGAGTCAGCCAGAAAAGTGGTGATGGCCATGGTTTTTTGAGGAAAATGCTGAATAATCTACAGCGATTATGTGCAAAAAGGACAAATAATAAATAGAAAGTATTTTCTGTACTTATTGCTCCCATTGAGTGAAGAAATTAAGAAAAAATTGGTCTCATTTTGCAAAGAAAAAAATTCTCTTCAGTCAAGACGATGCGTGGATATACACCTACATGGTTTTGATGGCAAAAATTATGGAATTAAAGTTCAAATCATTACAACATCCACCATATTCCAGGTCACATTTTTGACTTTTTTATTTCCAGACTTGAAAAAATAGCTCGATGGAAAATGAGTGAAGTCAGACAAAGTCATCACCGACAATTTTTTGTGACTTTTTTTGAGGGCCTTCTGAAATCCCTCTTTTTGGACAGCATAAAAAAGTTAGAGAATTCCTTGGGAAATATATCAAGCTATAAGGAAGTGGTTGAAAAATAAAAATGTCAACCCAAAATAATTAGTTTTCCTATTTTTCTCCAAGGACTTACAGATTTATTTGGCTTTAAGGACAACTTTTAGTTCAAAAATTTATTCAGGTAATCTGACAGTTGAAGTAGGTTTTGGAAGGACACAACTACCAAATAAATATTTTGCTTCTCCTAACAAAACACAAACCAACATCCTACTCTGCAAAAAGTCCCTCTTCATCTCTGTGTACTTCTTCCCTTCCTTCATCCTGTCCAACACCCATATGCCATTCCTGCCCCTTCCTCATTTGCCTAACATTCTCCCCTCTATTACAGTCTTCAACATCCTATTGCTGATCAATATGCTATTTGTCCATTTTTCCTGCTCCCTTAGGATTTCTCCCAACAATCCTCTCTCCTCGCCCACCATACTTAGCACTTCCTCATTATATTTATTTTAACAGAGTTGACTGTTGGAGTCAACTCTTCCCCAGGTGTTGTTTCTTCCTCTGAGGATGAATGGGTTGACAGTGCGTGTTCATTGTTTTGTAGGTGGGAGCTGACGGCAGCGTTCCAGCTCACCCTGGTGCCATGCCCTCAGAGAAGAAGGTGGCCGTGGAGGGTGGAGAGAGGGGTGTGGATGGTGAGAGGGGAGGGGCGGTGGGAGCCGTGGAGGGCAGTGAGGGCAGCAGCCCAAGCCGGGAAGTCCAGCAGATCTTCTCACTCTCAGATTCTCCCCATGGTGAGCACTCACTTATGAGCACTTGTGAGTAATTCTGGCACCCAAGTGGATGAACCTTCAGGAGTGGCTCGTTTAACTTCATTTCAATGTAATCTAATGTATGCGTGAAAAAGTTGAGCAGGCATAATGAGTAAACAAATCATTTGCGAAGCAAGGAATTTTCGGCCAGTGTCTTGGTTTGTTTGCTACATACATTTGCTGTCTGTAAGATGGAATTTGGTGGGTCCACCAGAATTGATTTTCACTAAAGTATATGTACCATTAATAAATAGATTTGTGTATTCATGATAGTATGTTGAAATCAGTTAGATGAAAATGGTAACAATATTATTTAAATCAATCATGGATAGATGGTCTCTTGCATTGTATTTCATGAAAAAGTGTTATAAATGCTTCAAATTATTTTTCACAAATATGCTAATGTGCCACAAATTTCAGAAGCCTATATTTGCCTTTAGAGGCTGCTTTCACAACATATTTCACAGAAATTTCATAATTGATTTAGTTTAAATTGAAGTGAAGCCATTGCTCCCACCAGTTGCACTTTTTTGCACAAATTATCTGAATTCACTAACAGGCAAACAACTACGGAATCAAATTAACTTAAATGGCTTTAGAATAAAATCAATAGATGGTTCTGTATGCATACAACTTTGTTCTGACCCGTCAATATTTACATATAAGAATATGATCCTTCCTTTTTGAAAATTCCTCATACGTGTGGTAAAGGCTGATTTTGGATCATTAACAAATAGAAGGAGAAGAGGACAAATGGTGTATAGGATGGAATCAGAAGTGGATTTATGTGGGTATGTCTAATGGCATAGTGGTAATGAAGCCTTAAGCTGAAAGAAGCATCAAGCAAGAAGCTTAATATAAATGTCATTGGGAGATGTCCTTCGATTAAGTAACTGAGTAGACAGGAGTGAGCTGGAGGGGTTGAAGACTCATCTGGAACCTGTGCATTTTTCAGACTGCACAAGTGTGGATTTTGAGCTAATTGAGAGTCAGGATGTGCATTGCTGGGAAAGGGAGTGATACAGGGATATCCATAATTATTGCGTGCTCTAATCAGGAGAAGTGAATGTTAAGGGAGGCAGGGGGCAAAGGTCATTGGGGAACTAATGGAATCATGGTAAGAGGGGAGGTTGCTGGGTGAAATTCAAAGAAGGCATGCCGAGGGGAGGAGAAGGGTGATGAATTGCAAAAGGTAGGTCAGAGCTTAAGGATATCTTTTAGGATGGCAGCAGTGTTCAGTCCTGAGCCTTTCAAACAATTGTTGTAAGCCAGTTAGTTAACTTCTTATAACAATGCAGTATACATGAGTAAGGGAATATACCAGAAGACTTAAGTAGATCAATTGTGATCCCAAACTTGGGAAAGAGTAAATCATATTTTAAAACTAAATGGCTCTGAGTTAAAGTTAATATTCAGCAGAAGTATTACTGACGTGACGATTACTAAGAATGGTGAAGTGAGAATTTAGGGTGCATGGTTCCTTATTGAAAACAAAAGAATGACATTAATGGGCACAGCATTGCATTGAGAAGGCTGTGACAAAAATGAATAAGAATTGCCAACAAAAGGTAACAAATCATTGGGCAATGACCAAGATTCCACCTTGTTATAGGAGGAATGCTGAGAGTTCATTATGTGTGCAAATGTTAAAACTTGCTAATCCTATCATCCAAACTGTATATCTTAGAACAACAATGTTTCCAGGATCAGAATGAAGTATCATAAGTTAGAGAAATTATAAACAGTTTGTGACTTTGATGGTGGGGTGTCAGTTTTTCCACCGCATTGAAATTTAATGCGCTCTGAAGGATTTCCCATTTAAATAATTGCCAATTTATGGCCAAATAAAAGTGTGCATAATATTTTCTGAAAATATTTCTTTAAATAAATGATTTAAATGCTTATGAATTAGTTGTAGTTTAGATATATAGTTAATTTCACTTATTTTAACTCGCCATTAAGGGGAGGAAAAGAGGATGTTGAAAACAAATAAAATGGTCTCTATCAGCATTTTGTTTTCGTTTTTCCACTTGGGGAACCATTTTTCACAATTAAACCCCCTCAGTCAGCATCCCTGGCCTGGAGATGTTCTCACTTCCCAGATGGAGTGAGTGGTGATGGTAGCGGACATGGATGTTTTTTTATCTTTTTTTCTGTGATTCAATGACTGGAGGGCTCCAAAAGTAGTGTTTTTCCTCTGATGACTGATTTGAGTCATAGCATTGTTGTCTCTCCTCCTGACAGGGGTGGAGCGAGAGTTCTTTGACGATAAGGAAGCGGAGGAGGAAGAGGGTGTGATTGTGTTGGGGCAGGAGGAGGAGGAAGAGGAGGAGGCTGTGGGAGTTGTGTGAGTGCCTTCATTAAATATTAAGTACTGGAATACCTAGAAAGTATGACAAATTCTTTGAAGTTCCATGAAATCATGAAGTTTTCCAATGAAAAACTTTAGGATGTTATCTTTTTTCCAATCAGGACATCAATTTTTTTCTAATTTTAATGGTTTTCTTCCTTTCAGACTGCAAGGTATTTTATAATGGACATAAATTCATAATATCTTACATTTTAATGCGGTAGAATAATTACTCCTTTCGAACAATATGAAATTTCAGAAAATTACCAAATATTATCAATAAGAGCTCCTCAGGATTTCAGGTGTGAAGTTGTTTTATTTTGAAAACTTGGAATTTTTAGTGATTATTTGTTATCTTGAATGTTAAGCAAACTTTTATTTATTCTGAGAATTAATGTTAGGATTGAGTCCTCACATTGATGAAGTGCAAGGTTTTTATTTTTTCCTTTGTTTATTTCATTTAAACATCCATGTGAAAATTGTTAATTTTTGATAAACTTTTTTTATGTGGACCCCTTTACATGGAATTGTCAATATTTACACTCCTCTAATTATTATTTAAAGAGGTTTCACTGTATTATTTAATTCATATGACTTTATAGGATACCTAGCACTTTTGATGTGGGTATTTGTATGCCATTAGTGTAAGGGAAAAGCAAGAAACTATCAATAGTAATTTATGAGTATTGAACTATTTTATCACTTTGGAGGATATCCATAGCAACTCTACTGCCATATTGAAATAATATATATCTATATATAAATTTCCAGCAGCCGCTCTTGGTGAATACACTAGTTTGGTATTTCGAAACACAGCTCATCATTGTCTAGAAATAATTAGTGTTTTCAGCACATCTTGGAATGATTGAAGCATGTAATCCTTAAATGCAAAGAATTGAAATATTTAAATCGCTATCTTCTTTAACTTGTAAATAATTGTTTAAAAATGTCTAATGATGATGACAGGACTACAGATGTTATGTCAGTCTGTAGTCATATTTCCAGTGAACCTACTATTAACATTTAATAATGTGACCTTTATAAAAATTGATGTGGGAAACTTCTATTAATATGCAAGCAAGTTGCAAAAATAATGAGCAATTTAAAGTGCCCATAGTGTTTCAATTATTCAGTTCCTGTCCATCTATGGATAGTTTTATCATTAACTTAAGAAATTAAAAATTATCTTTATATATTATTATTTATACATATTATCTTATAAGTTAAACATGGATTTCTACAAAGTTAAGGCCTCAACCATTCAGTGCAGTTTCATCATTATCGTCACCTGGGAGGAAATCTAGTTACATCATGAATATCATTTGCTGCCTGGCGGTGACAAAAGATTGTGGACACAAACACTGAAAAATGTTACTTCCATCCTGCTGACAATTTCTTGTGTATGGGATTTTAAATATATCCAGAGTTGAGTGTGGCAGAATTTCAGCTTAGATATTGCAAATAAGCCTGTGTCTCCACCACATTTTGGTGGTGCATTATCCAGCAGGTGCTTGGCTAAAAAAAGTATTTTAAGCAGTTGTGTTTCATTTCCATTTTTTTAGCAATGATGACTTATGTTTTTAATTTAAATAACCTCTTTAGATGGAGGTTTGACTTCGGTAGCCAAAGCATGGTTTTTCTCTGAACCGGATTAAGATGGTCAGAACATTTTGTCTGTCACAGATGTGCAGTCTTCCACTATAATTAAGAGCCTCACCTATACTATAGGGTAGTAAATACCTCTCCTCTATTGGAAAATCAGGTGGAAAGAGCAGGTTCCGTGGTATCCAGAATCTCAATTGTAATCCATTCATGAGCAGTGATGATGGTGCTGAAATGCCATCTCTTGAAAAGCACACATTCATACAGGCCAAACAGGCAGGCTAAGGCAGTTGAGAATACATATATGCCCTTGGCCACAAAATTAAGATGAAATTGTATGATTTCCATATATGTACCAATCTTGAATTGCCTTCAAAACCACTGTAGGTGTCTTGCTTAGGCCTTGCTATTACCAAATAATTTTACAAGTTTTTGCTAAGTACAAAAATCTTCCACTGATCAATGACAGGACTCAATCCTAAAATTAAATTCTCAGAATACATAAATGATTACTTAACATTTATGCTAACAGATAATCACTAACAAATGCAAGTTTTCAAAATAAAACAACTTTACTGTTAAATACTGAGCTGTAATTTATACAAAAAACGTTTTTGTCGGGTTTCTTGCTCATGATGTGCGATTATCCTTCTTTGGGCTCTATGCCTATGCTTGAATGGTCCACTCGGCGATGGATCCCCTCCTCAACCTCACCTTGGGAAGTTTGGACACCAGGGTCCTCCAGACCATTAATATGTTTAATTCCTGGTCAAGGCGAATGATTTTTTACACTCTGTAATTGTTGCATTGTAATTAATCTACTTGCTAAACTTTGCTCTGCTACTGCACGAAATTTGTAGTTTTACCCCATGTTTTTTTTGTGGCGTGCCTCCTCCTTCAACTATTCATTTTCTAAGCATGAAATAGCAAAACTTGGTGTTTTGCAAGAAATGGTAAAAAAAACCCTGCAGTTCCACAATTCAAATTTTATCACCACACAACCATGGATTCATCATCATGATGATGCTGTGTGGTCATGATCTTGTCGTAATAAATTGTGAATTGTGGAACTGCAGGATTTCTTTTTCCATCCCTTAAAATATGGACAAATGCCACATTGTTAAGCCTGAGAGAGTGTCCTACTTGAAGTTGTTTTACAAATGGTAGTGAATTCTGTTGGACATACAATAAGTAGCTGTAAATTCCAAAACAAACATTTGCATAAAAATCAGGCAAATCAATAAACTTTAATCCTTTGTCTATTCTAATATTATTATTAATTTCCCTGGAAATAGCAATTTCAATTTTTTAGATTAAGGTACAAACACGGTCTTAGTAATTGTTCAGAGAATACAAGAATTACACAAGTAGTGCAGGAGACATTTACTCTGGAACCCATTTATTGAAAACACTGGCTTTTCCGTTGGTATTCAATTTCCTTGCAGGTGATTGGTGTACTCAGCAGACTTATGTTTCATGGGTGCAAACTGAGGGAAACCCTTGTTTTCATTTCTCAGGAGGGAGAAAATGGAGGCGGTAGTGTTGGTTAATCAGTCAGAGAGGGACATGAGGAGTGGTCAAGTGACAGGGGCAGTGGCTAGTAATAGCATTGCAGAAAGTCCCAGTGTGCCAGTTCCCGTGTTGGAGAGCCTTCCGATGGGGAAGGCGAGTGGTGACCATGTGATGACTGCGGAGAAGATTGTGGGGGAGGCAAGGTGGGCACTTATTCACTCTTTGACTCCCTTACTCTGGGCTATTACTCTTTTACTGGTGGTTGCTATGACAGCACATTTGTCTCCTGAGTCCTGTCTCCTGAAACCTTACTCTTCTTATCATACAAATTGGTTTACAAAAATGTCTCATTACTTCAAAATTCAAGGAGCCATATATTTAATTAAATTCATTACTTCAAAATTCAAGGAGCCATATAAATTAACAAAAACAATCAATTGTCTTGCCCTCTTGAACTTGGCCAGTAAAATTACGATACAGTTTTATCTGTACATGAAGATAAAGTGTGTTGACTATAAAAGTTTGTAATTCAGTTTTTTAGGCTAAAATCAATTGAAGGTATTTTCAGAAATAAACACTTGGTCACAAAATAGGAAAATTCGTGAGCATCAATTTAAATTTGATGTAAATTGCTGTTACATGACCATTGTCATAAAAAATTTTGAATTTTCAGCTTGTGTCATGTAACTTCTTTTGATGTTGACCAAGGCTGACTTGTTTTCAGTCAAGTTTTCTCTCGAAGAGAAAATATTTTTGTAAAAGTGAAGAATTTCTGACATTGATTATCGTAGTTTTTTCAGGTTTTTATAGGACTGACTAAGGACTTATATTTATTGTAATATTCTTTTAATTTATTGTTCACTTATTTACCAGCATTAACCTTCACCTGGCATGCTCATCCTGAGTAACAAACCTGGACTCATGGGGGACGTACGTACCCCAGTGAGACATATCTTTGTAAAAATTGAAATATCGATTATTTTGTCTTAAAAAAATCAGAGATCATCTTTAGAAACCAATTTAAACTGTAGACTAGTCCGAGTTGAGAAAAATCAAGACCAGCATTTACAAAAAATTCGGAAACCTGAAAAAGTTGAAAAATATGCATTTTTTACAAAAAAATTCACAACTTTTTTGTTTTTTTTTTATAAAAAGGGCTGAAATTTTAGCTGTCTTCTTCTGTTACATCACTATAAAAGAATTATAATAGTTTTCATGGGTCTTTTAAGAAAGGTATTTATTTTGAGAAATTAAGCTATGGGTTTTATGAAAAAAATTAATTTTGAAATATAGGAAAAAGTCGTTGTTTTTTATTTTTTTTAAACAAATGTATAAAAATAATCATTGAAAGAGCTTGATGAAAAAAAGCTTGTTAGCCTATAAAAAAATTTTAATTAATGACAGGTATAATCGGGGTACATCAAAATCCTATGGTCTAGGATGCATGTCCTGTATCTGTCTCCTTGTTTTTCTTCCGATCACATAAGGTGCATCTTTGCTTTATGAAAAGATTCAAATTTTGTACATGGCATTCAGACAAAGCCAAACCGAAAATTAAAAACAAAAAATGCTCCAATTTCCAAAAAAATGACATTGATGGCACGGTGGGGTACGTACACACCCCAAACTGCTTTTGATGACTGCTGCAGATGAACTAACGGTCGCAGTGCTATCCCACTGGCATAGGTATAAATGTGTATCCCTTGACGACCGATAGATGTCGTTAGGAGTTTTGATTTTGAAGATTTAGATATCGAAAATCGATGAGAAAGAGCATGGGGTTTGTATGCACCCGATGAGGCCAGGTGAAGGTTAAGTTCGCTAACTGTATTTTGAGTCCTAATTGAGGATAATAATTGCTTAGCATCTCATTGAGTACTTTCCATTTATTTCTGATGTCATTGATTGCGTATATTTTTTCTCCTCTGTTTGTACTGTGACTGATAGTGCACCGTGTGATCTGTAGTTTGAACATGGTGTGTCTTGCACTGCACTCACCCAATATCATTGTTCAATTCTCTTACTTTTAGCTATGCTCTTGCATGCTCTGCACTTTTAAATTCAGTTTTATGCTTGACCTCTGATAATTTTTAATGTTTGTTTTCACTGTAATATGTATCCAAGTATAATTTGCTTGAACAAAAAATAGACTTCTTGTTATTTAAGGGAAAACAGTTTAACAGAAAACTGTGAGCATGTTTTGACTGCTATTATGATTTACTTGCGTGTTAGTGGGTATGTGATTGAGTGTTCAAGGTAGGAGAGGTTTTTTTAATTAATCTCACAATAAGTGAAATGAAATATTCTGTTACTCTTAAGATTGATTAGATCGTTAGTGGAATTGGGAAACTGAGAAATATTACTTTGTAGGTTCTGTTTCCAATTAATTCATCAGTTGAAATTTCAAAATATATAATAGCATATAAAACTCTGGACAACTATTTTTATACCTTTTGTATTATATCTGCGAAGTAAATTATTTGTGAAATACAGGGATTTATGGAATTTGTTGACTCCTGTAATTTCAATTTGAGGCATTATTTTGAAGATCATTTGCATAAAAATTTAAACAATTTAATACCTCTGTTGATGAATTTCTGTAAATCATATGAATTCATAGAAGGTTACTAAAAATGTTTGTTTTTTTAAATACATTACAGAACAAAATGCATTTAATCTTGTGTTCACTTAAAGAAATCAATAATTATTGGAAAGTGTTTCAATAAAAATTACAGTGAGCACATTGAAACAAAACTTGTATATGCATTTGTGGATGTACAGGAAACCAAAAATGGAAACTCTACGCTTAGCATTTGACCAAAATCCTTGCTATGTATTGACATATTTCAGTGTCCGGCAGGATGACGATGGAGCTGTCGTTGGCATGGAGGGAAGGATTGGTGCTGGTCTGGCATCTCTTGCCCTTGAGGTGGGCTCCCTGGCACGGGCTGTGAGGGCCCAAGGGGAGAGTTTGCAGGTGAGCATTCCATGGGACACGGTCTCCTCTTTGGCATTTGAGTGAAGTGAAATCTTTCGTGGGCTGTTCATGCAGACCCCTCCTGTCTGTAACCTCCTCTGGCTGGCACGGATTGTGGATTTTTGTGCCCCCATTACCTTCACAAATGATACAGCTTTATCCTCTTCAAATGCCAATTAAACCTACCCATAACAGGAGGGTAAGGAGAAAAATACTTGGTTAAAAAATGATTTTATTTTTCTACATAATCTCTCTTGACTTCAACACACTTGGTCCAGCATTTCTCCAACATCAGTATTCCTTTCCAGAAGTGAGAGTCTGGAAGGCTGTGAAAATATCCATCTAGGGCCCATCTCAACCTCTTCATAAGACGCAAAGCGCTTCCCAGAAACAAATTTCTTCAAGTTTGGGAACAGATGGAAGTCTGAGGATGCTAAATCGGGAGAATAGGGGGATGGCTGAGCAAATTGAACCCCAAATCCGGTAGTTTTCCCATTGCCAATGCATCTTTGTGAGCAGGTAACAGCAGGTTGTCCGGGTGAAAGATGATTTTTTTCTTCTTGTAGACAGGCCTCTCCTCGTGAATTTTGTCATCCAGCTTGTCAAGAAGATTGGAGTAATATTTGCCTGTTGTTGTTCTGCCTTTTTCAAGGTAATCAGTTAACAAGATCCCTTTAGTATCCCAAATCATACTGGCCAT
Organism: Hetaerina titia; assembly: GCA_037158775.1. Lineage (NCBI taxonomy): Eukaryota > Metazoa > Arthropoda > Insecta > Odonata > Calopterygidae > Hetaerina > Hetaerina titia. The sequence continues at coordinate 16,888,738 of CM073772.1, read as the reverse complement.
GACCTTTCTGGCAGATGTGATTAACTTTGCTTTCTTTGGTGCTGAAGCATCTGCTTCCAGCCACTGCTTCGACTCCTGTATTGTTTCTGGTGTGTAGGGGTGGACCCATGTCTCATCCATGGTGACAAATCATCACACAAAATCGGTTGGTTCCCTCTGGAATCGGTCTAAACATTGACACAAAAATCACTTGTGCATTTGCTTTTGATTGACATTCAGCAAATGTGGCACCCACCTTGCATAGAGCTTTTGCCTCCCTAATTCTATTTGCAAGATACTTCACACCTTTACTTCCGATATCCCCACAGTCTCAGCTATCTCACTCACCTTCACTCGCCTATTGTCCAACACGATATCAAGCACCTTTTTGATGGTTTCCGGTGTAGTTTTGGTTTTTGGCCATCCTTCGCGTGGCTCATCTTCAAGGGATGTGCGACCATGTTTAAATTCAGCTGTCCACTTTTTAATGGTTGCCATTGAAGGAGCAGAGTCCCCGTACACTTTGTAAACTTCGGATGGATATCCTTAGTGGTTAATCCATCCAAAACAAAGAATTTTATAACTGCACAAAATTCAAGTTTTTCTATTTTAATGAAAAACACAAAAGATGTCTACTGCGACAATACTTGGCTAAGAATCGAACCCGTGGCCTCTGAGATGGCTAGTGATGGCTGGTGACTACCCGGCTGGGCTGGGCATTTGTTGGCTGGATGGCAAAGGCGAGGGCAGTTGAAGAGTTTTATTTTCCATAAATTAGGAATTTCACAGACCATCCCATCTTCCTTCAGCTCTCTTTGTAACTCCTCCCTTGTTAATATCAAATGTTTTCTCCTTTCCCATATCCTAAGTGCTTTGCTTATTTCTCACAGGAGCTGCTCCATTTCCTGTAAGAAGGACTTGCCCAAAACATCCCCCCTGATCCAATCATTTAGGAATATTTATTTTCCTACATTTTCCCTCTATCTACAGAATTAAACTAAACTCTCAATTATCCATCATTTTGCGGATCGTCCGTGCTACTCTCTCTTCTTCCCAACATCTCTAAATTTTAATTAACAATGATATTTGTAAAGATAATTAAATGCTTTAAAACTTTGGTACACTTTTATATAAATACAAGTTTGAAATGCCTGGGCTTTCATAAAAGTTTTTGATTTCACAAAATCAAAAGTTGTCCATAGTATTCGACTTTTTAATTTAAACATTTTTCTATTATCCCGTAATCAGTTTCCTCACATTCATTAGCCCTGAGAATTCCTTATTCTCTTTCAAGGCAGGCAAAGACATAGCTTAACTATGCAAGGAATGAGTTATTTAATTGGTATCATATAATGAATGCAAGTCCAAATAAGTGATTCTTTGTCAATATTCATTCTTTGTCTGTTATTTTTTTTCCTGGTTAAGTGATTTATAATAATATTATTATTGGTTTAGTAGTTTAATTGATGATTGGTTTAGCTTTCTGAGTAAAATACATTTTGTTGTTCACTTGAAGATAGTTCTGTGTTCTTTGTAAATCTAGAATTCCACCCTTTCATATGAATTGCTGAAAATTGGAAAAAATTGTATTTTCCATTGCAAAAAAAAACAAATTAATGACAAGGAATGATAAAGTATCTGTATATGTCACGACGATCCTTTCCATGTATTTCAGGTATTTGTATTTATCGATTATCATGGCTTCTAATGGATCTATTGGCATGGATAATTGAGAATTCATTGTAATATCTTCAATATTTATTTACTCTAATCCTATTTCTTCTGTATCATTCACTGAAAGCATGAGGTCAAAGCAAACAAGTCCCATTTCTATATCACCATACCTCTGTTAATGGCCCTCCCCATGCCCTCCACACCCATGATGTGGTGGAAGGGCTTGTGCATTGTGATGACCCCGAGTTCAGCTATGCTGTTGGGACAGAGTAATGAGATAGTTGCTCCTAGTAGAGGCACACATGCCCCAGATAGGTTGAAGGGTAGGAGCCAGACAAAGGGAAGTCCATGCAGCATGTGTTTGCCATAGGTGACTGTTCTTAATGGGGTGGCCTTTTCAGTGATGATTTCGGAACACAATTGAGGAAGGCAAGAAGGAACCACTCCAAATATTTATCCCAAAAAGTGATGATGGAACTTAATGTGGAAATTAGTTGCGCTAACTGTGGGGCTCAGCCAATGGGGTTATTTGTCAGGCATGGTAGTGGGAGAGGTAAGTCTTGGCTTAGACACCACAACAGGCAGGGGTGCACATGGAAAATGCCCTCGGGTTCTGAGAGATATCAGATAGATTGTATTTTAGGGCACAGATTGAGGAATAGAGTTATCAGTTGGCACAGTTTCCCGGGAGTGGATTCAGATTCAAGTTGCAATTTGGTGCTAATGAAGTGTAACATGAGCTTTAATATGATAATGCAGAAAAAGGAATGGGAAATGAAACGTGGAAACCTTAGGCAGAATTAAAAGAAAGAAGTACTAGGAGACAGAAGAAAAATGTATGAATGAGAGCATATTGATTGGCAGTGGTGGTGGTGGTGAATACTGATAAGATGGGTGGGCATTAAGCTACTGAGGAAGGGGCATGAACAGGGGATAGGCATGCCGATGGAATGGAGGCAGGAGATGAAGAGCAGCTTGATGTAGTGTGGAGTGTCAGTTTGTCTTGTTAAGGGAGGCTAATAATGGTGTGCTCAGTTTGTGTCCATGAGAAACCTACCTTCCTTCAATAGTCGTTTAATGATTTCCTCTGTGGATGAGTCTCGTGCAGTTGGTCTAATTTGTGTCTGCTCCCATAGAGGCTGAGGTCAGAGGTGAGTGCAGAGTTGTCTGCCATGCGGAGTGAGTCGTGGTGGGATATGGAGGGAGCATCGGCACTGAGCTCAATGCTGGAAGCGTCGCTGAGGCCACACCTTGAGAGGAGCCTTGACCAATCGGTGAGCAGCGCAATGGAGCGGGTGGGACCCGTTGTGGAGGGGACCATCGAAGAGCACTGCCGTGAGCTGAGGAGGGACCATGACAAGTTCTGCCTGGAGGGACCATCGAGTATCTGCTGGGACTCGGTGGTGCACTCTGCCATTTCTAATGGCCTCGAGCCGCTCAGGACAAAGCTGATGTCGGAGGCTGTGGTGCAGGCGGAGACGGCAGCCAGGGAAGGTGTGGCCCTTGCCCTCCAGCGCAACTCCAAGGTAGGTTCTTGGCTGCTTGTTGTCATTGTTTGCTTAGTTGACTGATTGTTGGGTCTTTTTCCTAGATTGTGAGCCAAAATACAAAGTTTCATTTTACAAGTTTTGATAGCTCTGTGAAAATTTTGGCAGCTTAAAAAACAAAACTCAAATGTGCCAATGCTTGTAAGTGCCACCGATGTTGCTGGGAGACATTGGAGGGATATCCAGCCATGGGGATTGTATGACTGAAGTTGTTGCACTTTGACAGTTAAGGGGCTCATTTCCAGTGCGTTGCTACATTGTCGGTTCATGGTGTGAATGCTCAGTTTACTTTTAACACTATTAAGGATAAGGTCTACTGACAGTGTTTGGTTTTCTGGTGGGAGTCATCACATCACTGAGTGCCCATTGGAAGATAGGTTTGCAGCTGCTCTCCAACCTGTAGTCCTCTTCCCTGCCAATCCATCTTCATTCCCTCAGTGCACCAATATTATCCAATAGCTCCTCCTCATCATCCATCCTCTCTTATCCTTCCCCTCCCATATTTCCTTCCATTTCAGTGAACTCTCCAATTAATTTCCCTCTTCTCCTTGTAAGTGTCTTCCCCTCTGTTCACATCCACTCCATCAGTTGTTACTCTTTCTTTGAACTTTATTTTGACTTTTTTTCATGTTTCTTCTCGTGCCCCACATTTCCATTGCCTCCAGTCTTCATTTCTCTGCTGCTCTCATATTGTCCATGTCTAACAAATAAATAAAAGTAGGCTCCATGTATGAGTTGATTGAGTCACTTCCTTATGTCTATGCCAGTACTATTCAGCACTTTTAGTTGCTTCTTCTGATAAAAAGCCTTCATTCTATTCTGATTGTCTCCCTTTGCTCCTTCCATTACTAAATGCTGATCCTGCTGCTTTAATACCTCATCCCCTGCTCCATACTTTCTATTTGCCATGTAAGTTTTTCTTGCTTCTCTGCCATAATCACATCTCAGCAAAATTACCCTTTCCCCCTGAATTCCTATATTATTTCATACCTTTTTCCTGATCTCATCAATTGCCTTCTTAATATGCACTGGAAACCCTGCTTTACTCAATGTGGACCTGCATACAGTTTTTTGCAATTGGTTATGGATCAATTTTACACATTGTACCAACCCATTAGATGCACTATTTTACTCCAAAATGTGCTGTAAGGTGTGTGTCTGTGCTGTGCTCTGTGTGTGTGTGCCTGTGTCTTATCAGGAAAGAGTATACAGGTATAACTTTGACCTGCCAGATGTAAACCCTGGGAAAATACTTGCTATTAAGTATCTTTCTCCCCATCAGCCATAGAAAATGGTTGCCTGAAATAGAAATTTTGATAGTATCACTGTTTTGACCCAGTAGTAAGCAATAGAGTTTTAATATTTTGTTGATACAATTTAGCATGCTTAGTTTCATCTCACGTGTGGTGCTGCTGCTAATACATTCATTCATTGTATCTCTCCTGATAAACTTGATAAAGAGTCTTCAGGTATGCAACCTTAACTGGTATGAAAGTGTCGTAAAGGCATAGAAAATGGTTGCTTATAATAAAAAATTCTTTAATATAAAATAATAACAGAAAATTAGGATTACATAAAAAATTATCATGGTTAAGCGTGTAACTTTAAACGATCTTAAGAGAGAAGATCATCACGCAGTATTTCATTTAAACCTGAAGTCATGAATTATGGTTCAGAGCACAGAAGAAAATTGGCCAGAAAGCACTTTGGCCCACCCCTAACCTAAGAGATGATATGAGAGGTGAGGAGCAGATAGAGTAAGCAGAAGGTGGATTTAGTAAATGATTAGATATGGGTTAGAAATTTACATTCATGTGCTCCTAAATGGCCCAAGTTCAAGGAACATATTAAGAACTGGAAAATAGATCACAAGAAATGCAGGGCTACGGTGTCAACAAACATAATTGCAATTGAAGCTAGAAAATAAACGATAGGTATGTCTACAGACAATTTTTCCAGTGTACCACCACCAGATCTACGACAGTCCAAAAACTGGCACTTGAATATGGAAGATAGGTTCACACTCATGGTGTCACACCGACAGATATAATGAAACGGTCATTGATTTCTAGTGTTTTTGATTGGTTGAAAAAGTCATGAAAAAAATGGGAAGTGGGACTTCGAGGGTGATCCCATATGTACCCTACCCAACAAAGAAACAAAATTTTGGAAAAAAGGTGTTTTTTGTCAACATAATTCCCTTTCAGCTCTATACACTTTTCCCAGCGATATTCAATGGTTCAATACTCTTTTTATGGAAAGAACTATCTTGCTTCTCAAAATAGTCATTAACTGCCAACATCACTTCTGCACGATGGAAAATCTTTGACCACAGAGCCATATTTTCAAGTTTGCGAACAGGAAATAATCTAAGGGGGCTAAATGTGGCAAATAGGGTGCATGAGGTAGTAATTCAAACTTTAATTCATGAATTTTGGACATAGCAATAACGGATTTGTGAGCTGGTGCATTGTCTTGATGAAACAACACTTTCTTCTTAGCCAACTGTGGCTGCTTTTGCTTGATTTCTTTGCTCAAACGTTGCAATAAGTTGACATAATACTCACTGTTGACAGTTTTTCCTTTTTCTAGATAGTCAATGAAAATAATCCCAAAAAGCTGATGCCATGACCTTGCCTGCAAATGAAATGGTCTTCGCCTTCTTTGGAGCCGGTTCTCCCTTTTTAATCCATTGTTTTGATTGTTCTTTTGTCTCGGGAGTGAAGTAATGGACCAATGTTTCATCCATGGTTATGAAATGGCGCAAAAATTCAGCTTTGTTGGTGTGAAACTTTGTTAAACACTAAATTGTAACATCTGAACGACACTGGTTTTGCTCAATTGTGAGCAAACGTGGCACCCATCTTGCACACAGCTTTCTAGTGTCCAAATTTTCAGTTAATATGCGATGCACCACACCTGTTGAAATGCCATCTATGTCTGCTATCTTGCGCACTTTTAGTTGATGAGCATCCAGTATCACTGGACTTTCTTCACCATTTCTGGAGTTGTCACCTCATTTGGTCGACCAATGCGATGCTCGTCTTGACAGCCTGTACAGCCTCGTTTAAACTCTGCTACCCAATATTTTACTGTTGTAAACAAAGGAGCAGACTCACCCAAAGTAGAATCCAGTTCAGCTTTTATATTGGTTGGGCTGAGGCCCTTCATTTTCTCCATTTTTACAAATTCACTGAAAATGTTCACTATTGATGGCTGCCAAACAAATACTAAACAACGTGGCGTTTTCAAACTTGAAAAATATGCTTTATAGATTGCATACTTTCTAATACAGTGATATTTTTCAAACAACTACTGCTATCTCTAGGTCAGGCCGGGTACTTCTGGGACCACCCTCATATGTTAACATCTTTTTAAAAATGAGGAATTACCATTGCACTGGATGGAAGTGAAGATGGCATTATGTGTAAGAGGAAAGTGACAACTCCAGAGAAAACAAATGTGGAAATGATTTAGCAGTGGTGGTGATGAATTTCTGGGATTCTACGATGAATAAAGGACATATATCATGTGTGGCTGCTAATTTTTTAATGTAACTATTCAATTTTCTTCGTATTGATTGTTAACATTAGAATACTTTGATCCTTTTTGTGCCTGATCCAAGTATTTTTTGTGCGTGTAATGAGTTGGAAACTACAGCACTTCATTAGTGCTTTTCTAGTGTCATCTTTACAACTCAGCATTGTAGAATGAGTTCCCGAATGCAACATATCTACATAGTCTCCCTTAAAAAGTATATGGAGACACACCAAATATGCCTTTCTCCTGGCTGCTCGAATATAGTGCAAATGCAATTGTTAAGTCATTTAAACTGTAGATTATTTTATTTTTATTTAATTTTTTTATGTTATGCGATAAATTTTAATTGCTAGTAAATAATTCAAATGTTTAAACTCTTTTATTGGTTGATATAATAACGGAAGGTAATGTAAATGCATTATTGTGTCACCAATTGCTCTCTGCATATGAATGTAAAGAAAAACAAATGCAATTATGCATGGTGCAATGCTTTGTATGAGCACGCTGTCGCTAGCGTAACAATGAAATGGGATTTAGTTGTGCAGTTGTTACTGGCTTTACCGATGACTGAACTTTGCAGATGGGACCCGTTTCCTTCTCAAGGAGAGGTGATTCAAGGAGCACTGCAAGCGTGATTGTCATTTTTAAGACCTTGCCAATCAATAAAATACATGATCTGGACATGGTAAAAATAGAGATACAGAAGATGAGACAGAGTTTGACATTTAAAAGTGTGGTGGGATTGGATCTTCACATGAAACTCAATATAAATATTTTTAGATTCAGAATGGGAAGTAAAAAACGGAATGTCTTGAGCAAATTTTTGAAAGACATGCTCAAGTGCAATTTTTTGTAGAAGGAGGGATTGGGAGACCAGTGAAAAACCTTGCCAATGCCGGGATGTGAATGCTCAGTGGGGTGGGGGTACAAATGGCCACCCTCCCCTCCAGACCAACCCAATCAGTCCACACGTCAAATGTATCGAGTGATAAGAATGAGTGTGGGTGTATTGCTGTAACATTAAGAGTTATGTTTGTTTATTTTAATAATTAATTAATTTTAATAAGTGTTCCATTTTAGAAATTCCAAGTCAATGCAGAAGTTTTCCTTAAACTCATCATTTGTCTGTCATTAAATTATAGTAATTCAGCTCTATTGCCAATTGGTACAGTCTGCAAATGCTGGGTTTTGTGGCACCAGTTGAGTTACCACTTGTTGTAACCAGTCTGTTACCACTTGTCCAGTAGAAGTTCTAATGTAAAAGGTGGTACTCTACATCTGTAATATAATGTGGTGTTACATGCAATTATTTTATGTTGCAGGTGTTGGTAGATAGCATTGCTGGCAACCTCCTTGTAGCATTGCGGCCAGCTATGCTGGAAACCTTTAGGAATGCATTATCAGCTGCAGTGCTCCCTTCGTTTGAGAAATCTTGTTCTCACATGTTCCAACAAATCAATGATGCATTTTCTAATGGAACAAAAGAATGTGAGTGTAATAAATATGAAATGGAGTTCATAGCCTTAACTTTGACCTGAGTGAATGATTGAAATTGAAAAGTGGCAGTTTTGTCTTATTTATCCTAGCAAGTAAATACACGATTCAGTTACAGATTGCTTGTTATCTAATATCTAAATTCTTGTGTGAAGACACTGTATATTTAGCTTAGAAGTTAATATTCTGTGATGTTTAAGGAAAATATAGGTCAATTTGTTTGAGAGGTTCTCACATAGCAGTTAAAGTAAAAATCTCAACTTGAATTACAAGAAAGGATAATGAATGGTAGCCACCACTCTACAAGAACTTAATAAGAAATGATAAACATTTACGTATACTTCCGCATATTTTTCTTTTTTGAATAGCCAACCCCAGCTTACCCAGATCTTACAAAATATGTTGTTCATTATACGTCATTGTTTTAAATTGAAATTTTCAAATGATCAATAGCAGACATTCAAGTAGAACATTCTGTGAGGTAGTTTTAAAATAAAATCACCACAGGTTTATTCAGACATTATAAAATCATGATTTATATTGACCTAATCAAGTGTCATATGGTGTAATGGCCAATATAATTTCCATTTATACTAATTACTCTTTAAATAGAATCTCAATAGAATGTGTCCATAATCCCTGAAAATATCAACTGCTGTTTTATTAAAATTTATGATCTAATCTCCATGACTTTCAGGATGGAATTGAGTAGGATTTTTACGTCTTGGGTATGAGTTTCTCATTGGGGAAACTATTTATAGTGATACATTGAACTCTAATTTCTTAGTATGATATTTATTGCATTTCAGGCCATGTTATGTTGATGATTGTTCTCTGCTACTATTTAGTAAATTGACACATCTCTACTTTTTACTCAGAATATTTAATGATAATCAGTCTATAGAATAATTAAGTAGAAGAATTTCAAATGAAGTAACAAATTTTCCAGTTTTTATAAACTACCTTATTTTATTAGACACAAAAATAATTATTAAAATTTAAATCCATCAACAATTTGACTCGATTGTCTTTCCTCACCTTTTCCCTGTTTCCATTGCCAATGAGTGTTTTATGACACCACGGTTGCTCTAGCATTTTAATTTCCATGCTAGTAAATGGAGAGACAAGAAGTAGGTCATGTTGATGAAATATTTAAAAGAAATACATGAGTTAATTCCAAGGAAAACTTAAGCAAATCATTTAAAACCGTCAAATTAAAGCATTGTACCTCTTTAAGCCGGGCAAAAATATATTGCCTGGTGTTTCAATATATTCCATTGTTTGCCTTGTGTTTCTCTCTAATGGCACATCTGAGTATAATATCAATCCCCATTCACAAAGTTAACTCAACTCTTATCATTGTGCATTCTTCAATACTGCCCTACAATCAGGGTACAGATAAGGCTAAATTGCAATATACGCAGTCATTTAAATTATTTCTATTAATAAATATGAATAAAAATTAAACCAAATAAAAACTGGAAGCTTAGACAAATGCTCTCAATGAAACATGAAGCTCATTCTAAAAAAGGTCAAATCTCTTTGAGTCCAGAGATTGGGGTCTTGTAAGTGGTGTGATTGCTGGGAATGATTGGGTTGTTTGGCTTCAGCAGAGCTGCTCTTTTGTCTATAATCTCATGAGAGAAAAAAAAGAGCCACTTTCTGGTGAAGATGGCTCACCCGGTGAGTCCTTAAAATTTAGATGTAATATGTGTATTGTAAATTACTTCTAATGGTAATTTCAGATAGCCGTATGCTGGAAGCCCACTTTGATAGACGGTGGAATGCTGAGAAGAGCAAAGAGGCAGCTGCCATTGAGACAGTGCGGACGGAGGCTCGTCAGCTGGTAGATGCCATCCGAGAGGATGTCCCAGGGCAGATCCGTAAAATGTCCACCTCGTGAGTCTTATTCACAAGCATGCCTCTCTGCATCCGCAATAATATTGTACCGGAGGAGTGCATTCTCCCTCAACTATTATGTAATCACCATAATTATCTAGATTCTGCTAAAAAAACTTCGTGGATGAAGTCACTTAGGAATAATAACTCCTAAGGTTTTTTAAAACTTTGAGTTTGAGCCAGTTCTAACTCGAAAACTCATATGTTGTCAAAAAACCAACACTATTAATCAGAAGGTATGAAATACAGTGGAGCCTCATAATACAAGCATAATCTGTTCTGCGATCTCTCTTGTAAAGTGAATCCCTTGTTTAGTGATTTAAAAGTTTAGTAATTAATGTAAAATATGATAATGGGTTCCATATCCAAAAAAGATAAAAATGTACAAAGTTAATCAAAGAAAATAATGCATACATGAAGCCACTGGGAATGCGAACTCGATTTGTAAAAGCAAAAAGGACTTGAAATAAGTTTTTAATTGTTCATGATACATACCAAATTCCCTTCTACAAGGAAGCTGTCTAGAGACATTTGTTTTCTCCAACTCTTCAAAATATGGTAAAAATGATATATTGTTATAATACATACTTAAAGGGCATAGGTAATGCTAAATTTAAGGTTCTATAAAGAATTTCCAAATCTCTTCCCTGTAATAAGACAGAGAAAATGAAATAGGTAGCATCATTTCTTAAAATGCTCCTCCCTGATAAATTTCTTTACTGATATATGTTTTGTTTAATTTTCAATGTGCTTGAAGCTGCAGCAAAATGCTCTAGAAGTGCTTGGCTCACATTACAATTGAATGCTTATGCCATAAATGTGCATGTCCTTGGAAAATTTCCATCATACTGAATTTCAACACTCCCATTTTCACTTTTGCTGAGTTTAATGCTGGCCATTATTAAAAAATGTAATGCATTCATATTCAATGCTCTGGTGTAATTTATCTTTTTAAGACTCTGGTCAAAAATATGTATTTATTGACATGCTTTGATCTGATCATATTGATTGCACTATTGTCACTCAGAGCTAGAAAAATGGCTGAGCTAGCATTGCACATTTTAAATCTGAATGGAGTGAAAGAGTGGTTTACTCGTGAGCAGTGAACACTATGAGCACACTGCTTTTCATGTTTGATGCTGCTATTTCCTCAGACTCTGAAATTTTTAGTCATTAAAAAATACAAGCGAGCTATAAAATGCTCATTGATGACAACGTGACAAATCTTCATTCTGTCTTTGGGACTCTCATTGATTTGTAAACCATCTATAGATAACATTCACTATCAGATGGGAAGAGAACTGGATAATCAATTAACTGTATTGCTTTTTTTCCTAGATTTGAATATTAAGTGTAACTCTCTCCTTCCTGTGTAAGAATTTGTGTGTGCTTCAGAGTTTGCAGTGTATGGACTATTTTCATTGACATTCGTTCCACCTGGTCATATAAAGAAATTTTTGGTGTTCACATTATTCATTCATTATAATCATTCGAGATATATAATTCATAAAACATGATAAATCACTTGAAGGGTATTTACCCCCTGTCCTCAGATTAAATAATTTTTATTGGTCTCCTTAAAAATGTTAACTTAGGGTCTCATCATACTTCAATTCACTTATTGTTATTTCAGTTAACAGTTCAGAGTTATTTCATCGAACAGTACGGATGCCATTAAAGAACCACATAAAAAATGAGCATAATGGGACAACCAGGTACAAAGTAGATTGATCCCATGGCAGCCAAGTGCATGTATAATGAATCAGAAAACATAGAGAGTGTTAAAAAATGATATCATGGCTGAAATTGGCCTCATTGTCAATGTAGTTTAGTCAAAGGAATGGTGGGGCCAGCAATCCTCGAATCATGATCCAAATGGGGAAAATTCAGGAATGGGTTAAATTTTGAACAAATCCTAGAAAAAGTGTAGCGTAGCCTGCCTTGGAATTCTGGAGAATCAATGTTATTTTTCCAGAGAAAAGATAGGAGTGGGCAGCAGGAGGAAATTAAGTTTTGTATTTTCTACATTTAAATTTAAAATGAATGAATGCACCAATGATTTTTCCAACTAGTCACTGATATGTATTCTTCAAGAAGGGAAAGAAGTGTGTGATACTTCTGTGAACTTGGAAGGAGCATGAGTGGAGTTAATAATTCTCGAGGGCCATGTACGGTGTGCAGCTACTTTACTTCTTAATCACGACCATAGCTATGTTCCTTGTATATTTAAATATGCATACATGCTGTAAATAGTTAATATAACTAGCTTGGTGAAGAGTTGCCAACTATTTTCTTGTCTTTGAGTGCTAGAGACTTGTTCTGCAGATTCCAAGAAACTGTAAGAGATGCCGCAGCAGTAACTTGAAACAGAATCATTCGCTAAGTGTACATTTCAATGTGTAAAAATTATTTGCCTTGACCAGGATACAAACCCGGATCCCTCGATGTCGGGCCGAGTGCTTTAGCCAATTAAGCTAACAAGGCATCCTCTTACACTCCGAAATTTTGGGGGCTTTAAAGGAAAAGATGTGACGAAATACCGTGCATACAATGTCATAGGCATTTGTAGTCGTGCGTGATGTGCCACAGTCCACGAGGCTAAAGCCAACATTAAACACTTTGGTTGTTTTTACCTTTGACAAATTCCAAGGAACTATGGCAGATGCCACAGCAGTAACTTTTAACGGAGCCATCAATGGCTAATGTGCATTGTTAGTTAAGGACCACTTGCCACCCATCAAGGGAACTACTTTAAGTAATGGAAATCAACTACTTCATGGAAGGAATGAAAGTAAAGGCAGGATTTGTTTGATGACAATTAATTCTCTTGGTGGCGGGGAGTCTTTGCTTCCCTGGTGCTTGTGTGGGGGTGATTGGGTCCACTTGGCTGGTTGGTATTTTTCCAGCCTGGGGGAGGCGCTGTCCCATGAGGTGAGGGTGGCGCTGGAGGAACCTTTGGCCCGTGGCCTCAAGGAGCAGAGGGAGTGGCTGGAGGGCAGCCTCGTCAAATCCCTTCGCAGCATCGTGTTCTCACCAGCAAATGCACCCCCGATGACACCGGACCCCTCGAAGCACCTGGTGCCACCCTCCTCACCCCTCCCGGTCAGCCCCAATGGTGCCATCTTGATGCGGACGCGCATCTCAGAGCTCTTGGCCCAGGGAAGAATTAATGAAGCATTCCAAATGGTAAGTGTGAGAAATTTTCATTCAAAACTCTAAAGATGAGCAGCATTGTTAACAAGAAATTAATTTTTAATCTCTTTAATGCTGTAGATAACCTCTTACTAATCTTTTAGTTTTCTAGTTCCATTGTTTTCTTTTGTTTCATTTGGATCAATGTCCTATTCCCCATCCATCATCCTCCCCCCGCACCCCTCTTTTCACATTCGTACGTACTGCAGAGGAGATATTAAAATCACTGCAAGTGGTACCTAAGTTTTCCTCCATCTTGGTTACCCATGATGCAACATACACCCTAATGGAAAAGCAAGGTCATACATGTCTGTGCATATTTGTACTATCAGCATTGTCATTGATGATTTCTTCCTTCCCCATGGAAAATGAATCCAGCTCTAAAGAAGCATTTTGTCATTATCTCAATTTTCACTCCTTTCAATTATTTCAATCAATTTATGGCATCCAGGGCTGTTAAAGATGTTCAAAGCCACATCACTCACTTTTTCAGTGGACTCAGAAGCATAATACATAAAGCTCTGTAATGAACTTTCATGCATTACGTTACCTCCAGATCCAAGAGCGGAGTGATGCTTGTGGTATTTGCTGGGAGCCCCCTTCGTTTCACATTTGTTAGGTCTAGATGAGGATGACTTGTGGGTGGTGTTGTGCAAGAAAGGATTACATTTTGTCATGCTGTTTTCATTCTCCAATTAAATAAAAGCCCATCAATGGAAGCTCTTTGAGTATTAGCATTTTGGAAATATCAGTGTGGTGCAGCCTTGCCATTTATTTACAAGAGGCCTTTCCAGGTCTCCTTTCATGTTCCTGCAAATTACATGGAATGATTGCTCCATGTCACGAGTGTTAAGCATAGCCTTCTGATGGCATTTTAAATCCAATACTAATAGTATTTAGTGGTGATCGACAGCTGAGGTCATTTGCACCATTAGGAATGAATGGGAAAGGTGGAGACAAACCTGATGTTGGCATCAGCTTACACTTAACAAAAGATGCCAAGGGGTCCGCAGTTTAATGTCCCATCTGACAGACAGCATACTCACTGCAAGTGTCCTCCACAAAGCACCTCAAGTTGGGATCAGGATACCACTGAAAAATATCTGCCGCTGCCATGATTCGAACCCGGGCCCTCTGGGTGGGAAGCCAGTATGTTGGCCACCGCACCATCCCGATCCCCCTTTTAAATCCAGTCTGAATCTGAGTCACTGATGGAACTGCCATAGTTAAGCTTGGAAGTGCTCAAGGGCCAGCAGGTATCGAATGGAGGTTAATTGTGACGACAGAGCCATTAAAAGGGTCTTCTCCGAAGGTGACCTAGTGTGGCTCTACAATCCCAGGGCCACAAATGGATTGGGAAGGGCAGTTAAAGCCACTTTAAGTCTTTCATTTGGGCAGACAAGCACCTCTTCAAGAGTTGAAGCAATTTGTGGGAATTATTGTTTGGTTTTTGGAAAGAAGCCAGCGTAATGAAAGTTCATCATGGCTCAGGTGCTGTTTGGGTGCTGACTGCATGGTGGTTGGAACTGGAAGATGTTTGGGGGAGGGAAGGGTCAGGCGTGGGGCTGAGCGGCCCTGTGTTGGGATTCATGTCGATTTTTTGAAGGAATCCTGAGAGCCCTTGATTCTTTACAATATATTTGTTTTGGCTTGGAAGTAGTCATCATCCCACTCATATATGTGTTTCTTCCTTTCTTGAAACAGGCCCTGTCTGCATCAGACCTCGGCTTGGTGACATACCTCTGTGAACTCACAAATCCAGCACAGGTGTTTGGTGGAAGTTCTATATTGGGCGGGGGGGGAAAGTGCAAGTTGGAACAGCCTGTTCTCCTGTCTCTGGTGCAGCAGCTTTCAGCCAACCTGTTTGACCACACAGAATTGAAAATGAGGTAGATATACTGTATCATTGCATGATGTACCTGCAAATGTTATTCTGTTGATTCCATTTTAGGATTCATATGGGCTGTTTATTCTATGGATTGAGGGAACTCAGACTTGCAACTTAGGCTCCAAGAAGTAGTTCAGAAATGTTCCTTGCTGGGCATTTTTGTATTTCCCTAAAAATTCATTAATACGGAACTGATTTGAGGGAAAAAATCCACAATTATTAATGATGAATTTCACAAGAATTGCTTTTAAAAATCATTGAATAATCATCTTCTTTGACTTTTTTACTTCCATAATTAATAGCAAAATACCTTTAATTGCTGTAATTAGAGTCAAAATGTATGTAAATTTGATCATTGATACTAAGTTAAACTTAAAAAATAGGAAACCTTCAATTATAAAAGTGCACATAAATGTACATAAACTACACACGACACATTCATATCTTAAGACAACTTCAATAAAAACTACCAAATGAAGTAAAGTAAATGCAGAATTATGATAGAAACCATTTCCCGGTTTTGCAACTGCACACAAACATTTGCACTATCTATCTAAAATGTCAAAATATTTTCATTTATACATTATCTTTTGCTTCCTTATTCTTCACTTAGGACTACAACTAATATTTTTCAGTTAGTCATTTCCAAATACTGATGTGCTTAGGCCACTCTTTGCAGTAGAACAAATGATATAACTTTGTAGAAATGAATGAACTTTCATTGAAATAATTTTCTCAATAATGTGTTTGCACACTATTGTCCTTGACCATTCCATCTTTGTTGTGTGCCGTGAGCGTACTCAGCCCCTTGCTCTTCTTCTCCTCAGCTACCTGGCCGAGGCAGTGTTTCACCTGGACATGCGGCAGCCCGATTTGAGGGAGCACCTGGCCATGGTGCTGGGTGTCCTCCAGAAGGGACTGAACTCGTACATAGTCTCGCACCCAGGGTCCAAGCTGGCCAAGGAGATGAGAATGCTGCTAATGACCTCTTCCTGCATGATGGAATTTGCCAAGTCCCAAATGCCTGCCAAAAGCAACTACAGTTTCCACGATCAATCCTCTGTTTCTCTGATGAATTAGCTCCTCCTTTCCGTCCCCTTCCTGCAGGACTGCTTGATGCTCGGTTAACTCTTACTTTGTTGTTCTTTTTGTGAATCATTATCTCCTCTCTCCTTCACAAAAAATTCCAAGGTTGTCTTCATTGAAGATTGTATTAGAAGTCAAAGGGGCATTTTGTACAATTGTAAGTCATAACAAGTGCAAAATGAGAGGAATAAGCAAATGAATGTTTATTTTACTTTGTCACTTTCTGCCATTTTACCTCTTCATGACAGTGGATGATTGATGGCATCAAGAGCAGTGTGGTCTTGAACCAACAAGTCTTAGGGAGTTTTGCGATATTTTCATTTATTATTTTCACTTGTGTGTAATTTTTGAACTAAATAAATTTTGCTGTGATTTATAATGTTGGTAGTGTATTTTATTTAGAAAAAATATTTTAGACCTCAAAGTTAAAAGTTCTATTTCATTTACTTGGACTCATGGCATAATTTGAAATATGGTGATGGTACAGGGTATGGAAAAATTTCCCCCTCACCCTCATCTGTTTGCATAGTTTGTTGTAACCAGTATGACAGGCATGCATTCATTTTGGTTGGTCTTTCTGCAGTTTATTTTTCTGAGTTGTGATCCATTAGGCAGTGAATCTACTCTCTGAAGCTGTGGAATGGTATTTGATGGTTTGAATGGATGGAAACTAATTAGAAGAGACTTTGTTACCAGGATTCCTGTAAATTGGGCAGTTGTGGAAAATAAAATAAAAAATATAATTGGCCTGACTGATAATGCGTGGTGTGGTAAATCTGTCATTATGTTTCTAAACATTTAAAGATTTTGGGAGAAGCATGCACTTACAATACACTGTCATAGATGCAAGGTAAACTGCTAAACAATGACTGCAAATCAGTGGTATTACGTACCAAGAGTGATGATTGCTGCACCTATCTCCCATTCCTTAATAGAAGCCCATTTTGAAAAATGAATTAAAGTTTCTGACCTTGAAGGTAGGGGTATTTTTCCGTTGAGTATTGTGGCAGCCCTGGTTTTCTGTTCTTGGTTTTGGATGTGTGTGCAGCTGCCAGCAATGGTGCCCTAGACACAAGTGAACCCACAAGAATAACATAGGCAAAAAGATTTCCACTTGTTGCACCTAAGTTCATAAGAATTGACTGTTGAAGTGATGATAGTTCATGATGAGGCATAAAGTAACGCTAACCCTAGAATGTTTATTTTAACTTTGGAACATTCCACCTTTTTGCAGTATGAATTGATGGTGAATATTAAGAGAAATCATTACCAATGTAAAATTATTAGCTACCAATGTGGGTGCAGTGGAAGGGAGTTGTGTTTGAAAATAAAGCTTTTGGAAAAGTGCATCCAGTGATGTAATTTATTTGATTTGTATTAATCATGAGGGAAATTTAGTAATTGAACTCCATGACTAACGTTAAGGAAGCTATTTATTTTTTATAAGTTTTAGGAGTAACAAGCAAAAAATATTTGGTAGTAATGCTGGAAATGATGTCAACATTTAATAAAGTTGATTTCCCTTTAACATGTATATGTGTGTGAGAGAGCATGTGGGTGTATATCGACTTGTGTTTCTTCAATAACAAGTAAATGGAAGTCTGGATGATTTAGTGGAGCTCCCTGTCTGCTATGCCATTGTAGTTTAGGTATTGAAATACAAGTTCATGCGAGAGGAAGGACTTGACCAGAGAAATGTGTAGGCCAGAGTTATGATGGGTGTTCAGCTAGGGCTGGTAAGGGTGGCAGCATTTGACCAACTTTAAGAAAAAAGTGTGATAAAGGCATGTTTTGTCATTGTGCATCACACAAACTGATTCTTGTAATGAACAACTTGAACGGTGTTCCAGAAAAATGTGACACTGTCCCTACTATCAAGGGTTCTTCAGAGAGTCAATGTGGAGGAGAAAGTATGTCCCTAATATTCCACTCCTCTATGTTCCCAAAGTACAAAAGAATTGCAGCTCTCAAAGAGTATGAATATTGTTGAAGGGTTGGAGAGATTTTCTTGAGAAGGGTATGGCAACATAAGGAAACAGGCATTCCAGCTGCATTCTGCTGCCAACAAAGCTTAACTTGTCTAAACTATGCGAAAGACAACATTCCAGAGATTGATATTTCCACAGTCTTAGAGATTGAACAACTTAAGATAATGCACGGAAATTATACATCATTTCAGGTATCCATACGCCAAAAATTTTGCAAAACTCTCAGTAACCCCTCTTTTTGGCCAAAAGATGTGTCCGTGAGTAAATTTTCTCTTTTGAAGCTACGCCTGCAATCAACACCGGAAGGATAACCTGTTCGTTTAAAATGAATACTCTTTGTAACTTCCACACAATTTTTATTCGTACTACCTGTTTCAACGCTTCGGCGTCATCATCGGGTACAAACATTTTCCTAGCACAGGGTTATATATATATGCACTCTTCGGAAGGTAGGGGGGAGTTGGTGGGGTGAAAGGCTAATGGGAGGGAGGAGGGGTTAGGGGAGAAGCCACGTGGCTTGCAGGTGAAGGTCCGGGGAGGGGGGGGAGGTAAAAGAGAAAGGAAGTTTTTTGGGTTGGGCTAAATGAGGAGGTTGGGGGAGGGTAAAAGAGGTATGCTAGCATATGCAAATAAATTACTGGACCTCAAAGTTCTAGTAAGCGAGTACAAACACCCTGTGATCTGTGTACACGAACATAGGTTAAATGCTAGTGAACTTGACACTCTTCATGTGCCTGGGTATGTTATTGCTAGTGCTTTATCCCGATCAGTACACAAAAATGTGGTGTTTTGATTCTATTTTCTAAGTGTTTTTCCCATATTCCAAGTGATTTCTCATATGAAATTCTAAATAAAGAACAATCATTTGAATCCTGTGTTGCCTGCTTCAAAATACTACTGTTGGATACTACTGTTTTTTATGCACTGCCTATTTATTGTTTGCCTAAGAGTGACTTTTGTGTTTTCCTGACCAAACTAATGAAACTCTTGGAAATAATCCATAGGTCAATCCAAAACCCTTACATAATAATTAAAAGTGACTTCAATTGTAATTTTATGGTCAATTCTAGAGCTAATAAGGAATTCATGGATTTACTAATGCCATTTAACATCCATGCTACCAACAATGAACCTACTAGAGTGAGCGCTAGTTCTCAAACCGTTTTAGATAATGTATTAACTAATATCGACCTTGAACTTGTGCACCTATCAGATCACTACCCACTTCTTTCTACAATTTTTGTGTCCACATCCAACAAAAGTAAAAAATACCACAAAAGGTATTTCTCTGATCAGAATATGATTGCCTTTTGTGACTTATTAAATTCCCATGTGTGGTCGCATATGTTTTCCATGAAGTCCTTCAACAAAGCTTTGAATATTTCTATTCCACCTATTTACATTACTTTGATATCTGTTTTCCCCTTGTCCTGAAGCATGCAAAAAACAAAAGCTCATCTTAATTAAAATTGGCAATTTTCCACAAAATAAAATTTTTATTAATACGACCGGTTTCGACATAACTACATCATCTTCTGGTAACAGTCATTTCTCATTGTCTACTGTATGTGCTGAAAAGCAAGTAAGGGGAGGGTAGTGGAAAAAGGGGGAAAGAGGGAGGGGAGGTGGAATGTGGGCCACGTGGGTGACATATGAGAGGGGAGAAAAGGTGCGGGGGAGGAGAAAGGGGTGGGGGGGAAATTAACACAGTCCAGAAAAACCTCATAAAACACATAGCTTTTAAAAACGGTTACCTGGTCAACTTAATAGACAATTTATTAAAGAAAAAACTCAAGAAACAGGCCCTGAAGTTAAATGTTTCCTCGCAGTCACTACTGCTTCAGAGCGCAAGTGGTGCAAACTCCCATTCCATAACTCCGTGTCATACAAAATTGCCAACAGGTTTCCCAAAGATAATTTTCACATTTCATTTTATACCCCCAATAATCTATACAAAGCCTTATGCTCAAATAAAGACCCCATACATTTCAATAACAAAAGTGGTGTACATGAAATTCAGTGTGAGTGTGGAGCTACTTATATTGGCTAGACAGGCAGGAGTTTTTTGACATGCATCAGTGAACATAGGAAAGTAAATTGAAGGTAGAAGCTTTTGTTTTGTGGAAGGACGTCATATTTAGAAAGAAATAAGCACTTTGTGACTTCCACACTTTTTTTTGTGAAAAGGTCAATTCTTTCTAAAGGTCTTATTTCTTTCTAAACATAGGAAAGGAAATTTTCATCTTCACCCTCCCCCCTCCTCTCCATCACCTTCCCTTGACGCACATGTGAGCCCCCCAACAATTCCCCCATCTGTGCAGCCTCTGACCATGTTATCCTGAAGAAGGCGGGAAGCCCCACGTGGGAATGCCCACGCTGCGGGACAACTCCCACCCCAACCCCCCCCCCCACTCTCTCGCCGACATTTGCAAGTGAAATCCCTACTACACCCCTCCCTAAACCCTCGCTAGGGATTTCTCACCATTCCCCCCATTCCCCCTGGGAACCATATAGACAGTGATCCCAAATCTTTACTCCTTTTCACACACTTCTTTGTGCATGGATATATGCGCCCGGTCAATGACGGGGGAAACCCCGGTGTCATCCCCTTTCTCTAAGGCCCTAGGAGCTTGGTGCCACACTGAGAGTTCACCCTCAACGAGACACCCCCTCCATCCAGCCACAAGGTTTTTCCGGACTGTGTTAATTTTTCCCCCCACCCCTTTCTCCTCCCCTGCACCTTTTCTCCCCTCTCATATGTCACCCACGTTCCACCTCCCCCCCCCTTTTTCCACTACCTTCCCCTTACTTGCTTTTCAGCATACATAGTAGGCAATGAGAAATGATGTTACCAGAAGATCATGTAGTTACATCGAAACTGGTTGTATTAATAAAAATTTTATTTTTTGGAAAATTGCTGATTTTAATTAATCATGATATTCCACCATATCACGCCTGAAACGGCTCTTTTTAGGAACTCATCTGTTAAATGCAAAAGTCAGTGGGTCTCTGATGAAATTCATTGGCTTTCAAAGAAAATGAAAGATGCAGCTGTGTATTAAAAATCAAATCCAGCTGACCATCAGGAATATTCAGTACTCAAGAAAAGTTATTGCCAAACCTTACAGTGTTCTAAAAAATATTTCAACAACCACAGACTTACCAATGCGGACACTAATTTTAAAGAGATATAAATATTATTACTCTAAAATAGCCTTCATTCTGAATGATTTCTACCTATGCCATTAAAATCTCAGTTTCAGTCAATTCAGCTAATTATTCATGCAATTCATTATATGTATTCCCCTGTTCAGCCATGGAACTGACCAACATTATCAATAAATTCTCTAACAAATTTAGTCCTGGATTAGATGACATCCCAAGGGATAGAATATAATAGGTATAAATTACAGATATATAAACATAACAGAATATATGAACAAAAAGGTATACTATTAAAGGTCAGCTGTTATTCTTATTGAATCCCCAAAAATTGGAATTTTCCCAAGCTCTCTTAGATCAGCCAAAATAACGCCAATATACAAAGGCAAAGGTTGCAAAATGGCCATGAATTCTTATCGCCCAATGCTGTTGAACCAGTTGGGGAAAATATTTTAAATAGTTTTCTATGATTGTCTCATGTTATATATGAAAACACATAACCTATTACCCTCATCTCAACATGGATTTAGAAAAACAAGGCCCACTTCAACAGCCACATATAACATGGTGAATCAAATACTTTTAGGATTGGATAATAAGACTGAAACTTGAGGATTATTTTTTGATTTCACTAAAGCTTTTGACTTAGTCAATCATCAGCTACTGTTGTAAAAACTGAAATGCTATGGTATACTAGGCAGATCCTACAAATGGATTTGAATTACGTATATCTAAGTGAACAGCATCAGCATGTGGAGCTCTCAAGAAATGGCTCCAAATTTGTTTTTCCTTTTAGAGAAGTAACAATGGGCGTTCCGCAGGGTTCTGTATTTGGTCCTATTTTATTTTTTGTTCATAATAATTATCTATCAGATAAGCTTAAGTCCATTTAGGGAATAGAGCCATTACTGTATGTTGACGATACAAATATTATTGTGTCAGCCTCCTTAGTGGAGAGTTTGACAGAAAGAGCAGCTTAAGTAGCTCAGATTTTATGAAATCCCGCCATATGGTGAGCAAATATTACTTCACACATAGATAAAACAGTTTCTGGCATAACTTGGTGGAAAATCTTCATACTGACTTTTAATAATCAAACCACTTTACTTTTCCACATAAACTTTTATGTTTATGTGGAAAAGTAAAGTGGTTTGATTATTAAAATTCACACATAGAAATAGATGTAAGGAAAGGGGATAGGAAAAGACGAACACAGGAGAGGTGAGGAAGGCGGATTTGAGCAGATCACAAACGTAAAAATATTTCCTTAACCGGGATTTGAACACCGGACCTTCCACATGCCAGGCGGATACTCTGCCAGTTAAGCTATTAGTTTATGATCTGCTCAAATCCGCCTTCCCCAACTTTCCTGTGTTCGTCTTTTATGTGTTTTTCTATACATATTTTTATATTCCTATTATATATATATATATATATATATATATATTATTATGCGGGTCGCGGTGGTCTAGCGGGTAGAGCGTTGGACTACTAACCGGAGGGTCCCGGGTTCGATTCCCGGGCAAGGCACTCTGGGCACCTGCAGCTCCACTCAAGCTAGTTGATTTTTCGGGTACCAGATCTTCTTGGGAAACCATAACTGGCACAGGGAAAGGAACTGGCCCCCCTACCCTGATGTGTGAATATTTACACGCCGTTGGGCTTGGTACACGGGTGAGCTCTACCATCACCTACTAAACCGACCTTCGGGTTGATTACTGTTTATGGTTTTTTTATATTATTATAAGGTAATCTACCAAAAACTGTAGGTTTTTGGATGGACATAAGTATCACATAAATAACTTGAGACTCCAAATAAAACACAATCGAGCATCATAATCTATATCACGTCCCTCTTCATCTCTGTGTACTTCCTTCATCCCGTCCAACATCCCTATCCTGTTCCAGCCTCTTCCTTGTTTGCCCAACATTCTCCCCTCTATCAACATCCCACTGCCGCTCAATATGCCTTTCATTCATTTTTCCTGCCTCCATAGGATTTCTCTCAACAAGCCCCTCTCCTTACCCATCATCCCTAGTACTTCATTTTTTTTTCGTACCATCCATTTCACCTACTCCATTCTTCTCCACACCCACATTTCAAAAGACTTCAATCTACGTCTATCCTCCTGCTTCAGTGACCACATTTCCTCACCGTACATGACTACGCTCCATATCAAATTTTGACGAACCTTTTACCAACATCCTTACTCTAAGTCCCTGTCATTGATTCCCTCCTACTTGTTGAAACTTCTTTGCCTAATGCAATTCTTCTCCTTATACCCCTACTACATACTTTGACCATTTTGGTCGAAAACATTTCCGAGATACGTAAAACGTTCCACCTGATATAGTTTTTCCCCTCCCATTTTAATGTTTAGCTTAGCCTTTTTCTTTCTGGAAAATCACATAACCTTTTCTTTATTAATATTGATTCTCATCCCATATCTATTGCACTGAATTTCCAATTCACTCAGCAATTCTTGCAACCCCTTGGCCGATTGACAAACCAAAGCCTGGTCATTAGCAAACCTGATTTTACGAACTCCTCTCCGACTTTCACTCCCACCTTCAGCTCTTCCCATGCCCCTTAATCATTTCCTCCACATATATATTGAACAGCACCGGTGATAATGGGCAATCCTGACTTACACCTCTTCCTAACACTGCCCATCCGGACTCTCCATTCCCCACTCGCACCTGAGCAGTCTGAGACATGTACAGGTTGCGGATTAGTCTCCTTTCCCTCCAATCTATTCCTATTTTCTGCAATATACGCATTAGTTTTTCCCAATTCACTCTATCAAATGCTTTTTCGAAATCTACGAATTAGGCAAATACGTCCTGACTGTATTCTATATTCCTCTCGATTAGTGATATCATTACTGCAATGGCATCATACGTACCTCTCCCCTTCCTAAACCCAAACTGATCATCCCCCAAGTAATCATTTGCCTTACTCAATATCCTATTGTTGATGGGAATAATAATTGAGGTGGTTTCCTGTTGCCTTCCTCAATAGTGTTTTTAACGTGACACCATCAGTTAATGGCCGTCCCACTGGAGTCAGATGCCTTTGCAGCCGCCTCACTGAGGAAGACACTGCGTGGACTACCTTTCGTCTGGCTCCTAACCTTCGACCTATCTGGCATGGGTGACCCTACCAGGAGCAATTATTATTACTCCCGCCAGCACAGTGCTAAGGGTCATTGGAAAGCACAAGCCCTTCCACCAGGTCAAGGTTGTAGTCCATGGGAGGGATATATATATTTTTATGTCATCATGCATGCAAAGAGTAATATTTCTCAGTACAGGTCCAAACAAAATCATCATAGTCACTATACAATGACCTACACCAGCCATTTGTCAGAACACACAATACTTCTCATGGGCTCAAAGCAATGGGCTTAAGATTATTAAATGAACTTCCTTATTAAAACAAATATGAGACAAAAGTATGTATTTTCAAGAAAAAGCTGGTCAACCTATTGAAAAAATAACATGTTCTACTCTGTAAATAAATTTCTGGAATCGTCACTACACATCAATTTCGGCTTAACCAAATAACATGTAAATACAGTAGTGTATTGGTATGTATGTATAAATATATATTGTATTTTTTCTAAAGTTGAGAAGTTTATAGCTGATGTGTCCTATATTTATGTATGCATGAATATGTAACAAATCTCCGGGCAAATAAATGCATTATTATCGCTATCTAATAGCCAATTGTTCTTCCTTACTGGCCCGTGAGAAATACTCCGCTAGCTAAAGGCCTGGACCTGTTCCTTTGTTCAAAGCACATCAAACAGATCCTTGAAAATATAACAACTTAGTAAAGTGACCCAGAACAAGTTACTGTAATGCTCATAGGGAATGAATACAAGATCGCCAAGAAACTTGGGGGTGGCATTGATGGTGTTAAATTAGCTGGAAGAGAGTAACATCGCTCCATGGTCCTTACTCCGGCCCCGTAGATTAGTACTGGAAAAGATCCCTAGTCTGCAATTACTGAAGTTAAATCTTTAGTTTCTTCATTAGATCAACATTTCTCAGAAGAACATTTCCCAGCTATTTTATCTTTGGTTCTACACCATTTATCGTTTGAAGATTATCATTTTAGGCTTCAAGTTGAGAAACGAGCAGTTCTTGATCAAAACCAAAGCTGAACATAAGTACACAATGTGGAAGGAGAAGAAATACAATGCACAGTACCAGACAATGTTAATGTGTTTTCCTAATGCCAATATTTTGGTTATTTTATTTATTTGAATGGCCTCCATGCCAAATTTACACTATGCAAATGAATATGATTGAAACCTGAAAGTAAGCATCAATGTTTCCTTAGCCCATGTACCATATGGAGCTCTTTCCTTGCCCAAGGCTTGGAGATAATGAGGGGAACCACAGACCTTTCTACTGGAGGTCGCTAGCTGTGCAATATGATGGAGTTGTAGAGATCAAGTAGAACGGATGGATTTCAAATGTAATTTTCTCCACGAACGCTCAGGGATCGGAATAACATGGACCTGGGTCAGATTCTACCGTCACGGTCTCCCAGAAGTTGCTTCGCGAGTTCCAGACTGGGCTGAGAGACTATTTTCCCTCGGAGAAATTTCTCTATTTCGGGAGAAAACAAGTTCCAGACTTCGGCCCTTGGCTGGCAGAACTTTATGCGGAAATACATATCATTTCTTCTCTGCTCAAATATAAATGCAAGAATTCCAACAAAAAATTATCTAATTTCCAGGCTAATATATACCAGTACACTAAAGTTCCACGAAGAAGGCACATATCAAATGTTTCACAATAAATATTCAGCGAATTAAAACCATAACTGGCACCGCTAAAAATTACGCTTTCATGGCAATAATCGACGGAAGTTCACTTGATAGCATTCGATAGTATCGAATTTATCGACTTTGTTTACTAACGATATTTTGATAGCGGTGTTATTTGGATCTCATTTTTATGGATATGACTGAGAATTAATAATTCATAAACAATAAGGAACAGATATGGCCAGTTTAATCAGAGGTAGGAAATTTTAAACTAAATATCATTAAGTTTTTCGTATGCAATTGGTAATTTGTTGATGAAATTCAATTTTAGGCGTTGATGGAGAGACGAGTGAAGAAGAAAGCTTCACGAATAGTTTCGTGACTGAAGAAGACATTCAATTTGATTCTGTAGTTGGGCATATCGAAGACATTTTGATTGGTATGTATAGTATTTATGATGAAGGGACGATAGTTATGTAATTACTATGTCAAACAGTGATATGTTCTCAGATCAAGACTTCCAGTGCTTGCAAAGGAGCTTCCTTCAAAAATATTGCCATATATTTACAAGAGACGAGGAGAATAAGCTAGAATATATGGATATTTTCAAGGAATATGTAAGTTAATATCTTGCATTGTATTATATTGCAACGTCTTTAATATTATCGAAAATATCATTATAACCGCAAGGTATCTGTGAAAAAGAAATGAACATAAAGATAGCTTCAGTTTGTAATCTGACAACTCTTAAAATATAAAAAAGAAGAAGTGTGTCGCTTTATATATCAGCAGTGTGTGGAATTATTTCTGGTACAAGTGTTAGATAATTGATATTTTAATTTAATGATGTTGAATTGAAATGTTTATGGTATTTCAGACAATGCTCATTGAAAGATATATAGAAGAGCAGCTTCGTCGATTAATTCCATCATTTTCAATGCAATCCTTTATAAATCAACTAGAGTAAGTATCCGTCGAAGAATATATTTCCTAGATTAAACAATAGTGTATTAAGGAAGTAAATAATTTACTCAGCTAGGCACTTATGTATTTCATGGTTTGAGATCCATTCTTGTTCCTCTTTAAAATTTGGTATGTTAAAGTTTTGAACTAGTTAGTATTTGAAATAATAATCGGTTAGTAACCTCACCAAGTAGTATAGTGAAACCCAACTTTTAAGTTACAACCTGCAAAGTCAACATAAAAATTTTAAAAAACTAAGTATATTTTGTTATTAAGGAGATACTTCCGCCAGTGTTAAATTATATTAACCAGATAAATATTGATGATAGTAGATAAAATTTCAGCCCGAGTAGTTCATAGGGGTTGGGGGAATGAAAGCAGCAACGAAACCTCTAGGATATGTAGTATGGCCCCATTAATATTCTTCTTTCTGCATGGGGCTATGCATTCACTGACAATTTTATTTGTACTCTTCAGTGTCACCTTTATTTACTGATTCTGTGTTTTGCATGCTCTTTGGACTTTAATTAAATGCTACACCATGTTGTGTATTTAAATCCAAAGGAGCAACATTCCTTCAGCTTTTGGTTTACATAATGGTTGATAACCCACCACTGCAATGAAAGCCATCATTGAATACCTACCTACATTAATGTACATGCATGAAAATGTATCATGGTTGATTACCTTGTTACTCAATGTTATATGCTTGAGCCCTTCCAAGTGCTGTTTCACTTTGAGATTTGGTAGGAAGGTGTATTTAGTGATTGCCATCCTCCATAAATATTGAAAATCATATAGAAAGTCTGAATTAAAACTTGGGACATGATTGGCTTTGGTCAGAAAAGCATGGGAATCAGATCACTTACCTGTGCTGCAATTCAGTTCAAGCCCAAGGGGGAATCAGGGTTTTTAAATGGCACATTTATTTCAGGTCCTTTTTCCCCTGCAAATTACCCAGAATCACTTCTCAACCAAAATATCTGCAAACATTCTATCATAATGAATCCCTCTTACAAAAGCAACTTTTTATCTGCTCCTCTTACTTCCCTGACATTCAGCTATGCTAAAAGACCTTTTTCCCCACAGCAAAATAGCCAATGGAACTAAAGCCACTCCTAGCCTAATCCCTAAGTGTCCTACAAATCTTGAGGACGGACTTTAAACCCCCAGACACCTCAATGGAACACCCCTCCACCCCACCCCAGGTGTCAAAATGGCTTCAATCACATCCTATCCCTCCCTTCCTGCCTCATCCTGTGGCACCTAGGGTAATCTTATGCATTCCCTTAAAAGCAAACTATGTCCTGCATTTTATACCAGTCCCTGCACCACTTCTATTCATATCTTCATGAATAATCACAGGGACTCATGCCGTATCCCTCTCTTCTGTCCATCTCTCTCTCTCTTGGCTCCTGAGCATGATCCTTTCACAACAAAAATATAACATATTGGTGATTGCTATGACCTCCTGCCCTTTTCAACTTAAAACTGCTCCTGGGGTGCATGCATTTTGCTTTTTCAATTGTGTCCGCACCCTGGCTTACATTGGACCATTCCCTTGACCCCCTTCCAGCTCGCCTCTCCATAACACCCTTTCTTCCCAAAATCCCTATCTCTCACTCTTGTCTCTCCTATTTTTACTTTACTTTCTGAGGAAGGCTGTGCATCCACTTAAAATTTTTATTGCTACTGTGTGGGTGTTACATTTATTTGGTGCACCTATGCTCTTACACAGATGTGTTTGCAGCATGGAAAGTATGCAAATGTTAATGATTTACAGAGAAAAGGGACAGAGTGTCTCTTATGCTAATATGGGTGGTAGTCACCAAAGTGCTTCAGACCATTATTAATCATATTTTTGGAGTAAAATCTCTTGTCCTCATAAGTTTTTGCCCAAAGAATTTTCTCATGTCTAGAAGTTATTGTGCCAGCTATAAGATATCTGTTACAAATTTAAGAGAACATTTCTTGCAATTTTCCACTAATTAATATATTTATTACCACATCATTCAATGCTTTTCATCATATTCAATGAAGCTCTTAATTAAAGTTACATGAAGTTATTCCGAACATCAAAATTATAGTAATAGTAGTATCATCTAGTGGAAAACTGAAAGTGTTTATTGTCAGAATTTTCTCATTTCAAAGTTTTGTTTGTATAAAATTTGTTTCTTACAGAAACAGGAAGAATGAAATAGAAGGAGAAGTGTTTGAAATGTTATTTTCCTTTACGGATTTCCTGACTTTCAAGGACCTAATTTTAGATCACCGTGCCATGCAAGAGGGTCAAATGCATGACCTTGGAGAATGCATTGTTGTTTCGTCGTATTGCCACACACAGGGGTGACTTCAATAACTTCCTAAAGATTTTATTGTCAGCATTGAGGAGGAGTTGGCACAACATCAATGGTGGTTCACCATCGATTCATCTCTCTTGAGACAGTTAACAATTGAGTGTTGAAATGAATCTAAAGAGTGTTATCCTTCTCTGTTCCATTGTTTCACATGTTTAACAGGTAAGAATCTCTTTTATTTTGGACACATCCAAGGAGAGTGTTAAACTATTTGGAAATTTTCTGCTGAATCGTAACCTAATCCCCAGTCCATGGCCTACATGCATTTTAGTAATACCCATCTCATTAACCAGTGAACTAATATACCACATTTTCCAAACATGCAAAGATCACAGAGAATAATTTATTGTCAGAAAAGCTATTTAGTGTGGCAATTTAATACATTATTGTTTTGATATTCCCTCTCTTGTTATAATATCCTTCACCTTATTCTTACTGTAATACAAAAACTTTGTGCTTGGTGAAGTGCCTAATTCTAGTCTAAATACTGTCATTAAAATTACCTTAAAGTAGCTTATTACTGGTATGTGTTGTATATTTTGTGCAGAATATGTGTTATTCCTGAAAAATCACATCATTTATGTTGGACATAAATATTTTATAATCATAAATAGGAAATTGATGTATCTTGGCCTGTACCTATATATTTAACCTTTTAAGTGAGGGGTGTACTTATTTTTTCTAACTATGCATTAATCTTAATGCCATATTACAATGTATGCTATGCAATAAAATTTGACTGTGTTTGTAATACACATGGGAGTGCTGGTTTTCACTTGAATTTCTCAGGTAAAATACGAAGCCTAAAATTTAGAGGAAAGCTTTGAATACTCCCTGCAAACTTCCATAGATGCATTACTTAGGCACCCTTCTAGGCATTCTCTTTCAGGTTAGGAGGTAAAAGCAAAGTAGGCTCGTTAGAAGTTAATGCAACAAATTTACTCCCATTAATTTCTTCTGTACTACTCCATCCTTGCATACCTTTGTACTTCTTTTGTTTCCATTACATTCATACACTTTGATTCTTATCATGCACGTTGCAATGCTTTTCTGACATCTGCGTTGTACCATCTAGGTTCCGTGTTATCTTTTATAAATTTATTGCGAATGAACTTGTTGACTGCTGGCCACATGATCTCAAGGAAGTGATTCCACGTATCCTCAGTTATTCCGTGATTACTATCTTTCTTAAAACTTTAGGCACCTGAGGCTATTGTAGTCCCCTTCTTTAAACAAGCAAAATTTCCTTTTAGGCTTCTTATTTCAGACCCGCGAAAACTTAGCATTTACTGCCCTGTGGTCACTAATTCCTTTTATAATTTCTATAGTTAAGACTTTTTTGGAAATATTCTTTGCTAACAAATCAAGAATAGTTTCGCCCCTAGTTGGTGAAGTGACAAGTTGATTAAATGAGTTCAACGTAAAAGAATGCAATAGGGATTCGGAGATATCTTCGTCTTCACCGTCCATTTTAAAACTATGTGCTCCAGTCAATAGATGGGACATTAAAATCTATACCATTAATAACGTCGCGAGCATTGTGTTGGGATAAAAAACCTTTGGTTTGATGATATAATTCTAGTATCAAATTGCCGCTGTCGACTGGCGGTCTGTAAAATGCACCTACATGAATTCTTTTGGATTGAGGACTTTTAATTGAACACCAAACGCTATCCAAACCATTACCCGGAATTACCTCAGCCCTACTGATGCGATAATTTTTAACTGCAATAAAGACACCACTCCTGATTCAATTTGTTCTGACATTTCTGTAAGTGGAAAAGGATTTTGGGAAAATATCACTGTCGACAATATTAGTGGTTAACCAGTTTTCTGTCCCAATACTTATATCTGCACCTGTGCTTTGACTAAGGTGATGATATTCTGCAACTTTGTTTCTTAAATTTGGGTAATTAACCACCAAAACAGATGTTTCCTTGAAATTACGATTTTTAACAAGGATCGTCTTCTTATGGAAAGGAGACAAACTATGCAAATTTCACTTGAATAGAGATTTATTCACGACCCGGGTTTCAAACACTTAATGTCATCTTCAGGTGAACTTAATGTCATCTTCATTCTGAAGATGACATTAAGTGTTTGAAACCTGGGTCGTGAATAAATCTCTATTCAAGTGAAATTTGCATAGTTTGTCTCCTTTCCATGATGGATAAATTTCACAAGGTTAACCCTATTACCGTTCGGTTTGTTGATCGTCTTCTTATTAATAATGACTGGTTTTGTTTGTGGATTTTGCATGCAGGTTTTCTCCCGCCTTATTTACGGGTGGTGCCCGAACATCCCCCGCCACACGCCCTTGCGGCGGCTTTCGGGGTATCAAGTGGATGAATGTTACCCAGGTAAATTAAAAACAGAACCGACGAACTCGGTCATTGTTCAGGCATACATGCCACCAAGCAATCAATCATAAGGCGAAAGAAGTCAATAGGGTATTCGATCTGTTATAGGATATAATCACGGATGTTGCTGGATGAAAGATTTTTATAGTGATGAGGGCTTAGGATGCAACAGTAGGGGAAGGAAAAGATGGTTTTGAGGTAGGCTATTACGGTTTAGGTAGGTGGAATGACCACAGGGAAAAAGCAATTGAATTCTGCATGAGACGGGCTAGTCATCACCAAGACTTAGTTTAAACACCCCAAAAGATGTAATCATACATGGAAAATGTTGGTTTACTCTGAAAGGCATCGCTTAGCTGTGGTTAGACAAAGATTAAGGAACAGCATGATCAACTTGCACAGGTTCCGATGGTGGATGCGGACTCATCACAATTTAGTTGTTATGAAGTTCAGCGACCGATTAAAAAAGGAAAGGTAGGCGGGTTAGGAAATGGAATTGAGACGTATTGACTGGTTTGACAAGAAAGGAATACCAGAAGGCTGAATTTAAGAATTTTCTAGAGAATATTATATCTAATCTGATGACCGTCTACAGAAGCTAAGCTACTCGAAAAGGAAGAATAGTGGAAGAAAAAGATAAATGAAACCCTTTGAAATAACTCCTGTATCACCAAATTTAAACTTAAAAGCCTCTGCATTACTCACTGGTTTGCCTCATTATGACAATAACGGAACCTAAAAAGAGAACCATTAAAGGCTTGGGTTACTGTTGGTCGTAAATAGTCTCTCAAAGCAGCACATTACTAATTTCAAATTCTTGCAGATGTTGTTAATTTCAGTTTAGAAGTATCCTTAATTCAACAGGCGAGCCATCATATGTCGTCACCTGTCGTGCGAAAGGGGGGGGGGAGTGACACTTGGAAAATTGAATTAAACTGAAAAAAGTGCGTAGTCATAAATTTTTGGAAAAAGAGCAATTCCCACCCAAACGCATACTGCATTGGGCACACCGAAATGGAATGTGTAGACTCAATGAAATACCTAGGTGTTACCCTCACGCATGATACCTCCGAGGTGAAACACATACGGGGAATATCTGTACAAGCTAGCAAAAAATTAGTATTTATCGTATTGGGAGAGTACTGGGTTAATTTGATGAAAAGGTCAGCGAGAAATGTTATCTGTCGTTAGTTAGGCCTCATTTAGAATATGCTGCAAGAGTATGGGATCCTCACGAAGTTAGATTAATTGCCGAATTGTATCGCGTTCAGCGCAGAAGAGCAAGATTTGTAAAAAGCTGTTGTGATAAACTCAGTAGCGTATCCAAAATATTAGAGCAGCTAGCCTGGGAATCACTCACGGACCGAAGGTTAAATTATAGATTAAATCTCTTAGATATCTCTTTAGCAGTGATGTGGAAATGTACTATTACCCCATCGTACTACGGTAGGAGAGATAATGCTAATTAAATTAGAGATATTAAGTGTAGAACAATGGATTTAAGATGCCATTTTTTCCACGAATGATAGGGGATCCTTAATACCATTGTTCGACCGAGGTAGGGTCATGTTCGGGTTAAAATTAGTCTGGTGTGTATTCACCCCCTACCACACACCCTGGCGGTGGCTAGAAGGGATTTATAATTTAATTAAATGTATTAAACATAGAGACGATTAAGTCCTAGGCATGGTAGCGGAAGAGAGACGTTGATGGGAGGAATTTGAAGAAGGCAACAGATAGATTAAAGAATTCATTTTTCCCACGTACGATAAGGGAACAGAATAACATTGTCCAACAGCAGTAGGGGTAAAAACATTCGGGTCAAAATTAGTCTAGTGTGTATTCACCCCCTGCCAAACACCTTAGTGGTGGCTTTCGGGGTACTAAATACATTTTTTAAATATTTTATTCAACTGTTATTGCCAAATACGTTCATGACATTTTTATTCCTTACTTATTTTTTGCGAGTATTTCAACTTTTCCTCTTTATACTTATTTATATATTTATTATAATCCTTTCGCTCCCGGCAGCCCGGCGGGTTTCCCTTCGCCCTTGGGTAAATTGGGCTGGGTGAATGCCGATCCCAACGAAAATACGTGAAGACCTTCCCGCCACCGCTAAACTCTTTGAAGAACCAACTTTCTTTCTGTCCACTCCCGAAGGGAAGATTGTTCCTAGAACGGGGGTTCCGAATCGTTAATGTTTTTCATACTTTAATGTTGTTACTGTTATTTCTTCTGTACCTGATCCGATCGCGGAATCAAAAAACCTTTACGAAAAAAGTATCAACCACTTCTGATTTGGAGACACTGACTGCAACGTCGGCGAAGCTGTCGTCATAGAAAATGGATCCACACGGAAGACAATCCCGGAGAATTTCGGCATGATCATTCATCTGGCGAATGCCGCTTTGTAAAACTCCTTGTTGTTTCCCAAAACCGCTTGCTATGGTTACCTCCCCAGTCTTGATTTGGAAGTATGTCACCGGGTAACAAAAGTAGTCTACTCAGTATATTTCGTTCAACAAATCAGTTTTCTTCTCTTTCTCTTCCAGTTTACAACTCGGAAGTCTTCCTTTTGGTAGCAAATAAGTAGCATTTATCGATTTATGGTCGTCCAAAATCACTTTGTAATATTCAACCCCTCCCCGTGGACTAGAACCTTGACGACGTGGCGGAAGCCAAATAGGTCGAAGCTTAGGAGTCAGAAGAAAGGGGAAAGGTAGTCCGCCTCGTCATCAAAATCATCACAAATGATAAGTTTCCTAGGCAATGTGACTTCCACCAAAACTCTGGGAATCGTAATTTTTCATTGAATTTTTCCGATATTCCCTGAGCATGTCACACAAAGAGCATGGACATTCATTCTTCCCTTTTAATTCCCTTAAATTAAAACAAGTCTCTGATTGAAAATCTTCACGCCGAACCAAGCAACTTCTTTTGATTCTATTAATTCTTGTTCAAGGAAAGTAGACATTTTCATTGTTTCCTCTCACGAATTAGTCATATGTTATATGACTAATTGGCGAGACTATCATATACTATATAATATGAAGGAAACAAGAATCGTATAGGTCGAAGCGTTTCTTCTTTCTTCGTGTGCTATTAAATGATTTCTAATGTTGAGAATGAGTGTTACAAATTTTCCCTTGCGATTCAAAATTTGCAGGGTTCATGATTGATCAGAAGCATTTTAAGAGAACAGTACAGTTTTCGAATTATTTGGGAAGAAGATGGTGCACGGTATAACCATCACGTAGGGCTTTCAGAGTGCACACACAGAGTTAGTCAACCCACACGTCCATTTTCAATTAGTGCATCCCATGATTGTTGGATCAATTGAAAAGCCTAGGTTTTTTAAGCCCAGTGCCCCCAAGTAATCCTCTGAAAACAATAAGCAAGTACCCATAACCTGAAATGGTCACCAAGAGAGAATGTTTCAAAAACTCTCGACAAGTGGTCCAGATGCCTTAAATTAGTTCGTCCTCAATCATTGGATTCATATATCTTCCTCCCAATCCCTCACTCCTTTGGCTTCCTTGGGCTCCATTTTGTGAAGCGTAGTGTATTTCAACTGGCCTAAAGCAAAGTACTGAAGATAAAAGAAAAAACGTGAAGGCGGTATCCAAAACCGTTACGGATAAACGAGCATCGGGATTAACAAAAATATTTTTCTTTAATAAGAGAACACAATGAATTGGTAGAATTTATTTCAACTCAAATAAGACAAGATAAGGCAAAATTATATATATAAATGTTTGATCAAACCGCCATCTTGTAACTCAGAAGGTTATATGGATTCCTCTTTCCTTTAACTCATTGAGAGATTTATATCATCATTATTTATAAAGGCGATGTTTTCGCCAAATTATGGCGCGTCTTGAGTTTTGTCTGACTCACAGTTCTCTTCCTCCGTTTCCTCAACAGAGACGTCCACCGATCTCCTCGGCTCTAATTTCAGCGCTTTCGC
This sequence comes from Hetaerina titia, assembly GCA_037158775.1. Taxonomy (NCBI): domain Eukaryota; kingdom Metazoa; phylum Arthropoda; class Insecta; order Odonata; family Calopterygidae; genus Hetaerina; species Hetaerina titia. The sequence goes on along the minus strand of CM073772.1, from coordinate 16,852,858 downwards.
ATCTTCTTTTGCATTTATGAGCGTTAAATTTTCAATAAAACAACATAGATCGGACAAACTGTCACGGACAACCCGTCGGGCCCCGTTTTAGCCGTAGGAGTAGTTAGCGTACGGATTTGAGAATTTGATGGTGGAGACGGCCGAGGCGGGGGAATAGGAGACGCCGATCTGGCCGGGATTTCGCGCTGCCGGCGCCAGTTCCGTCGAAGGTGCCGGGTCGGCGACCTGCGGCGCCGGGGCCACGGGTCGCCTCTGGATGAGCTGAGCGGGGAGCTGCTGTTGCCCCGACGTGAAGATATATCTCAGTCCGGCCGGAGCGGGAGCCGCCGGCTGGACAGCGTCCTGCTGTCGCTGGAACTGCACCTCGGGCTGCTGCTGTTGGTATAGCTGCTGCTGTTGGTACAGTTGCTGCTGTTGGAACAACTGCTGCTGAGGCTGGGCGCTCTGCTGCAACCTGTACTGTTGCTGCAGGGGGTTGGATGCTTGGGCCGGATAGAAGATGATGTTGCCGGTCGGATACGCCCCCCCGGCGGGGTCCTGCTGCTGGGGCTGGTAGGCGTAAACGGTGGGCTGTTGCTGTGGGGCGGCGGGTGTCTGCCGCGTGCGGAGGCGCGGCCGAAGGAGGGAGGCGGCGATGCCAGGCGCCCGGGTGCCGAGGGTCGAGTGGAGGATGGCCGAGTGCGCCTCGCCGGCGACAAGCAGCACGGCCGCGAAGACCACGCCGGAGATCATGTCTGCGAAGAGGGAGAGACGGTTGGGGCGATTCACGACGGGACAGCGGACAGGGCATACTTCCTAGACTCTACATTGAGAATCTCACGAGTTTCTCAATGTAAATGAGCCATCGGACAGAGGTAGGATATTAATTGACCCAGCGGAACTGTGACTCAATGTCGTTGTTGTACTCTCAAGAATCAAGAATTGCTTCGCGCCTGTACCCGGACAGTACCGCAGCAACATCCCTATCACGATGCCAACTTCTCAGCAACGTTCTTCCTTTCCGGATCCACGTTTTCTCTTCCTCCCTCCGTCCAATGCGCTCGCCATGTTCCCCTCCCTCCGCCTTATCGGCCCACGATCTCTCCTCCAAATTATTCTTCAATAATAATCTGCCACCATTCGATTTTCTCCTAAAAACATTCTTTCCCCCATGCTTAACATCTGTGTTCCTTTTCATTTCATTTTCTTCATTCTTCTCCCCGCATGCATTTCAAAAGACCCCTATCTACGTTCGTTCCTTTGTATCGACGACCAATGGTACAAAACTAGGCTCCATATCAAAATTTCCACGAACCTTTCCTTTACGTATTTACTTACTGGTTGCGGTTGTTACCAGCGTCTGTGATACAAACATGCACTGGCAATGGGACACCAGTAACTAGTACTTAGTGCCAAATACAATTAATGCTCGCAATATGGCAAAATAACTGAAATACCTCAATGACTGATCAAGGAATACGAATTAATGGTATTAGTAACGTGGCAAAAAGATAGTTATAACGTTTCTAGGCCTTGAAAATACGTACGCATCGTACTCCGAGTAAACAGTTTTAAAGGAAATATTTATTTTCGCCGTCTTTTCTTCCATCTCTTTATCATCAACAATCTAAGAAGCATTACTAGTATTTTCGAAAGTTGAAGCTGAAAGAAGTATCAATTTCACGAATTTTAATGAAAAAATCATCGGGTTTTAGGTTTTCTCCCAATTTTAACGATTCCTGTGATTCTAATATATTCAAATTACTAGCTGAACTATGTACGCTGTTGTAATTGGAAAACATAGAACGGTGAACTGGAAAAAATACCTCGGGAGTCAGGGCCAACTATTGATGGAATTGAAAGTGTACAATTATAATTCCCACCCGAACGCCTACTGCTTTGGGAACACCGAAATGGAATGTGTAGACTCAATTAAATATTTAGGCGTTACCCTCACTCACGATCTTTCACGGGGAATATGTGGACAAGCTAACGAAAAATTAGGATTTATTAGACGAGTTCTAGGTCAATGTGATGAAAAGATCTAAGAGAAATGTTATCTTTCATTGGTTAGGCCTCATTCAGAATATGCTGCAAGTATATGGGATCCTCACAAAGTTGGATTGATTACCGAATCAGATCGGGTGCAGCGTGGATTCGCAAAACGTTGTTATAATAAACTTAGTAGCGTATCCAAAATATAAGAGCAGCTAGGCTGGGAATCACTCACGGAGCGAAGGTTAAATTACAGATTTGAAGCTCTTGCATAAATTTGGAAGCACGTCTCTTGATCAGTGGTGTTGAAAATGTTTAAAAGAGATCAGAATAGCATTTTCTGATCGCGTTGGGGGTCATATTCGGGTCGAAATTAGTCTGGTGTATTTATGTAGGAATTGCCCATCCCCTGCCACACACCCTGGCGATAGCTTGCAGGGTATATGAATAAATAAATAGGTGATGTCAACATTTAATAATATTCAAAGGTTCATTTTACAGCGCACGACGGACTATTCATTTACTGAAAAACACCAATCGTCTCAAAATTGATAATTATATTAGCCAAAAGTGATTTAAATTTTAAAGTATTTTTCCGAAATGGTTCAATTTGTGCTGCGGGAATGATTTATTTTTGCCATTTCCAGAGAAAACATGATACACACAATACTAGCATGAATCACTCTTTTGTTTGCACTCACAGTTATTTTGTTTTTTTCATATTCATGAATATTTTATTGCCAATAAATGCGCTCAAACCTAACGATTTATTTTAAAATTCGATAATAATCACGCTTTCAGTCACACCATAGTTTATATTTACTAATTCGCAGGATTAGTTGGAGACCAGGTCTAAAGGTGTGACACTGCAATGCAATAGCAAGAGCACTGTATTAAAAGTTGCATAGGACGTAATGGAGCTGAAAATTTTGAATAATAATTCACCATTAAATGCTTATATTATTTTTTTACTGACTCAAGGCAGTAAAAGTGTTTAAAAAACTAAATCGTGCCGCGATTAGTTCGTGCATTACCATCGCTCTCATTCCCGTCGGTGACCAGAGCCTTCAGGAACAAAAAAATTCCTTTAACACAAAAGATGCGACCAGTTTCAGATTTCGTTTAAACCGATTTCCGCCCTGGCATTGGTTTATTAAACTATGAAATACACGCGGAAGGCACAATCGATCTGGAAACGAAGGGAGTGCCCTTTCCGTCCGATTTACCTTTTATCTCTCCCGGTGGGCGTCGTTCCCTGCGAACCCTCTCCGTGGAGAATGGAGATGTGCGATTGTCTGCTCGTGCGCCGATCGCCTGTCACTTCTCCACTCCGACGGTCGTCCGGAACTCGGTCTAAGGCCTCAATGCCTCCACCCTTTATATATATCGTATGTATGTATGCACACACAAACCGAACGCACGTAGGCACGAAAGCGCCCGAGGGGGGATGGCTCGCGTTAGTGTCACGTGAGGTGTCTTCGAATGCGCCCGCGGTGAAAGGCGGCTGACAGGCATTCACACTGCTCGTCCTTCCCTCGATTCGGGGAGCCCTTGGCGAGTCCCTGGAGTGGACCGCGGATGAACATCCGAAATCTGCATCCCGGCGGCAGTTGTTTTAGGCGTAGGCGAATGGACACGCCCCGCGGGAATGGAAATAGTGCCGGGGTTTGAGGAGGGCAAGGAAGTCCTTGGTTCATCCTCGTCTCTTAAGGGGTCAAAGTACAAACACGCACACCGAAATTTCGCCCCGTTCAAGAGATACTTTCTCTGCGGAGATATGGCGCTCTGCCGGAAAAGAGGAGGACGGATGGGGGGAGAGTCCTCGCGCCTACCGCGTCTCTCGCGAGTGCCTTCGGTATTCGGGGGGAAGGGTGGGTGGGCGTGAGCCAAGCGCGGGGGAGGGGGGGGGGCGCTTCGTGACCGGAATCGCTGATCGAGGTGGGGGAGGAGGCATGGGACGATCCTTCCGGGGGAGGGGATCGCACCGCAAGGAGGAAACAAATGAGCAATTACGTTCATTTTATAGCACAGCACCGTTAGAATGTTACAAGTAATATCATAAAAGTTTTTATTTTACTTGTATTGAATTCAAAAATAAAAGAAGAAATGTGGTTGAAGACGCATTGCGAGGGTATGGAAATAGGATACAGATTAAGGGTGATTTAGACACACTATAAAGGAAGGTTAAAAGCACTGTCAGGAAGTAAGAAGGGAAAATCTGTGTCAACAATTAAAGATAAGTCAGGAAAAATACTATTGAAACAGGAAAAATTCAAGAGAGATGGAGGGAATATATAGATATATAGAAAAACTATATGGCAAAGGTAATAGGCCAGCAAGCTTACACATTGAAAATATGGCGTAGATAAGGATAGCTCAGGTCCAGGCTTACTCGAGAGCGATATTAAAAAGGCAATAATTTATTGAAATAAAAGAAGGCCGTGGTTGTAGACCATATTCCTTCGGAACTACTAAAATGTTTAGCAAAATGTGGGAGGAAGGGTCTAAGTAATTAACTGATTCGCAGCACTAATGAGGGAGGAATTTGGTCGGGAGATTTCAGTGTTAGTTCCTATCCCAAAAAAGGGAAGGGCAGTCTTCTGTGAGGACTTTATAACAATAAGTTTGATGTCTCAGACAGCTAAAGAGGTTCTCAGTATTATCAATAAGAGGAGAAACTTTTCGATGGCTACAAATTGTTGTCTAACCATTTTTCAAACAGACAAACTAAAAATTCATGCCTCAATGTAAATTTTCCGACAGTTCCAATTTTGGAAGCAATCAGTTAATTGATGGATTAAAAACATCTAAGATACTGCGGTTTGATCATAGGCCGCAGTGTCCTAGATGGTTCCAGGTTTGATAGAGGAGCGCGGAACACCCGAGCATTCTTCGTTCGGCTTGAGAAAAATACTTGCTTGAAACGGGGATATACTTCCTTGCTAATTCCTTCAATATTTGAGTAGGTATTTCCTCCGGACCTGGCGCTTTGTTACTACGGAGCTGATGTTCCATTACTTTCTTTGTCAATGTTATGTCCCTCATGTGCTCCCCGGAAGGGTGTGGAGGCTAGTGCGTTTGTGTCTTTATTGTACCCGCTCAGGAGAAAATCGTTGAATATATTCGCCTTTTTCACGATGTCCGTATTAAGTTTATCGTTTTCCGTCATCAAAGAATGTACTGTTGGACGATGTATTTCTCTAGCATAAGATCAGAAAGGTTTTGGATCTTCCTCAACATATTCGCTTGGCATTATAGTGTAGAAGGGTTTTAGGGCTTCGATGCTTTTTGTTTTTCCATGACATTCTTTCCGTTTCTGTTTTCAGAAATTAAAAAAAGCACGTCATTACTCTTTAACTCTTTTAAAAATCTGAATGTAGCCTTCTTTGCTTTCCTAATACCGATATGACTTCCCGATTCCACGATCTAGGTTCCTCAATGTCGCATTTAAGTTTTCAAGTAACTTACATCGTCATTCCTTCACGTCCAATATTTTAAAAAATACTTCCAAGTTCTTTCTGTAATGGTGGTCTGGGTTTTTATCTTGAATTCTAGCAATTGGTTTTTTCAATATTCTCTAAGTCTGTTAAAATGTACCTAGTTGAATAAGTATATTTTACGCTTTTCTTTGCCTACTTTCACGAATTTAGTTTTTATTAATACAAGAATAGCTTAAGCGGAGGGACACTTAAAATGCTGGCATTCATCAAACGTGTAGTTGGAAGGCGCAGCGACGATAAGGTGAAGAAAACGTGCTATATTTCTTTAGCAAGGCCTTACATAGAGTATACAGCGAGCTTATGGGATCCATTAAAAAAGCCATTGATTACAGAATTGAATCAGGTACAGAAAAAGGCCGCTAGGGTCGTAAAAAAAAATCGTACGAAAGGACACAGCCACACATTTAATTCAGAACCTGGGGTGGGAACCTTTAGACATGCGAAGACTCAGGGCTAGATTAAAATTATTGGAAATATATAAAGCGTGTGTGCAACAAATATGTAGAGGTTTCGCATCCGACATTGAAGATCCCTACGAAACTGATCATGCATTGAAGTAGTCGTAATATTTTGTTTGTACTACGATATAATATCCAGTTTCACCGCAATTTTACACAGTCGAATATTTTGGGCTTCCATTGTCATATGAACACATGAATAAATAAGGTGCGTCATCTTCGGCCCGCGTTAAGCTACTTCGGCTCGTTTTCAATGGGATCATTCCGTAACTTTCAGCGAAAAGCGATGAGTGGTCGTCAAATGTCCAGCTCAGTGGAAGGTGTGAACAAGGATGAAACCAAGAGCGTGTTTCTAAGCTGCCACCAATCCATATATATACCCACGACCACCACAGTTTTGAAATAAAAATAAGAAAAAAAAAGAAATAAGAAAATTAATCCTTCTTAAACAGAACTTTTGTTGAATGGAACCAGCTGCCTGGAGGTTTGTTTGAGCCCTTTCCATCCAATTCGAGGAGTTTTAAGAATAAGTGAGAAAATATCCAGCCACTGGGTGATAAACTTAATTGGTCATTTATTACTATACTATTGTACTAATTAAAATATTGTTCAGTACGTTATGTGGACGGCGTGAGAAGTTGTATTGCAAAAGTGAAATTTATGGTAACGGTGCGTGATTTTGAACGGTACATGAAGTTGTAGAGCGCGTGATTATGGACGGAGTGCGGCGATGGACGGTGCATTGGTATGCACCAAGCCCATGTGTGATGGTAAAGGTGCGATTGGTAATCTGGTGTCATTGTATATAAGATCATTTTGTCTCATATATCTGTTCTTCTTGTGTATACATGTATGCATGTGCATTGCAAGAGTGACAGGTGACCAGACTGGACCGTTGCCACCAAGACAATTGCCTAATTGCAACGAGATTTATAATATATATAGCCAGTATTGATAAATAAACATTGGCGCCTTATAACCTCAGACAATAGTTCACATCCCCTTCGTTCCAAAGTATGTGTCCTGGTTCACCTTGGTTACCAGAACATGTTCATCATACCACGAATGAAAAACCACTATATTTTCGAGGAAAGAAAACCCCGAAGTGAGAAGCAAATAAATTTATTCATCATAAATTACAGAGTAATGACAAAGGTTGTCGTCGGAAGCTCACCATCCCAAGATGGGAGAGGGACCGACGGGTGGGGAGGGTGTGGTCCATGGAAGAGGGGGGAGAGAGGGGCTGGGGGAGGTGCGTGAGTGGTTGGTGCTCTACCATCCGTAGTGAGCGCCCAGTCCTTCGAAGGAGAGGTGAGCGACGGCGGGTGCGGCAGAGTAGTGGACGCCGAGGGGAGCGGCGACGGCGGTCTTGGCCACGACGGCGGGTGCGGCGTATGCGGAGTAGGCGGGTGCGTAGGCGGCGCGGGCGACGACGGGTGCGGCGACGGCGGCTCCGTGGTAGGCGGTGTAGGCGGGTGCGGCGTAGGCAGCGGCTCCGTGGTAGGCAGCGGCGCCGTGGTAGGCGGTGTAGGCGGGTGCGGCGTAGGCGGCGCGGGCGACGACGGGTGCGGCGACGGCGGCTCCGTGGTAGGCGGTGTAGGCGGGTGCGGCGTAGGCGGCGGGTGCGGCGTAAGCGGCGCCGTGGTAGGCGGCGGGTGCGTAGGCGAAGGCGTCGTTGGAGACGCGGATGTCAGACTTGCGGACGGAGGAGTGGGGTGTGTCGACGGCCTTGGAGTACTGGGAGACGACAGAGTTGCCGCCGAATCCCTTGACGGTGCTCTCGTGTGTGGAGCCCACGCTGCCGTAGTCACCGGTGGCGGTGTAGGTGGAGTAGGAGGCGGGGCCTCCGGCGTGAGCCACGGCCACGAGGGCGGCAACAAACAGGAGCTGCGAGGACAGAAGGGATTCGTTACATTTCGATTGTTTCCACCCCTCCCCTCGCATCTGCGGTGATACTCCGCGTGGAATGGGAGTCCGTTTCCTCCATGTACCAAAAATATGGGGATCGAGATAGTGCGGTGGCTAACGTACTGACTTCCCACCCAGAGAGCCCGGGTTCGAATCCCGGCGGCAGCAGATATTTTTCAGTGGTGCCCCGACCCTTAATTTAGGTGTTTTGTGGAGGGTACTTTGAATAAGCCATCCATCGGATGAGACGTTAAAACCATGTGTGACCCATTAGCGCCTTTCGTTAACAGTAGGCTAACGCCGACGCCGGGTTTCTCTCCACCCTTCATCTTTTCCTGTCCACCCCTATTGGGGCAAATGACCTGAGCTGTCGGTCGCCTCCCATTAAGACTACTACTACTACCAAAAATATTCTGGTTACTCATCATTGCCGACCAATCAATTAACCTCCGTGAGGTTGTTTTGACGGTTCGAGAGTAGAGATCACTGAGAGGGACTACTCGGCTGATGTGTGCCAACTCACACATCAGCGCCATACTCTGATGAGGTGAGTCGTTATTCCACGTGCCGCCAGCCGTCCCCGAATCGCCCAGCTTTGACGAAGTCGTGAGTCGCCAGAGACCCAGAATGAAACCCGAGACCAGAAACCCTTTCCCACTACTCTACCGCGATGCATCTCATGCGGCTGTAAAAATTATTTCAACAGTACTTAAAAAATTAGTATGCACCGTCTACATAAAATGATTTTCATTAACATAATTCAATTTTATAGATAGTTCCGCAAGAAACTCTCTTTCGGCGTGCATTGCTCTTTGTTAGACTGGTAACTATTTATAGTCTTAAGAAAACAATGTGTTGTTGATGACTCTCGCCGCTGTAAAAATTAACCAAACGCATGCTGTCCTACAGATCTGCAGTCCTGTAGATCCTCTTTCTGCATAAGCGTGACCGTTTTAAGTCTACATTTTCTTGTACCCTTCTTTGCCTGTATTTTGCACATGTTTTTGAGGATTCTGCTGAAATAGCGGCAAGACAAAAAACATTAATAATTATGATCAATTCACGGTTTGTGGAATACCCAACGGGCAATCGTGTGCCAATTTTTTGAAAAGCGAAAACCAACGCTGCAACTTCTCGGTGACGGGATTAATTAAAATTGGAGGAAGAATCGGAAATAATTAAACTATGAGATAATTACAGATAGCTGGACGGAATTTCTTATGCTATAATTATTGTCTTTATGATTCTAAAGGAAACAAAAATTAAAGCATTTTACTATATTTCTCGAGCTAGACTTAAGATATGCGTTCAGACTGAAGATGAATTCGGCTTGCATAATTTTTATCAACTGCCCCCATAAAAAATAATATAATGATCAAATTTTAAATGATTCGTCGGCAAAATCAAAAGCCAAAAATATCACCCGTAAAATAGCAGGAGCAAATATTCTCAATTAAAAGCATCACCATTGTAGGGCTGAGATAAGAACATAGAACTTAATCTGCTATCATTATCTTACGCTTTGGAAAATTAAGTGCCACTTAAAAGGAGAACAATTCTGGGAGCAACTCTTTTTTCATCGAGCCCGCCGCCCTCGATTGGTGCTTTTCGAAGTTCCAGGAGAAACTGTCCGCGCTGCGGGGAGACGGCGATTGCCTAACGCGCTTCCAAACGACCCCGCTTAGTCATTATCCTTCCCCGGGCGGAGCAATGGGAGTAACAGCAACCATTCAACCGGCCTCATCACATCGCTCCCCTCCACCACACCCGAAAGAATCCCAAGGAGTTCTGAGTGATTGCTACTTGCAATCATCATTAGTAGGTACTCTTGGAGATCGATAGCAAATTTCTTGGATCCCCACACAGTTATATCTAGAAACGCACCAATACGTAATCACTGATTAGAACATGCACAAAACGCCTCCCGCGTCAGGCCCATTGCTTCCATTACACCCCCGAAATTTGATCAAATTAACGAAAGCGATGAGGAACGTTATGTAAAATTGCGAAACAATGACTGTGTACGAATGTGCACTTAAAAACACAGCTCTAAATGTTTCTGTTCCCCTGAATAAATCGAACGTCGTATGGCAGGCAGAATGTTGCAACTTGGATGATTTCAACGTCTCTGATTACGGGTGATCGGTCCTTACCCGAAAGTGATCTATTAACTTAGGGGCTACCCAGTGCCACCTTTCCAATGCTTCCCACGGCAAACTGGTCGAAAGCAAATGCCGTGATTTCGGTCTGAAATATACCCCAATGGCACTGACCAAATGGTGACGGTTTTCAATCTTTAGTAGCAAGAGAAATTATGAATTAAAATTTAGAAGGAATACACAATAAGGGATTGAATTCTTTCAGTGCATATCCAAGCGAGCATCTTACTTAGAGAAGAAATATGAGACATGTTAAATATTTTTCACATTATTTAATGTACGACACATATGCACCGAATTGCAAAAACTACTCTCTTAAAATTAGGATGCAGTTGGACGCAGTTGATAGTTGGATCAAGTGTACGCAGTGCAGCGTGAAATCATTTTGGGATGAAAGAGACGTTCTGCAAACAAAAATCTCGAAAACACGATTCGATTTCATTTTCATTTTGTCGGAGGTAATGGGTATACTACCATTTAACGTTTGAATATTCGGAGACTAATTTTCAGGCCAGCAAATCGGAAATCAATCTATTTACCGTGAAGCCTCGTTCATACAATTTAAGTTCCTAGCAAACTTCATCTTTACGCATCGACTTGCACTCGAGTCTCCCATCATTAGCCAAGCAGTGAAACCAGTGCCCTTTTGCGGTTCTGTCCGCCACGCCCATATCCTCGCGTGATTTCCTTTTAAACACCGTTTAATGCCATATGCCCTCCCCTCAGGACAAAAGTGCCTGAAAAATATTTTAATATGCTCAGAAACGTTTATCGTTGTGGTTTTCAATTTTTATCACGTCGGGTTTTTACACATTGTGGTTTAGGCAGCTGGTGATAAGGCAAACTACATCAATCTCCGAGGAAATGGAGACTTTTGAATTGATTGATGGAGATTTATGTTTTAAACGTACCTTAAAATCGAATCACCAATGTTGAAAATATTTTCGGGAACCAAACGAAGATTTTCCTTGTTGGTTGCGTAAATTAAGCGGATAAGGGTTACAGGGCAACAAGGATACCGTGATTCGCGGAATTCACCACGAATAGCGAGGAGGAGCCAAGGGGTTCTCTCGAGGTTGGGTGCGAGGTGGTTATTTCGAATAAACATTTTTCGTTTGATCACTTCGAGTGATTTGATGGAGAGGTATGACGGCGCTAAGAAGAAAGGTCCCGACGAAAACAACTGAGTGACAGAGTCTCACCCACGACGGTTGTTGCCCATCCCTTGACGCTCCTTTCCTCGCCGGCAGTATCCCCCCCGGCACGAGTACGCCCCACGACTATAGACGCCGCAATAGAGGTACGATGGAGCGAGCCTGAAGTATAGTACGAGCAGAGATCCGAGGGCCCCACACCCCGTCGAGAGGAAACAACTCTCCAGCCTCTCTGCGCCTTTACCTCCCTGCTGGTGGAACTTGTTAAACAATCTACCCCCTCCACCCTCTGGGCGGTGGTGGAGGTCTCCAGCGCCTCGTTTCCAAAAGTGCCCTTTCTCTCCCCTTTCGCCCACCCTCCCTATGGACGCACCGATCGCGTGAAAATTCATCGTGTGCTAAACCCATTCCCATGTGAGACACGCCCGTTTTGCCTTCGGGCCCTCCGATCTCTCTCTCTCTCCGTAGCAATACCGATCTGTAGAGAGAAAGGCATTGAGTTGAGCTAACCAGACTACGGCGTGGACAGGAGAAGAGGAAACCTATGATGCACTCTTAGGGTTTCACTGTTCCATTTTATCGGTCCATTGCCACGCATCGCGTCGTACCTCATTCTTAGAGATGCCCTCTGGCATAAGCGACACTTCATCGAGAATAGGATGCGAGTATTTGGCACATGGCTAAGAAATACCTTATTCCATTTAAGATAAGACAGGAACGTCGTCGGATTCGGTAAAAACTGTCTGTCTGGATTAGTCGCCGAGGCAATCGGGAAACGTAGGGCCGGAGTCCCCGGAGGGACTGGAATCACATCCAAGACTTGAGTGAAAGAAGAAACGTCAACGGTAGCATTTTTAATGCTTACACCGAGATACTGTAGGTGGGTCAAGGAAATAAGGGGCTGTCGCTCGGTTCGCTAATAGGAATCCTGTTCCTCACGCAAAATTCGCGATAATGACAGCGGCCATTCCCACTAATCGAGCATGAAATAATAGTTCAGGGAACAATTCCCTGAAGGGCTGGAAGCTTCGGCGATATCCATGACCCTAACCGTGGCGCGCGGGCAACTATCGCAGGGGGGAGGGCGCTCCATGAGCGATCGTCGGCTTTTGCTCCCGATGGGAAGAGAGGGTACGGGCGGAGAGGAGCACTCCCTTTGCCACTGATTGCCATCGAATAGCATCAACAGGGAAGGCCGAATTGGTCCAACCAATGAAATACTAGGGTCACTAGAATCAAAGAACGAACTAGTTAGTCCAGCGTTCACCTGAGCTAAACGAGAACCCCGACGGAAATACGACAGAAACTAATCGAAGAAGTAGCAATCAGAAAAGCTGATTCTTCGCGATCTGTGTAACACGTTGTCCCCACAGAATATCAAAGATCAAGTGCAATCTTAGAGTCTGAAAATGGCCAGATGCGGGCACACCGCTGGCGGGACAATTTGCGTGGTTTCTACCGCAACGCAGCCAGTGCAACCACTTAACATCACAACAGCTAAGAGATACGAGCGCAGTAAGCGTGGGCGCAAGCCATTCGTGATCACTGCGGGCTCTCGTCTCGTTTCGTTCTCGTCTTCGCCGCCGCGGTCCTACGGAAAGGGGGTCCTGGGGAGAGCGGCGGCCGACGGACGGCTCGGCGGACGCAGCTCTGACCCTTACCTTGTACATGTTGGTGGTCGAAGTGGTTTTTGGAGCCTCGAAGGAAACTTGAGCTGCTGGCGTGCAATGTAACCGTTCTGCGAGTCGCACCCTTATATAAGGCGCAGGGCGCCGCCCTCCCCGTTCCCCTTCCCGCGGGACCCCTTCCCCCCGCCGGGGCGTGGTGGCGCACGCCGGGCGAGGCATGGGACGGGAGGGGAGGCGGCGCACGGCGTTGCTCCGGGGGTAGGGGCGCCGGGTGGGGAGTTGGGCCGGCCGAAATAATGGAGGGCGCTGAGGAAACTAAACGGAGGCTTAGGTTACCTTCATCCGCCTGTGCCGCACTCGAGACACACGGCCGTAATTCACATGCCGACTCCTACGAGATGTGCGAACGAGCGGTGCCACCTCTGCAGTGCCTCATCCGCTCCCACCCGATTATCTGTATTACTTTTGGTCAGTTCCGGTGATGGTATCCTGTCACTCGCAAATGCCTAGGATTCCAGTCCTAGGTGCTAGTTAATAGGTTCCAGTACCTGGGATTTCGGTCCGATAAACCTACGATTCCTGAAGAGGATACCGGTACAGAGCTATCGATGCATAGTTTTTTTTGGGCATCAGCCCGATCTTGCCTGCATTTCTAATGATTTGTTTCATTATGACAAAAGTAATTTTGATTAATATGTCGCCCGCAATGCTTTTTCACGGCATTCATCTCGAGACCTTCCCTATTCCGATATTTATATCGGATCTTAGGATTGCGAGCCTGTGTACCAAGGATTTGCACCTTTGGAAGCACGTAGGAATTGATCGAGAGTTGTGTTTCGATCGATCTCGACGATGCCTTCTCTCAACACTTTACTCCTTCCGCGCGCACTCACGCCACGGCCCGAGGAGGCTGTCGAGGGAGTGGTCCAAGCATGTCATTTTGTGCTCAGGACGCAAATACTGTGAAATACGCAAATTGAAGGAACTTTAGCGTACATTTGACGTATGTGTAAAAGTGTGGCAGCTTAGAATAATACTGAAAGGGTCAGCATTCTGAATATCTTGGTTTTGTCGCCCTCGTAAAGTCTGGGATGGAAGGCACAGTACGTATCTCAATCTAAGCATCTGCGGCAGAGAAGTCACTCTGCCTGTTTCCTCGGCGTCCGAAGCGAACCATTTAGTAGGACGCTTAGGTCAAACCATATCAACCCGTCTCAACGCGCATCTCTCCAGGACCTCCCGACTCGAAGAGTTCATTTCGAGTTCGAACTCGAGGAGTCTCTCTTCCGAAGCACAAAAGATGGGGATTCCGCCGCGGGGGGAGGCGGCAACCGCCTTTCGACGACGACGCGGGAAAACGACGACGCCATCGCATTCACGCACTTCACGCAGGAACGGGGCACAAATATTTCGAAGTTTCTCTAATTCCTTAAATAAAAAATAACTTTAAAAAACAAAAAAAATCCTTTCTCTAATTCCTGCTCCGACGGATTCTTAGTGCAGGTCATACATTCAAAATGTCAAATAAGCAATGTAAAAATAACAGATATCCTTAATTCTTACATTGAATTTTGTAAAAAAAACCATTTAATGCAGCCAAACTCTACGAAATAGTCCGCATATTTTTTTCTTCTATTTTAAATCCGCGGGAATCTTAAAAACACACATGTTCACCAGTCTCTACAATGTCTCTTTCCCTCTCTTGATGGATTCCCTTTTCTCGAGCAATACCTGTTGGCCGAATTGACCAGAGGGTTCTTTGCCGAGATGCCGTTTGGTCTTCAGGATTAGTAATCATGCGATAAAATGCTTTAGACAGTATTCACCAAAGCTGTGAGGAATACATGGCATCGACGAACGCGAACAAGAAACGGAGAGCTCTGAGTGCCGACGGTGATGGAACGCCAAGTTCAGAGTTTGAGTGTGCACAAGATGATGAAAAACGGCGAGAGGAGACAGCGTGGATTACAAACGAAAATATGGCGGTCCTTTGAGGAGAGAGGGATTTCAAGAAGAGACCTGTTTCCGAGGGGAGGGAAGGGAGATAAGAACACCAGAGGCCGTCTCTGGCATTCCCTACCGACAAAAGGTACGGGAGGGTCACACCTTTACAGCGGTGTCCCATCCTCCGGACGGTGTATAGACTCCCTCTCAGATTTCTCACAAGTAATAGGGTGTGCGCCGAGCACGGAATCGATTCGTGCGAATGGGGCTCGTCCAAGGGCGAAGAAGATTGCTCGGACACATTGCAAATACATAGGTATCAGGAATTATTTAAAAATGATGAAACTGATATATTCATATATTCCTTTGATACTGTATCGATAAACCGTCGCCTCACTATGTTTCACCAATTTATTTCTTTGCAGTCAAATCTATCGAGCTCTGTCTCGCCACCTGTGTGACTGCTGAAAACCACAAACGGTAGAATAGTTTCGGGCTCCTTGGTTCCTGCTCTTGCAGCCTCCGAGACTATAGCCGAGCGGAGATACTGACGATGTCATCTCCATAAAGCATTCTTCTCTGATGACGTGCTTGGTGCCATTAGGATATGGGCACCAGACTATGAGCACTCTCCTCCGAGACCGATAGCGAGAACGATATCAATAAAGCAAGCATTTATTAAAGGTGTTCAAAGTCCCTCCATAAAACTCTCATTTTGGACGACATTCCCCCTAAATGCCACCGCCACTAAATATGGATAATCCTCTTCCGCTGAGCGTCCCTTTGGGTTAAATAACTCGGCTTCCGATTGTGATAAATCTTTGGAAATAGAAGAGTTCCCACCCGAACGCCTACTGCACTGGGAACATTGAAATGAAATGTGTAGACTCAATTAAATACGTGGGCGCTACCCTCTCTCACGATCTTTCCATGGTGAAACACATACGGGGAATATACGGAAAAGTTACAGAAAAAGAGGATAAGAGAATAAGAGTACTACGCAAATGTGATGAAAAGGTCGAAGAGAAATGTTATATGTCGTTGGTTAGGACTCATTTAGACTATGCTGCAAATATATGGGATCCTCACGAAGTTGTATTAATTGCCGAATTGGATCACGTGCAGCGCTGAGGAGTTAGATTTGTAAAACATTGTTATGATAAACTTAGTAGCGTAAGCAGTTAGGCTGGGAATAACTGGCAGACCGAAGGTTAAATTACAGATTTGAAGCTCTTGCATAAATTGGAAGGATGTCTCTTTAGCAGTGATGTTGAAAATGTGTTATTACCCTCATCATATTAAGGTAGGAGAGATCATGTTAATTAAATTAGAGAGATTAAGTGTAGAACAGATGGATTTAAGATGCCATTTTTTACACGAATGACAGGGGATCATAATACCATTGTTCGACCAAGGTAGGGTCATGTTCGGGTTAAAATTAGTCTGGTGTGTATTCACCCCCTGCCACATATCCTAGCGGTGGCTTGCGGGGTATATGAATAAAGGCGATCGACCACTCGAACATACATCCCGTCGTACTTGCACGTTCCAACATCCTCCAAAGTCTCTTTCTTGAAAGTGTTCAATCGTTGATTCTCCGTCAGACTGTTCCGAAAGATGGAAAGGTTTAAAAAAAATTCCATTTCGCCCGAATGCCGCCTTGTTCGATTGGCCAGAAGGGAGGGTGCCGGGGGTGTCGGGTCCTCTCTTGCGAGCGAGACTCATCGGTAGGGACGACAGCGCAAGGGTCATCACCATGGGAGTTGACCTACCTTCGGCTTTCCTCTTTACAGCAACAATCAACATAATTGTAAACCCCCTCACGAGATCATCTAAATCGGTGTGTCTGCACTTGCTCTTCATCCAGCTAGCCGGGCCATGCGCTCCATGTATGGAAATGTACAGGTTCCTGTATGTGTTCATGGGATATCCCTGTGGGTATTGTGTCAACTATCAATGAGGCTTGCCTTGCTTGCCCTTAATCGTGCAGTTTCTCTGTGTGGCGACGTGGGGGAGAGGCGCGGGCTCAAATTCTCCGGATATGTTATAATTATTTGGAATATTGGAAGAATCTAAAAAGAAGCAAGCAGACCATTATAAATTACTCGAGAGCAACACAGTGGCGTCAATGCCGCCAAGAACAATAGAATGTCGGATATCGAAACAGTGCCATTAAACCCATGGGATCGATTAGATTACGAGCTACAGAACATTCTGGCAGTTGTAATACTACTCAAGTGCAATAATTTCAGAGAGTAAAAATCATTCGCCTTGACCGGGATCCCGGTCAAGGCGAATGATTTTTATACTCTGAAATTATTGCACTGAAATGCATGTTAGCGGGTGACTCCGTTAAAAGTTTCTGCTGCGGCATTTCCCGCAATTTCTTGAAAATTTTACTCAAGGTATATCAACAAGACACAAAAGTTAAAAAGTGGTCCTTTTCTGAAAACAATTAAAATGTGTGTTTCAACAATACAACCATCGATGCATAAGGAGATTGATACCTGTGGAATCTTCCCCGACCATGCATCTCTTTCTTATTGGTGGCATGGTAGCCCAGTTAGGAAGAGGGCTCGACTACCCGCCAGTGGACTCATTCAATAGCGCTCGGCGTGAGGAGGTGGAACTAAAATTATATAATCGAATAAACTGTATTGAGAAATTGTAAAAAAAATAAGGGCGCAGTTTGTGCTATGATTTCCAACGTCCACTTAAGAATCATCAAGTGGGGGCCATTCTTCGTGTCTGAGTGGATGCGGAGGGTTCGAGGGGCGGGAGTGCCCCCCTCTCCATCCTCAACCAAGGCCTCGCCTCGGGCGACTGGAAGAAACCCGCCGCCGCCAAGCCTCCTGGCGAGGGCCTCGGAAGAGAAGCGACTCGCTCCCGGTGTGGGCTTGTCGTCAGTCTTACGGAAAAGGAGGAACCGTGTGGTTAAAGGCATACCCCCCCGCGAGGATTGGTTGGGAAGACAATGATTCTTAAGTTATTTTCTGGTAAAAAAAAGAGCATTGCGACATATTTTGAAATGAGGCATTGGAACTGGATCTGAGAAGATGGCCTTCCCACATGGACGAGGCACCAAAACTCTACTTTATCCGGGCATGTGGTGAATTTCCCTTGTGCAAATTACCTATACTTACTCCTATACACCTCCTCTCGTCTAAATATCTTAGTGGCAAACGCATACGGTAATTATGTTGGCCATTACCATTTATCAGCATGAGATAATAATTCACGATGAAGAGCAGCGAGTTTTGAATCCGTCAATAATAAATATGTGCACGTATTACATTCCCTCAAAATACTTCACTGCAATCAGACACATTTCTTATTTCTGCTTCACTATTCCTCTAAGACGCAATGTTATTGATGTCATTACCATCGAAAACATTCCAAAGGTTTTGTACGTGCTACAAAAGTTTAAATAACATACACACGCTTGTGTGTTCGTGTTACATAAAGAATGAGCAACAATTATAGTGGGCTGAATATCCTTTTCATCGTCCTAGGTACGCGTAGTTGGCGATGAGCATTCAGTTTTGGACGGTCCTTTACCGACGAAACTATTACGTTCATATCGTCGTGGACTGTCTCCAGCATCCTTCAGCTAGTCCCATGTACGAGGGTAGGCTGAAAACTAATGTACATATGCTTGTAGTCTACCAACAAAATGACCTTCAGAAGTACTCCTGGTGACATGTGGAAGTAACATTCCCCCTCAACACGCATGCGCAGGTTTGAGGTCGTTTCATTCATCAAGTATATTTTGCGAAGCGGAAGTACGGAGACGTGTTCTAGTGCTATGTCAACGCGAGTTAAACAGCGTTCTGTTATCGACAGCTGCTTTCACCTCATCGTCCGAGGTGTAATGATTACCCTTGAGGTGTCCCTTGAGTCGAGGACAAAAATAAAAGACGCAAGGATCGGGGGAATAAGGAGGGTGTGGAATCGGTTCAAATTTCAAGTTTTGCAGAGCTTTTCATGCACAAATTTTACGGTATCCCAATTATTCAATAAAGAAGCCGACATGTTGCTTGGATATTCCAAAATGGTTTTCGATACGCTTTTGAGTGATTCGCCGGTCATTTTTAACCAAATCTTTGACGAGTTTGCGATGTTTATCGTCTGTGTCAGTGATCGGATGTCCGCTGCCTGTTTCATCAACAATTATGGCTTTTACAGGTCCGTAACCACTAAATTTTACTACCCATCGATTTACAGTAGATCTACCAACAGCATCGTCACCATAAACAGCCTTTTAACGACGCTGAATATCAGTAGGAGTCACTTTTTCAGCAGTTAAATCTTTGATAACAACACGCTGTTTAAGTCGCGTTGGCATTGCACTAGAACACGTCTCCATAATTACGTTTCTCAAAATACACTGGATGAATGTAACGACACCAAACCTGCGCATGCGTGTTGAAGGGGAATGTTACTTCCACATGCCACCCGGAGTGATTCTAAAGGTCATTTTGTTTGTAGTATACAAGTATGTGTGCATTAGTTTTCAGCCTACCCTCTTATTTATTTTTTCTTCAGCCGTCATACTTCCTTCCCAGCCTGAAAAGTGAATTCACTCCACCCTGAAGGGAAGAACCATATGGGTCGATCAGAAGATCATGAAGACTGGCTGAACATTATCAAAACCGATGAAATCGTGGTTCAAACAAGAACTGCGATCTGATCGACGATTAGTGCTCTGGCTGACCAATTCCCTCTTGTTGCACTATTTACACGATTGCTATGGAAAAGCTCGGATATCACAAATTGCGTGCAAGGCGGAAATGCTTCCCGACCGGCACAAAGAACAAAGAATGTTGATTGGACGATCGCTTTTGTAGCGCTATCGACAAGAAGGAGGTGACATGTTTTCCCAAATTGCTACGGGCGATGAGACGAGGGTGTCCTACAACAACGCAGAAACAAGCAGTGGGGCACTCGACTTCACCAAAACCGAAAACTTCAAGCAAACTTCTTACTCGAGACGGAAAATGATGGCTACCGCTTTCTGGGACGAAAACGCTCACCAAAGTGAGACGTGCGATGATCCAAAAACGAATATGTAAGTGCGAGGAACGTGGTCTTCCGGAGTGGTCGTAGTCCTCCACGAGGACCCGCGACCTTTGACGACCGTCCTCCAGCCCGAACCAAGGAGGAGATTCAAGATTTGGGTTGGGTACGTTCTGATCACAATTCAACACTCCCGAACTTGCATCTACCGACCATTTGCTCTTCTTGCCCTCGTAGCAGTGGTTTGATTGTTTAAAGACGACGAGGAATCCAAGACAGCCGCTGTCAACTGGTTTAAAATGTGCCAGAAGTGAACGACAATTACGAATAACAGTGAAGTAGATTTGTAGGATACTAAAACCGCAAAAAAATATTTTTACAGCGAATGTATATTTTTAGGCCAAACAGCCCTATTTTTTCGACCATGCCTCATGTTTATTCCAAGCTACTGTGATGGACATAGATCAAGGTAGAGTCCTGGAAAGTACGGAATTCAGCCAGGCCGGAACGTGGCCGGCAGTGGAAAAGGTAAAGCTTCCACCGTCGTCATCTCATTATATTCTTGCAAAGCGAAAGAGACAGCAGGGAAGACGACAAAAAAGATGACCAAAACACTTACAATAGGGACTCTCAATGTTTGAGTGGCGTTTGGGACGGGGATTATAAACGATAAAGCGAGAGATGGGGAGAGGAAATATACGAGATGGATATTTTAGGGCCGTGCGAAGTGAAATGGAAGGGTTGTCGGGGTTACTGGAGCAATAGAGTAATAACTACATATACTATATAGTGAAGAGGAAGAGAGCCAACGAGGAGTAGTAGTGCTAATCAACAAAAATGCAGTAATTCATGTAGTGAATGCACAGCAAGCGAGTATTAGAATATTGTTAATAGAAGTAAAAGATGAACCAAAGAACTTGGTCAGTTTTCAGGCCTACAGGAGCAGATGCAAATTTAGATAATTATTTAGTACGAATGAAGCGCATCGTTATATTCCAGAAATGATAAAACAGGATTGAGGAAATGAAATATAGAAGCATTAACCGGGAAAAAAGAAAGAGTGCGATGAGGCTGCAGGGAAAATGATGAGCGAGAATAGGGTACTTTTTATGAAAAATGGGAGGTATCAATAAAGACGCATTACCGATCGGCCGAGAAAAACTCCGCCCTTTCCCACCTCGCCTTAATAAAGCTCTCCGTGTTTTCAGCACTCCCCGAGCAATAATAAGCGTAGTCGCTCAAAGAAAAAACCAATGACATTGTGACCTAGATATATAATACATTCCCGCCATGGCAATTATTCTTCTGCCTGGTTGCCACACTTCCAGCACTTGGAATTATGAGATCGCAATATTGTTTATTTAGGACACACTTCTTCTGTCTGAAAACAGCACACATTTTAAAAATTTAGGGTGACAGGTTTTGCATGGTGAGCTACACTTCCCAAGATCATCCTGATTCGGGGTAACCAACCATATTCCTTCTTAAGCCCTCTTGGTCATACTCCGGCAAACATTAGTTTATGTGTTGATGTGATAAGCATTAGTTCTATAAGATGTCCACTGTTTGCATTCCTAATGTTCCCACAACTGCACAATATATTGGTCTTTGGTGAGAGGAGATAAAGAAATTTTCATTTCAAATGCCGTGTATTAGGGAGATGAATTAGTGTGTTCCTTTGGGTTCCCTGATCTGTTGTGGGGACTCGAGAGCCTCCTTGTATTCTCGCGATGTCATTTCCCCCTGCTCTGCCCCCCCCCCCCTCATCTGGATTCCAGTAATTCTTGGGGTCACGTCTTCCCTCGCCTCGCGTCAGGGGGACCCTGAATTCCATGCTCAGAACAAAGCCCCTTCACTTGGCGCACTCTATGGCACCAACAGTTTTGAGACGTTGCTTCTGAGCACTGAAAGTGTGAGGATTTCCTCAGCTTTTAAGAACTAATCATAAGCAATCTTGTCTTTTCAATTGTGGATTCTTTTCGCGAGATTAATTCATTTTTACCTCATTGTTGTCTTCTATTTAAATATTACTTTGATTTTACTTCTATCTCTAATTTATGAGAAGAATTTCTAATCTGACCCTCCAAAAATTGCAATTTCTCTGCGGGATATCTTCTGGTCCTTCGAAGTTTTCAACACTCCTTCCCTAAAGGAAAAAGTTTCTCTTCCTCGTAGTACCCCATCCATCGCTCGAGCTCAGGGATGCATTGTATTTCGAAGACATTATGCATTAAAGATATTCATTCATATTGCCATTAAATGGACATCAACATATTATGAGAACACTAAATGATGACGCTGGAAGAATATCAATCCCACGCGGTACATCCAGGTTTGGCTGTTTTAGATTGTTGGTAACTGCCTCAGAAAATCATGTTACTACGAGGGCTTTTGAAAAGGGTATGATAATATTTTTTTCAAAAAACAGAGTTTTAATAATCCTCCAAATTTTTATGGTCGCCACCACTAATGAAAGTGATGACGAGAACACCCACTGATGGTGAGAAAACGTCTTCCGCTTAGGTTTTGGTTCGCATTGGCGAAGAGGATCGAGTCACCATAGGCCACAGGGAGGATGAGGACGATTCTTCATGCCGCCAAGTACTGCAAAAGAAAGTTTTGAAGAGGTCTCTTGATGTAATAAAAGAAGAAAGTAATGCAAGCAATCACTTCTCGCGCATCTTATCCTTTTTCTGAGTAGTAGGAGTTCGTTTGTACATAAAGGTCATTTTTAATGATTAATAATATAATATATGCGCAATTCAAAATAACTAGATAATTACATTCAGATGGGTACACATGGCGAAACCAGTTAGAATTGTCTGCATTACTTCTAAATTGAATGGACGTGAAAACGACAAGGGCCTTCGGGTTCTCAACAGTTTTTCCAAAGAGAGGGAAAGGACATGCCACGCAGCATGTTACGCGTAGCGTTTATTTTTTCAAATGAGCGTAATTCCTTTGTCCGATTGCGGGGGTCAGGCTGGCCTTCACCAGTCCGGTCCAGAAGTGAGGAACTGGGGTGTCTACCCCGAGCCTTGTCGAGGGCACCCCACTCACCTCACCCCCTGGCATTCGACGTCTTCTGGGCCACAACCTTCACCCAACCAACTTTTGGCGAAAAAGCACATCACGAAAGATCTCTCAGATTGAAAAAATCGTGACTTGGGCATTAGCTAGCATTGAATCGCCATCTGGACAATTGGAATGGAGAAGGACGTGACCGCAGCATCTTCAACCTCCGTCCCTATTTCGATATTTTCCCACGTTCGCCACGGGGATATTTCGCTTCCTGTGTATGTCAAGGAAAGAGAATGACTCTCACGAAGACAAAGGACTGACCACGTGCTTGTACTTATGGAAAGGAGACTAGTCTATGATACGTACTCATCACTTTCTAAAGCGAGTTACATACGTAAGTTACAAACGTGGGAACTTACTCAATGCCCTCGGAAGGGTCGAGATGATCTTCTGCTACGTCCCGATTGAATGAAGTGAGAGGAATCGGAGTCGTACAGCCGTGCTATATCCCGCGAAAAGCACTCGGCGAAAGGTGGGAAGCGTCTGGGCCAAGAAACGGAGAAGGCTAAGGGATGCTTTCTTCCACGGGTTTAAACAGAGCCAAACATTTTTATTTCATCAGTTCATGCCATGAGCTAATATGCTCCCATAAATGAAAGGTTATCTTGAACTAATCATGCAATTGCTCTCTGCAGAAAAAAAAGTATCCCTGCATTCACTGAAAAGGCTAAATCACATTTCTATGCATCTATAAATGCAGTTAATGGGGCGCACACAGCGCATGAATAATAAAATCGCCACTTGAAACTTTAGTTTGGGTGCTCCGGCGACACTGATTACAGTCACCGGACTGACTACGAATTGGCGCACGTCGGTCTTGCCATTGAATTTTCCTCTTTGATTCGAATTTGAAATACAACTTCAAGACCCACGAAAAATACGGGAATCTCGGTCCGCCCGAGCAATGCGTACGCGGCCCTTTGGGTCGGCGTCGCGACACTTGCAGGAACACTGGCGCGCCGCCGATTAGTGCGCACTTTGGTCCGGCGCGGCGATAACTTGGATGGCTGGGGCAAAGGGCGGCGCCGGGAGTCGAGCCTCGAATCTTACGTGGGCAGAGTTGGAGGGCGTCAGGTGCGATGATATGCCAACGACCTCTCTTTCTATGCACGTGGAGTCGCGGAGTGCCCCAAGCTTTTGGCCTTCCTGTCTACTATGTTGCGGGGCCCAAAGGGGGTGTGGCGGGGTGAACCTTACTCCGGCGGGATAAGAGCGAGAGAAATATAAAGCACAAGCAGCAGAAGCAGTGAGGCGAGGATTCCGTCCTGCATCCCCCTTTCCAGTCTTTCACATTTTATCCGCCCCTCCACCCCTGCCCCCAATAACACCCGCGGTCACGGAGCCGAGCGATACTTTCCGTTTTATTATCGCAGCACTCCGCCGCTCAAAGGTAGGATTTCCATGGATACGGACTCACAAGTACGAAAGCGATGCCGAAAATTCCCCGCCGTGCGAAGCACTTATTCGCTTGTTATTCTTTCCATTCCTTTTACGTCTTTTCTCCATTCCTCTAAAAATATCAGGGGATATCAAGATCAGATTCAACGCTTATCTTTGGTCCTCAACGATTAAGTTGCCGAATATACGACCACGCTCCATATCAAACTTTGCACCAAGCTTTTCTTTACGTCTTCACTGGAGGTACTCGAAAGCGAATCAACCTCGTGATCAACTCCCCCTTTTTATATAAATGCCTTTTTGCGTAACGCAATTCATCCACATTTATACTATTTAATGAACGAAGAATTTTGAAGACATCAGGTGTATGGAAACTATTGTAGACGAACGCGTGAAGTATTAAGATAATCTGCTAGAGGAAAGGTTTTGGTGTCAGGTGACTAATATTAAGATGAGATGAAAAGATTTGCACAATACAGAAATGCGTGTGGAACGTGGCGTAGTGAAATTACTTTCAGAGGAGAGAGCGTGGGTGAGATGAAGTGGGCGGGGGGAGGGAATAAGTTGTGGGGCGGAGGGTGAGGCCAGAGGGGCAAAGCAATGGATGAAAAGGCGACGGCCACCCCAGAGCAGTGTGGTGCGGGTGTGGTGCAGGGGGAGAGAGTGTTGGGAGAGCGGAGAGGCGAGGCCAGGGTGGAAAGTACATCCACATTAATATCCTGCGATCCATCTAAATGGTGTCTGGCAGGGGGGGAAAGCAACAGGTAGGATAAGGGAGAAGAACGAGAGCGGTAAGGGAAGGAGGATCGTGGTGGGGGTAAGAGAGAAGAAGGGTGCTTGAAGGGTTAGGGAAACGGAAAAAAACATTCACTAAAAATCCCCGAAAAACAGTATAAATCTCAATATGACCCAGGGGAAAACTTTGATCCGAACGAGTGCTAATTTCACCCAATATAAAAGTTCTCGGGTATAGGAAAAAGGAGGGCATGAAAATGAATCACAACCACTTTTACAATGAACCGCCACCGTACCAAGACAACATGAAGAACTGGAAAGCAAGAGGAGAAACATTACGTGATTCAAGCCCATTAACACATATGGTCCCCATCCGTATAGACGCAGGTAGAAAATGTGGCACCCTTTTGTTGGGAGCGGACGGCGTGAGGCATCTTCACCTCAGCGGAGAGGGATGGGAGGTGGAAGAGGGGAGCTTGGAGCAAATTATGATTATGGAGTGTTTAAACACGTACTATGTTTATTGTACATCCGTCAAATGCGGTCGTGCAGGAAGGGGTTTGACAACAGAACACACGAGGTTGGTGAAAGTGCATGCAATTGAGTAGAACTAATTATTCCCTTGACGCTGAGGGTGACAAGTGGGTTTTTGCTATCTATAATCTACGATTACTATCCCATAATGTTGGTGGGGAGAAGCAGTCCTCGAGTCTGCTAGTTCGGGCGTCTACTATATTTTTCAAATTTTATATACATAATCCAAGCGAGCAATGTATGTTGGAGTGCGAATAATTTGCGAGATCTCGGCGATGAAACATGCGGTTCTGAATTTATTTAGTAAGTTCAAGATTGCGTTAAATCGTCTATGTTCTAATGATTCGGCTGACTGCAAGTGTAAAATTTTAAAAGACTCAATGAACGAAAATCCCAAAGCTTTTTGGCCATAATTGAGAGAAGTCCAAGGATATGACTCTCAGTAAATTTGGCTACTGATATTTTTTATTCATGACAACATACATAAAATTTGCATATTGTCGTGACGATTACCTGTTAGGTTTTTTGGTAAATCTCAGTAGGCCTTTTAGAAATGTGTATCCTGAATGATAAATAAAACCCTTATTTATTTACAGATTTTCCACAGTTGTATCCATGGCAGAAATGCCAATTGTTTTAGGATTGCAGATAAACAAGAAGGCATGTTTCAGAAATAACATTTTCTATGCACACTATAGTTTATATATATATATATATATATATATATATAGTCACTTTCTTGGAAAACCCACGAATGTGTACAATAATGTAAATTCACTAATAGTCATAACAAACACAGAAACCAAAACACACAAAAAAGGGACTCACTGATTCTCGAATTTGCGGTGGTCCAACCACCTTTCTCAAGAGGAATTAGGAACTGAACTGAGGCAGAGGAGGGTCCGAAAGCAGTGGTAGGAAGGAGAAGGGGAAAATGGGGGAAAAGCGGGGAAAAGGGGGGTGAAAAGGGGGGAAAAGGGGGGTGAAAAGGGGGGAAAAGGGGGGGGGGAAGGCATTCGAGGTGAGGAGTTCGAGGGGTAGTGTATGGCGCTTTTAAAAAAGGTGGGGATGATATGGAAGTTATTGGGGGCGGAGGGGGATGAAATTATATGCATAAAGGGGGCAATTAATGTCTAATATTAATACCTGGGCGATTCCAGGAATCCAAGAGCCAGATGAAAGCTAGCTCTAATGTTTTGAGTTTCAGTGGAGGGTCTGAGTGTGGGAGGGATGCTAAGACGGATACTTTAAAACATTGGTCAAAGGCAGTGTTGTGTTCGGAGGCATGTTTGGGGATTGGGAGCATACCAATAAGGGAGGAATTGTTGCATGAGGCTCGATGATTATTGATTCTAATATTGAGGGGTGTGGTACACTGTCCAATGTAAAAGGCAGGGCAAAGTTGGCACTTGAGTAGGTAGACAACATTACTGGAGGTACACGAGGAGTAGGGAATTGGTGGGAGAGAGTTAAAGAGCGGGTGGGAGAGGGTTGGGATTCTGGTTAGGAAAATAGGACATGTTTTGCATCTAGGTTTACTGCAGGGTCTGGGAGTGATTTTGGAACGGGGCGAGGATTTAAGAAATGGATTGGTAAACTACTACTACTACTAAACTGCTAAACTACTGGCTACTCAAGTGCCAACTTTGCCCTGCCTTTTACATTCACCCTCCCACACTCAGACCCTCCACTGAAACTCAAAACATTAGAGCTAGCTTTCATCTGGCTCTTGGATTCCTGGAATCGCCCAGGTATTAATATTAGACATTAATTGCCCCCTTTATGCATATAATTTCATCCCCCTCCGCCCCCAACAACTTCCATATCATCCCCACCTTTTTTAAAAGCGCCATACACTACCCCTCGAACTCCTCACCTCGAATGCCTTCCCCCCCCTTTTCCCCCCTTTTCACCCCCCCTTTTCCCCCGCTTTTCCCCCATTTTCCCCTTCTCCTTCCTACCACTGCTTTCGGACCCTCCTCTGCCTCAGTTCAGTTCCTAATTCCTCTTGAGAAAGGTGGTTGGACCACCGCAAATTCGAGAATCAGTGAGTCCCTTTTTTGTGTGTTTTGGTTTCTGTGTTTGTTATGACTATTAGTGAATTTACATTATATATATCTATATATATATATATATATATATATTTATATATATATATATCTGTGTTTGCTATGACTATTTAGTGAATTCACATTATTGTGCACGTTCGTGGGTTTTCCAAGAAAGTGACTATATATATATATATATATATATATATATATATATATATATATATATATATATATATATATATATATATATAAAACTTAGACAGTAACACACAGCACGAGAACACATAAAAAGAACACTCACAATAATATCTTGATAATTTCGACGGACTCGAGATAGATATTATTGTGAGTGTTCTTTTTATGTGTTCTCATGCTGTGTGTTACTGTCTAAGTTTTTTATTCAACACTTCCGTGTTACTTCGAAGAAATCATATATATATATATATATATATATATATATATATATATATATATATATATATATATATAAATTGTCTATTGTGCCGTCCAAAAGTTATATTGCTCTCGTGAGTACTTCCGCATCATCGATATATATAAATATATATTATTATTAGGTAATCTACCGGTTAAAGTAGGTTTTTGGATGGACACAACTATCAAATAAACATTTTGTTACTCCCCACCTAGCAAACTAATCTATATCAGGTCCCTCTTCATCTCGGTGTACTTCTTTCCTCCCTTCATCCCGTCCAACATCCCTATCCTGTTCCTACCCTTACCTCGCTTGCCCAATATTCTCCCCTTTATTACCCTCTTCAACATTCCACTACCGCTCAATACGCCTTTCATCCATTTTTCCTGCCTCCATAGGATTTCTCTCAACAAACCCCTCTCCTCCCCCACCATTTCTAGTACTTCCTCATTTGTTTTCCTTTCGGTCCATTTCACCTTCTCCATTCTTCTCCACACCCACATTTCAAAAGCCTCCAATCTACGTCTATCCTCCTGCTTCAGTGACCACGTTTCCGCACCGTACATAGCTACGCTCCATATCAGAGTTTTTACGAGTCTTGTCTTAACATCTCTACTCAACGTCCCCGTCATCAACTCTCTCTCCTCCTTGAGAAAGCCTCCTTGCCTAGCGCAATTCTTCTCCTTACGTCCCTACTACTTGTTGGTCCAAAACACTTCCGAGATATGTGAACTGCTCTACCTGCTCTATTCTTTCCCCGCCTATTTTAATATTTAGCTTAGCCTTTTTCTTTCTGGAAAATCGCATAACCTTTGTTTTATTAATATTGATTCTCATCCCATATTTATCGCACTGAACCTCCAATTCACTCAACAATGCTTGCAACCCCTTGGCTGACTGAGCAACTAATGCTTGGTCATCAGCAAACCTAACCGATTTTACGAATTCCCCTCCGACTTTCATTCCTACCTCCAGTTCTTCCCATGCCTCTTAAAAATTTCCTCTACGTATACGTTGAACAGTACCGGTGACAATGGGCAACCCTGCCTTACACCTCTTCCTAACACTGCCCATCTGGACTCTCCGTTCCCCACTCGCACCTGAGCAGTCTGAGACATGTACAAGTTACGGATCAGTTTCCTGTACCTCCAATCCATTCCTATTTTCTGCAATACACGCATTTATTTTACCCAATTCACTCTATCAAACGCTTTTTCGAAATCTACAAAACAGGCAAAAACGTCTTGATTGTATTCTATATTCCTCTCGACTAGTGATCTCATTACTGCAATGGCATCACGCGTACCTCTTCCTTTCCTGAACCCAAACTGATCATCTCCTAAGTAATCATTTGCCTTACTCTCTATCCTTTTGTTGATGATCCTGAGAATAATTTTGGCTGCGTGGGATATCAAACTTATTGTTCTGTAATCCTCACATGACGAAGCCTTTGCCTTTTTTGGGATAGGAACTAACACCGATCTCGCAAAATCTTCCGCCCAGATTCCTTCCTCATAGATACTACGAATCAGTCCATATATGGCCTTCTTCCCACCTTTCCCTAACCATTTCAACATTTCTACAGGAATATTGTCCACCCCCACAGCCTTATTTGCTTTCATCTCCTTTAATGCCCTTTCTATTTCATCGTCGAGTATGCCTGGACCTAAGCTATATTCTTCTACGTCATGTTCCTTTTCTATGTCTAACCTTATCGGCCTAAGTTCTTTACCATACAGTGTTCCTATATACTATATTCCTTCCATCTCTCTTGGATCTTTTGTGTCAACTATTATCTTACCCCATTTATCTTTAACTGTTAGCACAGATCTTGCCTTCTTACTTCCCGATAATAACTTAACCTTGCTGTATAGTGCACCAATTTCACCCTTCTTCTGTAAACTTTCCATATCCTCGCATTGCGTTTTCCACCATTCTTCTTTTGCTTTATTTGTGGCCCTTCTCAATTTATTGTTTAACTCTTTGTACTTCATTTTGCCTAACTCCGTGTTTACATTTTTCCATCTTCTTCTCTCATCCATCTTTGCAATCATCTCATCCGTTACCCATGGTTTCCTTATCCTTTTCCCGTTAACGGTTCCTATAGTGTCTTTAGCGGCTTCCAATATCCCTTTCTTGATACATTCCCATTTTTCTTCGATAGTACTCAGTTCTTTACCGTCATCCATCATTTTCTCTACAGCCTGCTGATACTCCTTCCTCGTTAATCCATTTACTGCTTCTAAATTCCATTTCCTAACCCGCCGCCCTTGCCTTATCTTCTTGAAACGAACATTACATTTCATAACAACTAAATTGTGGTCAGAGTTCGCATCCGCTCCGGGGAAACTGTGCGAATTTATCACACTGTTCCTAAACCTGTGCCTAACCATAATATAATCTAACTGATACCTTTCTGAGTCACCTGGCATTTTCCATGTATACCTACGCCTTTTGTGGTGTCTAAACCATGTGTTAGTGATGACTAACCCCTGTCTCCTGCAGAATTCAATTGCTTTCTCCCCGCGTTCATTCCTCGTGCCTAACCCATAGTCCCCCACTTCACCACCATCTCTTCCTTCGCCTACCGTCGCATTCCAATCCCCCATCACTATCAAATGTTTCCCTGCAGGAACACTCGCGATGATACCCTCTAACTCATCATACATCCTATCGACTTCTTCCTCCTTGTGGTTGCTCGGTGGCATGTATACCTGAACAATGACCAAGTTCGTCGGCTCTGCTTTAATCTCTACGAGTAAAATTCTATCCATTGCTTGCTCTATGTTTACTACGCTTCTTCCTACCTCTTTATTTAATATTACGGCAACCCCTCGTTGGCTCTCGTCCCCGCCGCTGTATATTATTCTATACTTTTCACTACAGTAATCCCCGCTATCCTTCCATCTCACCTCGCAGAGACCTAAAACATCTATATTACCTCTTTCCATCTCTCGCTTAATATTTTCTAATTTGCCTCTCCTCAACATTGTCCTGACGTTCCAGGTTCCTATTCTAACTACTTTCGCCTTCTTCTGAGTCTTCTGTCCTGCTGCAGTTATTTCTTCCCTGCAAGGGTTTCGTGGGATGACGACCGCGGAAGCCTTGCCTCTCCCGCTGCCTGGCACGACACACGGCCTCTTGGGCCGAGTCCCGTAGTTGCCAGGACTCATATTATCTATAGTGCCCATCATTATATTCTTGGGAATCATAATTTAGGTGGTTTCCCGTTGCCTTCCTCAATAGTGTTTTTAACGTGAGACCATCACTTAATGGCCGCCCCACTGGGGTCAGACGCCATTGCAGCCACTTCACTGAGGAACAGACGCTGCGTGGACTACCTTTTGTCTGGCTCCTAACCTTTGACCTATCTAGCATGGGTGACCCTTCCAGGAGTAATTATTATTACTCCCGCCAGCACAGCTCTAGGGGTCATCGGAACACACAAGCCCTTCCACCACGACAAGGTCCATGGGAGGGGATATATATATATATATATATATATAAATATATACCAATGTGGCTCGTCTCTTCTTCTGGCTATGCGTGCCATGAAACGCACCGTTCCTATCCTTAACAATATCGTATGAATGCTTTTCTACTATCCTTTCCCCTTCTTGTGTCTCGTCTATTTCTCCTTTGGTGGGTGAAACAGCTCCATAACGCCATCTCTCGGGCAACATCTATCGGAGCACTTTGGCGCTTTATAAGATCCCAGATCTCAAGGTAAATCAGGTTTCCCTATTAGCTCAACTGGTAGAGCATCCGCCCGGAAAGTGGAAGGTCCGTGGTTCAAATCCCGGATAGGGAAATATTTTTACTTCCGTGATCTGCTCAAAAACCGCCTTCCCCACATATCCTGTCTTCGCCTTTTATGTGTTTTCCTATCCCCTTTCCTTATACCTATTTCTGTTTGAATTATATATATATATATATAATAATAATATATATATATAATGAATATATATAGATATTCATTCAAACATATATATATAAACAATATATATATACATAAATTAGTCGAGACTATATTTAAAAATGTAAATGCTGCACAATTTTTGTAGAAATGGTGATGGTACCTATTGGTTCTGATAAGTAAATGTATTAGACAGAGTTCATTTTCACGACGGAATATTTTTCTGTAGTAAGGCTCATGCATGGTGCGTGACTCAGTCTGTTCGCGTGCTGTGCATTTCTGGTGTGGATACACCCCCTGCCACACACCTTCCGGAATTTTGGAAAGCGCTAAGCAAATTCAAAAGGAAAAAAATATAGATAAAAAGTTAAAGGAGAATCCAAAAGCATGTGTGTCTTTTTGTCGAAGAATTATATTTAAAGTTAATTCACTGAAAAACGAGTGTAAAAGTTTAAATGTGTAAATGAATTCCATTCAAGGAGCCATCAGAATAAGATTCATTTGCAGCGTTGTACTACGAGTACATTGTAATTGGAGATCCTAGTTGTAGTTTTAATGGGAGGCGACCGACAGCTGAGGTCATTTGCGCCATTAGGGATGGATAGGAAAGGATGAAGGGTGGAGAGAAACTCGGCGTCGGAATTAGCCTGATCTTAACGAAAGGCGCCAAGGGGTCCGCAGCTTAACGTCCCATCCGACGGACGGCGCACTCACTCCAAGTGCCCTCCACAAAGCACTTCAAGTAGGGATCGGGATACCACTGAAAAATATCTGCCGCCGCCGGGATTCGAACTTCCGGGCTCTCTGGGTGGGAAGCAAGTACTTTAGCCACCGCACCATCCAGATCCCCCTTATTGGAGATCCTTTCCGCATTGATTGATCCTACGCGCGCCATTTTGTCTGATATTAGACGGCTCACCATTGGCTAATATCATTTTTTGACCACACGAACGAGGTAATTTTCATTTTTACGAAACTTTCGATGATTGATAAAACTCCAAACATCCTAAATGATCACTCAGACCGCCTGAAACGTAATCGCAGAAGACGAAGTTCCACCGTCGGGCGATATAAAACTCCGCCTGGCGGAGTGACTCCGACCCCCGTCCCCCTTCCCAGTTCGTAATGACCCCCTTGGGTTCGAACAGATAAGCATAAATGTCGACCAAGTTCACCGGCATTTGTTGTGGGGTATTTGAAGAGTGGCTGCGGTTAGAATTGGAGCGATGATGATGTCGAGTCGCCCATGAAAGAGTGTGGTAATTAAGTGCCCCGCAGTGATGGACTCGAAGTAGGCTTCTGCGGGGGGGGGACTCGAATCCTCCCCCCCGGAAAGAAGAGAGCAGGTTGAGGCCTTACGAACGACGACCCCCCCCTAGGGTATTCATGAGCCTCTGCCTTGGGGTGGAAGGGGGCCATGCATGTGAGAGCGATGGAAATAATGACGCATTGCAGTGGAGTGAAGAATGAGAGAGGAGTAGGGTGAGCGAGAGAGAGAGAGGGAGTTCATGAGTGGCCCACGTCTTAAGAACGGGGCTGGAAGGGCGTCGGCGTGGAGGCAAATGCAAATGGAAGGTGAAAGGGGGGGGGGTTAGACGGCGACCCAAATACTTGGCCCCCGCCTCTCTTCCTTACTGCCCAAGGAAGCGCCGCGGATAACACGTACTGTTTTCGTCGTGAAGAACGAGTGATTGAATTTCACACGCGCAAACCCGCTTGATATTTCTCCACCTTTCATCGACTGCGGAAACATTTTCGACCGACGCACACCAGCAGCGTGATCACGGAGGCACTTCTTCAGCTCCAATTGGAGTCGGGTCATGCACCCGACATGCAATGAGTACCAAATAAACCTGCGAATATTTGAAAATTGTTTACACTATGAATTATTTTCACAAAGTGAACACTGAAATTGCCTTCTCCGCTAAATATCCGGTTCTTCATTTCTGAAAAAATCAATATTTAACTTGGAATGCTTTCATTAACTTTTTCCAATTTTTGAAATCGGCGATTATAACATTCTCCTCGGAGAAATTTGGGTAGCTAAAATGATACCGAGGTGCAAAATTACTTTGCATAGTAGCCGCGAATTTATATTTTAGTGCTCACGAGTCAAATGCTCAGGTCTTTAACTTCAGCAAACCAACGCGAACAAGAAAAACCTCGCTCGAGGTGTGGAATCCGGTTGCCTTGTCCTTTTGAGGCCCGCGCGGGCGCATCACAGTTAGTCGATTTTAGTGAGCCGCCCACCAATTTAAGGGACCCGTGGCGAAGAGTGTGCAAATGGATGTGTATATGGGTCCGGTGCAAATTGAACCAATCCTCAATACTTGTCATCTGAATTTACTTAGCGATAATCGTTGGCCGTCGAAGGCTTAACATGAATGAAATCGGTTAAATACTAAAATAACTTGCAACTTTTTTCACAGAGATGTAAAAAATGTAGCATGATACCATGACAGATGGACTTTATGGGTGGGACTTATCGGGGAGGGGGGGGGAATTGACCGACGAAGAGAGAGATTTAGCGAAGTGGACGCGACATTGGATGTCGATCTCGGCATTTGTAACTTCGACATCGACATGATCTCCGATATCGTTGAAATTCACATGGGTGGGCATTGTTAGGCGAGGGCGTGTGCCTTGCGCGGGCCATGAGGAGGACCGGGCACCTCCCCCCCCGCCTCGTGGTCGCCACTCGCGAGCAAAGTCACCGGGCTACCCTTCCGGGCCACCGACGGCTTGAAGTCAACCGCAGCTGCTCCGGGGACATATGGCGTCCATTGCACGGTATGAATTGAGAATAAGCGCCAGCCATCATCCCTAAGGACTCTCCCTAAAAGCCAGGGTCCCTCCGACAGTTGGAATCATTCCGCTAGCGCTCAGAGTTGACCGGTGGACCGAGCATCCACCAGACCGGAATCCCGAAATATAAACCGGGTGGACCCGCTTGTGTCGCAAAATCAACCGACGGGGTCTGGACCGTCTAATGAGCCCCTTCCTTCTATCATGGAAGTGTACACGTTGATATTATGTGCCCATGCCATATAATTAGACTGTTAGTGCTCGGTACAATGTTGCCTACCTTTCTTTGTTCTTAGTTGTCTTCAAGTTAGCTCCTCCTTCCTTCTCTCTCTGTGGGTGGACGCCGTCCGCTGCCTACAGCGCTGTGTCACAATTCCTAGCTTTGGCTTTAGGGGGGTGACTGTGAGTTGCATGTCCATGTATTAGTAGAATTTCCCCTTCTTACTTTTCATCAATTCTGCAAGACCTATCTTGTCGTGGTGGTAGCCTGCCGGTTGCGATTCATTTTTATTATTTTTTTCCTATAGCAAATAAATAATGTATTAGGTGCATTAACACTTTTTGAATCAAGTCTTCTTCCAGCATGTATACATATTTGCACGTTATTTGACAGCTTTTCACTAAATATTTTCCCTTCCTCTCCCGTATCCTCCCTCATCACTCGCCCTTCCCATCTGGTGCTTGAACCCCCTGCCACACACCTTTATGGTGGATCTAGGGGTATTTATGTCGATGGACGGAAAGATTCCTCCGAGGAGGTATTTTGCAGTTGTGTGGCGAATTAAATACGTACACAAAAGGTGCAATAACCGAGATCACATGTCCTTTGAGGAACGGCTGGCCCGACACGGGCCGAGGCCCCAAGGCCCAAGACGAGGCACTCCCGGCTGTCCCCTTCGCTCCCTCATTCATGTCTTTGAGCGCCGGCGCCACGGGTTCGAATGGGGAGGAGAGAAAACGGGGAACCGGCAAGAGGGGCAGCGATTAGTCAGAGGCGCGTCGTCTTCAGGGCGAACCGCCCAAACTGGCCGGCCTCGCTGAGGTCAATGGTTGGACCGATCGACGTGAACTGTAGAACCTGGGTACTGGACTGGATGATTTCCCACCGTTCGACGAGTGGTGCTTCCGCGATGCATTGGAGAGTGCACAAACAATTCACAACCGACTCAAAGTCAGCCTCTGTCCCTCTCCTCTTCTAATTCCGCTTTTTGCCTCATTCAGTGGAAATTTCATTTCTAGGCACATTAACACTTGGCGATAAGATGTGGGTATAACGAGGATGCACTGTCGAGCGCGCCCGATATACGTGTTCGCATTAACCATTACACTCACGGAATCGTGACACACGGAGCGGGAATCGGAAATTCGTGCGCCTTGAAACAACTGGTATGGATGCGGCGGATGGAGCCAAGGCACGGGCGATTAATTCGTCAATTGAGAACATCTTAACTTCAATAAGTACTTAATCGCATGAATCATGAACGATTTTTTACAAAATCACCAACCTACGTACCTGACCGTGACTCCCCTCGATTCGCCGTTAGGACTACGCACATTTTTTCTATATAATTTCATGTACATGTGATGAACTTGAAAGGGTTACGCTTAGAAGTATCTTGTTCAAAAACGTTGGAATATTATATAAAATGATTCGGTGTAATCGCAGATTTTTGTGAGGAAGAAAAAAAGCTCAAATCTGTCGGGTCTGGTGTTTCTTTCTAAACGCATTAAGATTATTGTAGTCGATTTTAATTGGTGGGATTGTGACACATTGATAATTTCACCATTTTGTATTGTATCAAACTTAAATGAAAGAAGCCTTTGACTTCTGAGGAGAATCGCACGTTGTCGCATTTTTTTAGTCTTCAAAAATATATTTTTAGAACCCTCCAAGCCACCACCAGGGTGCGTGGCAGGGAGTGAATGCACACAAGACTAATTTTTACCCGAAATACTTTATTCCCCCTACAGCGGTCGAAAAATTTTA
This sequence comes from Hetaerina titia, assembly GCA_037158775.1. NCBI lineage: Eukaryota > Metazoa > Arthropoda > Insecta > Odonata > Calopterygidae > Hetaerina > Hetaerina titia. Next base: position 16,816,177 of record CM073772.1, on the reverse strand, counting down.
TTTTGATCCCGATAAGTTCGTGGAAAAAATGACATCTTAAATTTATCTGTTCTACACTTAATCACTCTACTTTTATTGACATGATTTCTCCTACCGTAGTGCGATGGTGGCAATAATACATTTTCAACATCACTGTCAAAAAGATAAAGACGGTTGGAGTATTGCAATCAAGTGCGACATACAGGTGATCCATCCATCCCTTTATCCGGGTGGTCTTTTCGTCCAATATAGTGAGTGATCCTTGCGTACATTACGTATTGCATTCCCTCATCAGTGGTCACACCTAAGCTGCAGTGCCCTTGACCACTGAAAATTCTGAATCTCGCTTGTCTTTCTCCTGTTTGGACTGACTCTAAAAACCTCCACTGCGTACGAATGCTCAGGTTGGCCTTTTTAATTTATTTTCGTTTCAAAGATTGGCTAATCCATCGGCTCTTAATCGACACCGATTTCCGCGAGTGACGCCCAAAAATTCCGAATGTGGGCCAACTAATGTGAAACAACACCTTTTCTTTTTCGTTACATTTACCCACGACCCGTCTGGTGAAGCCAAGTTTCTTTACATTACCCGGCCTCCAGACACACATTTCAAGAACAAAGAATATACCCCTTATCTCCTGCTTCCATGTACGTAACGAAAACAAATTGAAGAGAGGATGAGAGTTAAAGAGATGAGAGGTGGATGAGGAATATGAAAATATGGAAAAATAAACACTTGAACTGAGAAGATAATGTGGAAAGGCGAGGGAAATAGATTGGTGGTCAGTGAAAATACACAGAATATCCCTAAAAATCAGGAATATATGAACAGGTGGAGAGGATGTATTGGCGTAATAGGAGGAGAAGCGGGAGTCAAAGGAATATGGAGCAAGGGGGGAAAGAAATCGTCGGGAAGGGAGGCATTGAACAATTGTAGAGATGCAATTGCATCTCTACAATTGTTCAATGAGAAAATGAGAACTGAAAATCAGGAGAGACAGAAGAAGGGGAGGCAGGCGGATGAATGTAACTGGGGTACAGAATAATAGAGAGTAGAAATAATAAAGGATGCGGGAGAAATGAAGAGGAGGGAAGAATGAGGGAATGAGATACTAGCAGGCTATTTTTTAAGAAACTTCGAAAAGAAACAGTCTACGTCTTACACATTTCCCCCGCAAGCCGCCGCAAGGGCGTGTGGCGGGGGATCTTGTTCCAATTGGGTTATGCAATGAGATATTTCATGCGTGAGAATTTCGAAAAGACTTTCCGACGAATATCATGATACCAATGCCAAAGAAATGGGTGGTGACATTCGGAGAGCAAATGGCTACATGCTGACAATTAGTGTTCAATGGTAAAACAGGAGGGGAGCAAATTAGTTTTAGAAAGGGAAAGAGAGACGGTGTGGGGTTGTTGAAATTCATCGGAGAACGATCTCCAAAGAAGGACGGCTTTACAGACCTTGAACACTTTTGATAGATTGCATTGGGTGAAGCTAATGGAGATTTCCAAAAAATATTGAGTGGAGTATAATTGAGTGTGGCTGGGTGGGTCGCGATGGGGGCCGCTGAAATAAATGAATGTATGGAGTGTGGCAGGGGGTTCACGCGAAGTGTACATCCTTTGGAGGAGATCATGGGGGAGATTTTGGAGATGGAAATAAAAGAGCAGCGGACGAGGGCGGAGAGCATAGGTATGTAGATGTGATTGCGGAAGACAAACACCGAATGGGTTGATTGAAACGATTGGCGAGGTTTCCGAGAAGGGGACATAAAAAGGGAAGGTCAAAGTTTTGCAAATGAGGAGAGAATAGAATGGAGGGCTTGAGTGGAAATGGAGAAGGCGAAGAGGCCAAATACTCGGCCAAATCACAGGTCTTAGGAAAGGAATTTAAGGAGAAGGTAGGAATAGAAAAGGCAAAGATGGTGTTCAACAGTGGAAAAAGGGCCCCTACGAGAAGATAAATATGCGTCTGCAGAAGAAATTGATGAAATTTTGTGTATCAATCTAATTTGTGTATGGTGGACGACATTGAGCATTGAGAGCAGTGACTAAGTTAAGAATAAAGGTATTATAAGTGTGGACATCAAGAGAGAATGGGGGATAAAATGGAGAGACAGGAGTGAGGAATGAACAGGTTTGACAGCGTGTGGAGAGAAGAGAGAGGGCAGCACGAAGGAAAAGGAATTGGGTGGGCCACTTTCTAAGACAAGAAGGAAGGCATGATACACTCGAGGCAGTTCAGCGGAGGGAGGGAGAAGGACACGGATTCGGAACGGAACGAACGCCATAAAGGACGAGTGGCCCCGACGCCAGGAGGGAAAGCATTTGATGAGAAATCAATATATAACACCTCAGAAATTGCGAGGAAGAATTATACCAAAAGAACATAACCATATACGTAAATATTGTAAATTCATCCAAGAGTGCGTATTGGCCTGGTGGGTGAAGCGCTGTCTCGTGGTCAGAGGATCACAGGCTCGATTTCCGTGGGATTCCTTCGACATAGTTAAAATAAGACGGGCGTATCTACATCTAACAATACAGAGCAAGCCGCAATAAGGGCAGCAAGAAAGAGGAATAGAGGCACACGTTAGGTTATCAGCCATGCATTCATAATCCCAGCCTATTTAAATTATTATTAGGTAATCTATCGGATAAGGTAGGTTTTTGGATGGACAAAACTATCAAACAAATATTGTGCAACTCCAAACAAAACCCAATTCAGCAACCTACTCTTCATCAGGTCTCTCCTCATCTTTGTGCACTTCCTTCCTCCTTTTATCCCGTCAACATCCCTATCCTGTTCCTGCTCTTTCCCCGTTTGCCCAACAGTCTCCCCTCTATTACCCTCTTCAACATCCCACTACCGCTCAAAACGCCTTTCATCCATTTTTCCTGCCTCCATAGGATATCTCTCAACAAACCCCTCTCCTCACCCACCATCCCTAGTGCTTCCTCATTTGTTTTCCTTTCGGTCCATTTCACCTTCTCCAGTCTTCTGCACACCCACATTTCAAAAGCCTCCAATCTACGTCTATCCTCTTGCTTCAGCGACCACGTTTCCGTGCCGATATGGCTACGCTCCATATCAAAGTTTTTACGAGTCTTTTCTTAACCTCCCTACTCAACGTCCCCGTCATCAACTCCCTCCTCCTTGAGCTCTGCCTCCTTGCCTAGCGCAATTCTTCTTCTTACGTCCCTACTACTTTGACCGTGTTGGTCCAACACACTTCCGAGATACGTAAACTGCTCTACCTGCTCTATTTTTTCCCCTCCTATTTTAATGTTTAGCCTAGTCTTTTTCTTTCTGGAAAATCTCATAACCTTTGTTTTATTAATATTGATTCTCATCCCATGTCTATCGCACTGAACCTCCAATTCACTCAGCAATGCTTGCAACCCTTTGGCTGACTGAGCAACTAATGCTTGGTCATCAGCAAACCTGACCGATTTTACGAATTCCCCTCCTACTTTCATTCCTACCTCCAGTTCTTCCCAAGCCTCTTTAATCATTTCCTCCACATCAGTCTCCTGTCCCTCCAATCCATTCCTATTTTCTGCAATGCACGCATTAATTTTTCCCAATTCACTCTATCAAACGCACTCAAACTGTTCATCCCCTAAGTATTCATTTGCCCTACTCCCTATCCTTTTGTTGATGATCCTGAGAAAAACTTTAGCTGCGTGGGATATCAGACTTATTGTTCTGTAATCCTCAGATGACGTAGCCTTTACCTTTTTCGGAATAGGAACTAACACTGATCTCACAAAATCTTCCGGCCAGATTCCTTCTTCATAGATACTACGAATCAGCCCATATAGTCTTCTTCCCAAATTTTCCTAAACATTTCAATAGTTCCACAGGAATGTTGTCAACCCTCACGGCCTTATTTGGTTTCATCTCCCTCAATGCCCTTTCTATTTCATCGTCGAGTATGCCTGGACCTAAGCCTACCTCTTCTACGTCATGTTCCTTTTCTATGTCTAACCTTGTTGGTCTAAGTTCTCTACCATACAGTGTATCTATATATTCCTTCCATCTCCCTTGGATCTTTTCTGTGTCAACTATTATCTTACCCCACTTATCTGTCACTGTTAGCCCAGATCTTGTCTTCTTATTTCCCGATGATAACTTAACCTTGCTGTATAGCGCACCAATTTCACCTTTCCTCTGTAAACATTCAATATCCTTGCATTGCGTTTTCCAACATTCTTCTTTTGCTTTAGTTGTGGACCGTATCCATTTGTTGTAGAGCTCTTTGTACTTCATTTTGCCTGACTCTGTGTTTGCATTCTTCCATCTTCTTCCCTCATCCATCTTTGCAATCATCTCATCCGTGACCCATGGTTTCCTTATCTTTTTCCCGTTAACGGTTCCTATAGTGTCTTTTGCGGCTTTCGATATCACTTTCTCGATATATTCCCATTTTTCTTCGAGGGTACCCAGATCTTTACCGTCATCCATGATTTTCTCTACAGCCTGCTGGTACTCCTTCCTCGTTAATCCATTTAATGCTTCTACATTCCATTTCCTAACCCGCCGTCCCTGCCTTATCTTTTTGAAACGGACGCTACATTTCATAACAACTAAATTGTGGTCTGAGTCTGTATCTGCTCCTGGGAAACTGCGAATTTATCACACTGTTCCTAAACCTCTGCCTCACCATAATATAATCTAACTGATACCTTTCTGAGCCACCTGGAATTTACCATGTATACATATGTCTTTTGTGGTCTCTAAACCATGTGTTAGTGATGACTAACCAATGTCTCCTGCAGAACTCAATTGCTTTCTCCCTGCGTTCATTCCTCTTGCATAAACCGTAGTCCCCCACCTCATCACCATCTCTTCCTTCGCCTACCGTCGCATTCCAATCCCCCATCACTATCAAACGTTTCCCTGTAGGAACACACGCTATTATATCCTCTTACTCATCGTACATCATATCGAATTCTTCCTCCTTATGGTTGTTCGGAGGCATGTAAACCTGAACAATGACCAAGTTCGTCGGTTCTGCTTAAATCTCTGCGAGTAATATTCTATCCATTGCTTGCTCTATGTTTACTACGCTTCTTCCTACCTCTTTATTTAATATTACGACAACCCCTCGTTGGCTCTCGTACCCGCCGCTGTATATTATTCTATACTTTTCACTACAGTAATCCCCGCTATCCTTCCATCTCACCTCGCATAGACGTAATACATCTATATTACCTCTTTCCATATCTAGCTTAATATTCTCTAATTTGCCTTTTGATTTAATTTTCCTATTCTAACTACTTTCGTCTTCTTCTGTGTCTTCTGTCCGGTTGCTCTTATTTTTCCCCTGCAAGGGTTTTGTGGGATGACGACCGCGGAAGCCTTGCCTCCCCCGCTGCCGGGCACGACACACGGCCCCTCGGGGCGAGTCCCGCAGTTGCCAGGACTCAATTTTTCGATACTGTCCATCATTATTTTCTTGGGAATAATAATTGAGGTGGTTTCCCGTTGCCTTCCTCAATAGTGTTTTTAACGTGACACCATCACTTAATGGCCGCCCCACTGGGGTCAGACGCCATTGCAGCCACTTCACTGAGGAACAGACGCTGCGTGGACTACCTTTTGTCTGGCTCCTAACCTTTGACCTATCTAGCATGGGTGACCCTAGTAGGAACAATTATTATTACTCCTGCCACCACAGCTCTTGGGGTCATCGGAACGCCCAAGCCCTTCCACCACGTCAAGGTTTTAGTCCATGGGAGGGCCTATTTCAATAACTAATAATATTCCTGGAGACCAGAAATTCAGTGGTCACCGAATGTAGACACTAATCCACTGTTGCCCACGTCCCCTCTTTGGCACTGCAGCATCTGCTGGGGGAGTTGACCGCCGGATGAGGTCATTTCGTCCTTGGTGGTGGGAGAGGTAGGATTTCCGTAGAATGGAGGGGGGGGAGATGGGTGGAGTGGACGTACGCACGTTCTCCACATCTTTGTACCCAGTAATTCACCCATAAGGTGTGTGGCAGGGGGTGCAAGTACCAGGTGGAGTGGGTAAAGAAGGGATAAGGGAGAGGAAAGGAAAAAATATCTTCTACAAAGCCTCAAAATTATCTAAATGTTGGCGGAAGACTTAATTCAAAACAAGTGTTAATTTCACCTCATAAATTAGTTCTTCGTTGCACGAAAAAAAGTTAATAGAAAGGAACCACAGCCACGGCAGACCTCCACCATTACAAACAGGACAGGACGTCCAGAACTGGAAAGTAAGAAGGGCGATGGTTATATTAATTCACGGACATACAACTCGTGGCCCTAACGAAACAGATGGTAAATGTGAGACCCCGGTGTTGGTCGGGGAGGGCGTGAGGCATCGTGACCCCACACAGAGAGGGACTAGGGATGGAAACAGGAAGATGAAGGGTACTCGAAAGAAATTCGCCAAAAGGTCACATGCGATTGAACGTCCCAGGGAGTCAAACCAATCTGATCATCTCCTAAACATTCACACGCCCTTCTCCCCATCCTCTTTTTGCTGGTATCATAAGTAAGAGATTTACTTTATATGCGCGTTAAATCAAACTTAAGTCAGCCTTCTCTTTTTCTGAAATGGGAACTTATTCTGATTTGACATTATTTTTCAGCCAGATTCCTATCTCATAAATTCTATGAACCAACTTTTAAAAAATACTCTTCCTGATAAATATCCCAGAAACCTTTAAGGTTAGGTTTCGAGTAGTAAGGTTTAAGGTAGCTCTGTGGGGATGTTATCTTGCCCACGGCCTTGTTTATTTCCAATTCCTTTAATGCCTTTTCTGACCCGCAGTTTAGTATTCCAGGGCATAAGCTAACCTCATCTACGTCATATTCTCTTTCTATATCTAAATCTGCTGGCCCAATATGTCGACTGCATAAATGCTGTATTTATTCCTTTCATCTTAATTGTTCGATTAATGGCGTACCTCACATATTATGCATGGTACTTTTCTTCTTCTTTCTTCCTGGTAGCTTTCCTCATCTTTCTGGACATATCACGCATTGCTTCCATCCTTTGTAAACATACCATATCCTCCCACTGCCCCGCCCATCTTCCATACTTTTGCCGCTCTATTAGTTTCCCGCTTCAGTTAATTACTCAATTCTTTGTGCTCCCTTCTTTACTTCCATTTGTGAAATAAAACAGTTTCTGGCGTAACTTGGTGGAAAATCTTCATACTGACCTTTTTATAAATCAAACCATTTTACTTTTCCTCCTCAAACCATAGACTTTTAGCCCCCGCCCCTCTTCCTAGCTCAACCAATCCTTTCTTTCCTACCTCCTCTTCCCCTCCGCCCAGAGATATGTATATATACTGTGCTCGACTTGTATTTTTACCTAATGATGTTATTCCATTTGTGATTAATTAAAATTGCTAATTTTAATTAATCATATTATTCCATCATATTACGCCTGAAACGTCTCTTTTTATTCCATTTATGTGTTCAAATTCTTCCATTTCCTTCTATCATCTTTGTTGTTAATCGTGTTGTCTCTAATTCATGATTTTCTTGTTCTTTTGGTATTTACTCTTCCTATTGTTTCGTTTGCAGCTTTCGATATCTGCGATTTTTTATTGAAATGCATGGTTTGTATAATAAGAATCAGAAAACGTTTCGGAAAACCAGATTTCTTTCAGATATTGCTACAATGACTAAAAAATTTTCCAATTACATCCCTTGAGCGTCGACGCACTTTTGCCCTAGCGGCTTTTCCACGACTCGAAGGTTCCCTGGTAGGCGGATTTCGGATAAGAGTACTCTTAAAGGGAACGTGCGCAAGTTTCTTTGCCGGCCCTTAGGGTCCCATGGCGGTGTCCTTTGAGGGATGCTTTTCCTTTAATAGGTAATAGGAAATAGTCTGCTGGTGCCAAGTTGGGACTGTGAGGGGGTTGGGGAGTCGTTGTGATGACGTTTTTCGTCAGATAGTTCGTTACCTTGGAGCAAGCCTTCGGGACGAGTTCAGCGCAGAACTTTCGCAACGCCAAATTTCCAATGATAATGTTGTACACTGTCATCTTATCAATGCCAACACGATATGCAACCATGCGCACACTTAACCGACGGTTTGAATTGAGAACAAGTCAGGAACAAATTGTTACAGATACTTTTTATACAAACCTTGTGAAATGGTGGAGGTACAAAGTGCATTTTTCTCGAGTCTGATAAGTTTTTACTGGTTAATTATATGTTCAATTTTTTCTCTGTAATGAGACTCATGAATTGTGCAGGACTGACTGCTCGTAACTGTGCATGCTGGTGTTGGTACACCCCTGCCATTCACGTTTCCCGCGGCTTGCAAGGTATTATGTAGATGTAGATGTCGCTTTTTTGAAATGTTCCAATTTTTCTTTTATTGCGTTTGTATCCCTGTCCTCCAAAAAAATTTTTTATTGACTTAGGGTATTCTTTCCCTTTCGTCCGGTTAATGATTCTCTATCCCATTTACTAATATATCTGACCTGTTTTATCCTCTTGAATATGATGTTGCACTTCTTTAGCCCTCGATTATCATTTTATATGGCTTCCGTTCCCGTGACAATGTGTGAATGGATCCCTGTTCCTAAATGTGTACCAACAGCAATATGGTATAACTGATGTACATCTGAATCACCAGATACCTACGTCCATTGTAGCGTAGGCTGTGACCCTAGCCCCCTTTCCCGTGCAACTCTTTTGCTTTCTCCCGGCAGTAAATCCTCGTCCCTAATCCGCAGTCCCTCACCTCCATTCATTAACTCAATTTATCACTGTTCCAATTCCGCATCAACATGAAATATTGTCTCTCAGAAACACCCGCAATTATTTATTCTATTTGATCATGCAGTTTATTTTTTACTTCCTATGATTCATTGTTGATATTGATTACATGTGCGAGTACAATGTCCAAGTTCGTCGGTTCTGCTCTTAGTTCTACAAGTAATATTCTATCCGTTGATTGTTCTATGTTTATTACGCCTCTTCCTACCTTTTTATTCAATATAATGGTAACTCCTCGTTGGCTCTCGTTCCCTCCGCTGTATATTACTCTATCGCTATCAATTCAGTCATCCACGCTGGCCTTCCTTCTCGCTTTAAAAAAAACCATAAACACAGTAATCAACCCGAAGGTCGGTTTAGTAGGTGATGCTCAAATGTCGTGGTGAAGCTCACCCATGTACCAAGCCCGACGGCGTGTGAATAATCACACATCAGGGTAGGGGGGCCAGTTCCTCTCCCTGTGCCGGTTATGGTTTCCCAGGAAGATCTGGTACCCGAAAAATCAACTAGCTTGGGTGGAGCTGCAGGTGCCCAGAGTGCCTTGCCCGGGAATCGAACCCGGGACCCTCCGGTCAGTAGTCCAACGCTCTACCCACTGGACCACGCTTTATATTGTCTAATTTTCCTGTGCTCAACATTGTCCTGACATTCCAAGTTCCTATTCTAACTAATTCGGTCTTCTTCTTCAGCATCTTCTGACCTGCTGCTGTCGGTTTTCTTTTGCAAGAGTCTCGTGAAACGACGACCGCGGAAGGCTTGCCTCTCCCGCTGCCGGGCACGACACATGACCGATTTGGCCGAGTCCCGTACTTGCCAGGACTCATTTTCTCCATAGTGTCCATCATCAAAGTCTTGGGAATAATAATTTAGGTGGTTTCCCGATGCCTTCTTCAATAGTGTTTTCAACGTGACACCATCACTCAATGGCCGCTCCACTAGGGTCAGTCGCCTTTGCAGCCGCCTCACTGAAGAACAGACGCTTCGTGGACTAACTTTCGACTGGTTCTTAACCTTCGACCTAACTGGCATGTGCGACCCTACCAGGAGCAATTATTTCATTGCTCCCGCCAGCACAGCTCTAGGGGTAATCGGAACGTACATTCCCTTCCACCACGTCAAGGTCCACGGGGAGGGAACTCTTTAATTAATCTGCGACATCGGTTGATGGAAATGAAATGAAATCAATCAGATCAAAAAAAATCAAATAATCTTCCAAACAAGCGATCCCACACCCTTCGAAAGCTCCACACCTCGGCCATTCTGAAAACTTCTGGTTAATCAAGTTTACCTGCGAAAGGATCTTCGGACGGCAACAGTCTGCGCCCCTCGAGCGCGCGTGGAGACATTCGAACAATGGGGGAGGGGGGAGAAAGTCCCCCTTAGCTGCTAGAGGAAACGTTTTAGGGCGTGAGCCGAATACGAGGCCATTCATCATATGTATGATAAATACATATATGTGTATATTTATACATAAATATATACATATATGTAAATATATATACAGAGGCGTGCTCACATTAAGCGTGTGTGCGTGGCTGTATCTAGTGTGTTCACTCATAGAAATAGATATAAGGAAAGGGGATAGGAAAACACATAAAAGACAAACACAGGAATGGTGGGGAAGGCGGATTTGAGCAGATCACGAATGTAAAAATATTTCCTTAACAGGAAATCTGACTCACAGTGTGGATAGGTCAAGAGGCTAGAGTTCACTTAATAGTGCCCACCACTAAGCCCTTTGAGGCGTGTTGTTTTCGAGTAAGTTCTCTGACATGCGTGATATTTCGGATGAGACGAGGGGGGGGAAGGTGCCACCCCTAGGGGATTCAACTCCGAGTCCCCCAGTGCATATAAATAATTATGCCACCACGGTCCTGAAAGCCGCCCCTATCCGCTTAAAACATTCTCCCGTGAAAATGAGCGAAATATTACGTCAATCATTTAAATTCAAAAGGAGGGAAGAAATTGAAATGAAGAAAACAATTGGAGAAGCATATCGTGCGATCGAGGCCGCGAGCAATCAGTATTCCAGCCTCTACACGTCGCGGCCACCCCTGACTGGTCCGAGAGGAAGACTCGGGAGAACAAAACACTTGTCGAGGGCGCGCCGAATTTCCCCGGCGTTCAACTGCCAATAGGCTGCTGTAAGTGGGCCGGACCATTTTCCAAAACGGCAAAATGTGCCCGGCTGTTCTCTTTTGTCCCCGATGGAGAGCGGGTGCCGTCCGTCGTCGAACACCCGCCACCACCCTGACCACACCCACTTTCCAACCCAGCCGCCATGGGAGCGACACCGCTGCGAATAATTCCGAAGAAAGGAACGGGCCGCAGAGATCCGTCGTCCTTGCGTTTGGATCTCTGTCGTCAACGATGAGGGCGCTCTTTCGCACACGAAAATTCGCATCCCACGAGTAGAGTAGCGGCCATTCTATTTCTTATGACCCCCCAAGGTCAAGCGGTCACCCTAATCACTCTCCTTCTCCACCCACACCCTGAACCAACCAGTTGCCAATGGCTACCGTTGCTGTTATTTTGTTTGCATCGAATCAAATGTGTGATCACCCAATAGGGATAACAGCAAGTGATTTTGCAATCTGTGAATGAGAAAATGGACATGCTAATTCTGAATTACGTTCGAAATTTCGACTTGATTGTGCTGGATGGAATAAATGCGTGCAGCGCGTCACGATTTTCGTCAACGCTCAATATTTTTGGCTCTTGTGTTCGTTAAAATTCCACAATCTCACTACAATGATAACTCTGGTCCATGTGCTTCGATATGCAAATGCCTAGGAGTCAACACATTTGTATTTATGCGACGAAATGGTTCGCTTGGTGATTGGGGGCGGAGGACGCAGGGTGGGCACGCAACCCCCCCCGGTCGCATCTCGGGCAGGAGGGGACGTTGACCGAAGAGTTGGTTCGCTAGCGAATTCCAACGAAATGGGAATGGATTTTGCGAATTTAACACGACTTCCCTTGGCGAACTTAGGATGTTGATTGATGCACATTATTAAATCCTCATCTTTCGGAAGTCCTAAAAGGTTATATCGAGTGCACGCCGGGTGCAAAGGGACGTCACGAGATCTCAGGCATTCGCAGGTTGCTTTAGGGCGCGGCCACGCCCACCCAAAGTGTCCGAGATGGGCGACCCCAATGCGGGGAGGAAACGCACGTTTCGCGCACATTCGCCACAGCTTTCTCGCCTCAACAACTCTCTCCCTTCGTCTTTCTAATCCGGCGCCGTCGTTATTCACTGCCAGTCCCGCACCCCCTCCCAACCCTCCCCGGGGCAACGTTGCGCAACAAAGCCTGATGGTGCATGGATTAATCGCGCCATGAGGTCGCCGTCGGCTGGATGACAATCCAGCGGCAATCTCAGACGCCCCGAGCAGCGGTGAGCGTCGCCGTAATGCACCAGGAAGGCGCACAAAGTCATTGATAGTCAAAGAGTTCCTTCGCTATTCCAAACTTCCCTCTCGAATTCGACCTCCGTTCCTCACGGGTATTTCTCGCGTACGACGGGACAGAGAATGTTACCCGGGCAAACGAGGGGGAGCATGTGAGGGCCCAATGCGTATGCTGTGCGTCAATCGAGTGGTGGCCGCGAGGAAGAGGGGTTGAAGCGAGGGGCGGAGACGCGGTTTCGCCGAGCGTCGGCCGCCCACCTTCACTGCGGGGGCACAGCGAAAAATGCCATGCGAATATCTTGAGGAAAAGTCATTCAGGTCTTACGCTAGAGAAATATAGGGGGTAAACGTCCACATTCTTCGAAGACAGAAAACGGTGAACCTATCACAGACGGCGTGAAAAAGGCAAATGTTTTGAACAAGTTTTTCCAGAGCGTCTACAATGAAGAACAGTGGTGGCCACCCTTATTGCATACCATTCGCCAACTTTTTTAACAGACTACATCAGTTGCGCCGTACAACTCAAACAAGTATTTTACCTTCTTACTTTAATTCTTGGAGTTGCAAAATACGGATAGGGGTAGGATCTCCTTTGCCTTAAGGGAGGGGAAGGAATAACTCAATCACTTGGTTGAATCAATTAATGTACGCCATTTCAAAAGACGCACGTTTATATTATATAGAAGGTGTCCTGGAATATGATTCATAACAGTGGTGGCCCTGAAAGATAAAAGTGTGCTCATTGGCACACTCGTAATCAACATTTTTAAATGAATTATTTTATGAAAAACAATATTACAGCATAAAAACATTACTTACCTCTATTGAAATCCCTGGAAAGATTTTGCTAGTTTTTTTAAATACTTGGTGTTCAATTTGTTACTGAAAGCAGCGGAAAGTTCAAATGTGAGTCAGTTATTCGCGAGCTTGTTTTGCTTTTAATAATTTTCATCGATGAAAATGCTTATTCACATCTATATCTCGTTCCAAAGCGACATATAGATTTCCATATAGACCATCTTTTTGCACATTTTCTTAGCTCTGGGAAATGTTCACTGGGCGATGATTGCCAGAAATCATTTATCTGAAGAATTTCGATTTGGAAAGAGCTCAGGAAATTTCATTTCCACGAATGAATTTGTTTTGAAATCTATCAGTTCTATTTAAATGTTACCAGCAATCTGCATTACGTTTTGTTCACTGAGTGAAAATTGGTTTATAAATGCATGCGATCTTCTTCTTTAGTAAAATCATTAAAACGACTTTTGAATGACTCTTGCAATGTCTTTTTGTTTCAATATATTTAGTCAAACTGGTTCTCACGATCATCAACAAATGGACGGAGAGCAGGCAAAATGATTACTTAGGGGACTACTACACCTACTTACCATCCTTACCTCCTGCCTTAACCAATCATACTTCCCCAAGGCGTGGAAAACAGCAAAAATTATTCTGATTCCAAAACCCGGTAAATATCCCTCCGACATCCTCAACTACAGGCCCATTAGCCTGATCCCCTGTATATTATTATTATTAGGTAATCTACCGGTTAAGGTAGGTTTTTGAATGGACACAACTATCAAATAACATTTTGTAACTCCAAACAAAACCCAATCCAGCAACCTCATCTACATCGGGTCCCTCTTCATTTCTGTGTACTTCTTTCCTCCCTTATATATTATTATTATTATTAGGTAATCTACCGTTTAAGGTAGGTTTTTGGATGGACACAACTATCAAATAAACATTTTGTGACTCCCCACCTATCAAACTAATCTATATCAGGTCCCTCTTCATCTCTGTGTACTTCTTTCCTCCCTTCATCCCGTTCTCGTTTGCCCAACATTCTCCCCTCTATTACCTTCGTCAACATTCCACTACCGCTCAATATGCCTTTCATCCATTTTTCCTGCCTCCATTGGATTTCTCTCAACAAACCCCTCTCCTCACCCACCATCTCCAATACTTCCTCATTTGTTTTCCTTTAGGTCCATTTCACCTTCTCCATTCTTCTCCACACCCACATTTCAAAAGCCTCCAATCTACGTCTATCCTCCTGCTTCAGTGACCACGTTTCCGCGCCGTACATAGCTACGCTCCATATCAGAGTTTTTACGCGTCTTGTCTTAACATCCCTACTCAACGTCCCCGTCATCAACTCCCTCCTCCTTGAGAAAGCCTCCTTGCCTAGCGCAATTCTTCTCCTTACGTCCCTACTACTTTGACCGTATTGGTCCAAAACACTTCCGAGATATGTGAACTGCTCTACCTGCTCTATTCTTTCCCCGCCTATTTTAATATTTAGCTTAGCCTTTTTCTTTCTGGAAAATCGCATAACCTTTGTTTTATTAATATTGATTCTCATCCCATATTTATCGCACTGAACCTCCAATTCACTCAGCAATGCTTGCAACCCCTTGGCTGACTGAGCATCTAATGCTTGGTCATCAGCAAACCTAACCGATTTTACGAATTCCCCTCCGACTTTCATTCCTACCTCCAGTTCTTCCCATGCCTCTTTAATCATTTCCTCCACATATACGTTGAACAGCACCGGTGACAATGGGCAACCCTGCCTTACCCCTCTTCCTAACACTGTCCATCCGGACTCTCCGTTCCCCACTCGCACCTGAGCAGTCTGAGACATGTATAGCTTGCGGGTCAGTCTCCTGATCCTACAATCAATTCATATTTTCTGCAATACACGCATTAATTTTTCCCAATTCACTCTATCAAACGCTTTTTCGAAATCTACAAAACAGGCAAAAACGTCCTGGTTGTATTCTATATTCCTCTCGACTAGTGATCTCATTACTGCAATGGCATCACGCGTACCTCTTCCTTTCCTAAACCCAAACTGATCATCCCCTAAGTAATCATGTGCCTTACTCTCTATCCTTTTTTGATGATCCTGAGAATAACTTTAGCGGCGTGGGATATCAAACTTATTGTTCTGTAATCCTCACATGATATAGACTTTGCCTTTTTTGGAATAGGAACTAACACCGATCTAACAAAATCTTCCGGCCAGATTCCTTCTTCATAGATACTACGAATCAGTCCATATAGGGCCTTCTTCCCGCATTTTCCTTAACATTTCAACAGTTCTACAGGTATGTTGTCCACCCCCACGGCCTTATTTGCTTTCATCTCCTTTAATGCCCTTTCTATTTCATCGTCGAGTATGCCTGGACCCCTGTATAGGTAAAGTAAAAGAAAAATGCATACTGAATGGACTGCAAGAAGATATCTCTGTCCTAACTCTAATTAGATCCGAACAAACTGGTTTTCGCCGTCACCATTCCACTGCCCAACAAATCACTAGACTGGTTGAACAGATAATATTTGGTTTTAACATTCACAAACATACCCAAGTAACCTATCTCGATCTCCAAAGAGCCTTTGATAAGGTCTAATACCCAAATTACTACTAACTGACATTTCCATAAACCTAATAAAACTCATCCACTCGTTTCTATCAAACCGCACTTTCTTTGTGGCCCTTAACAATTCTAAATCAACTACCCGGTCCATACCAGCAGGCGTCCCGCAATGAGCCATATCCTTGTCCGTCCTTTTTAATATATACATCAACGACCTCCTCGCACACCCGAAAACACAAATCTACCTTTATGCGAATGACCCAGCTATTGCCACAACCTCCTTCGATCCAAATCCTGCCACTGACAACGTCCAAGACACATGGACAATATAGAAGACTGGATGTCGGATTGGAAACTTTCAATAAACCCATCGAAGTGCGTTAATGTAAACTACGCCCAAAATGGGGTAAAGCAAACAGCATCCCCATTTACTACGGTAAAGAAAAAATCCCTCAGACATCTTCGGTTAAATTTCTCGGTGTCCAACTCGACAGGAGATTAAAATGGCAAACTCACACAGAAGTAGATGTAGCAAGATTCATAGCAAGTTCATCAGGAAAACCGTTTTGGATTTTTGGCGAAAGTACTCATTCACATAATAGAAAACACGATCTTAAGAAACACAATGTAAAGTAAAATATAAATATATAATAAAAAATACAAGTATACAGTACAGCATCAGACTAATTGTTATTCAGTAATCTACCAATAAAGTTAGGTTTTGGATGGACACAACTACCAAATTCCAAAATTTTGTTTGTCCTTACAAAGCACAATCCACCAACGTAATCTACATCAACTCCTTCATCTCTGGGGACTTCCTTCCTCGCTTCATCCCGTCCAACATCCCTATCCTTTCCTCGTTTGCCTAAAATTCTCCCCTCTATTACAGTCTTCAACATCACATTGCCGATCAATACGCCCGTCATCCATTTTCCTGCCTCCGTAGGATTTCTCCCAATAAACCCCTCTCCTCACTCACCATCCCTAGTACTTCCTCATTCGTTTTTCTTTCGGTCCATTTCACCTACTCCATTCTTCTCCACACCCACATTTCAAAAGCCTCCAATCTACGTCTATCCTCCTGCTTCAGTGACCACGTTTCCCCACCGTACATGACTACGCTCCATATCAAATTTTGACGAACCTTTTATCAACATCCTTACTCTAAGTCCCTGTCATTAATTCCCTCCTAGTGGAAACTTCTTTGCCTAATGCAATTCTTCTCCTTATACCCCTACTACATACTTTCGAACATTTTGGTCGAAAACATTTCCGAGATACGTTCCACCTGCTCTAGTTTTCCCCTCCTATTTTAATGTTAAACTTAGCATCTCCCTTTCTCTCCACATATACGTTAAACAGCACTGATGATACATCTACATAATTCCCCGCAAACCACCGCAAGGGCGTGTGGCGGGGGGTTAGGACACCACCAGTAAAAGAGAACAAAACTACATGCAAAATCAACACATACATGCAAACCTATACCCACGGTGACGTATTCATTCATGCAGAAATCCTTTCAATCTACACGCATGCAAACATATATACTATCAAGTAACAAACAATTGCGCCTTGGGACGCAGTAAAAATTTATCCAATAACGTGCAAGCTAGAATTTGAAAAGTAAGAAGGTGAAATTCCACTACCACATGGACATGCAACATACAACGGTCTCCTCCCCAAGGACACTGGTACGGAATGTGACCCAACGCTGCAGGTAGTGGGAGGGTCCCCCCACAGAAAGAGATGAGGGATGGAAGGGGAACCTTAAAAACAGACAAAGCAGAGCAAGCAATACTGTTTCGAGCACTACATTATTTAATGGTATTCTAATGCTATCATGCGGGAAGAAAGGGTTTTGACAACCAAACATACGAGATTAGGAAAAGTATATATACCTGTAATTGAGTATAACTAATTATTTGACAGACGCTGAGGGTGGCAAGTGGAATTGTTGCTCTCTACAAGCCTACAGTTGCTATTGTCCGTGGGAAGAAGGAGTCCTCGAGTCTGCTAGTTTTGGCATATATATTTCCCGAATTTTATGTACATGATCCAAGTGACTAATGTATGTTGGAGTGCGAATAATTTGCGAGACCTCGGCGCTGAAACATTCGGATCTGAATTTGTTTAGTAAGTTCAACCAAGCATTGAATCGTATTTATTCCAATGATTCATATCCCAACTCCAGAATCATTTCAGTGACGCTTTTCGTTTTATCGCAACAGTTTTTGACGAAAAGAGCTGCCCGGGCAAGAGAAATTGAGCCTTCTCAATTTCTCGAATGAGGCCTTTTTCACTCGGATCCCATACGCTACATGCATATTCTTAATGAGGACTCATAAGAGCGTGGTAACATAACGGATGACAATCTTTATATTCTTTAAGATATGCCTTGTGTCTACATCTACATAAATACCCTGCGAGCCACCAAAAAGGTGTGTGGCAGGGGGTGTAGCACCATGAGGGAAGGGTAAGGGTTGAGGGGGTTGGGGGTTAGGTGAGGAAAGGTGGGGGGAACCTGTAAGAAAAAATAGATACATATATACATATTCACATATACTATATATATACACGCACACACACACATATATATATATATACATATATTACAATATACATATATATACATATATATACACACATATCCTCGCGCAGTCCCTAACCTGTACGTTAA
The DNA here is from genome assembly GCA_037158775.1 of Hetaerina titia. Lineage (NCBI taxonomy): Eukaryota > Metazoa > Arthropoda > Insecta > Odonata > Calopterygidae > Hetaerina > Hetaerina titia. The sequence continues at coordinate 16,797,944 of CM073772.1, read as the reverse complement.
TACTTATTGTAATGAACTATGTCCTGGGGAATTTCGGCTACAAGCATTCTGGTCCCTTATCGTTCTTGGAAAAAATGACATTTAAACCTGTCAGTCTTGCAGTCTATCTCTCTAGTCTTATATTCGTGATCCCTTCGACCGTACGGGGTTCGACCGTTGGGGTTCGTATTATATCCTTGATGTCATCGGAAAAGGGCCCATCTTTAAATGTTTTTAATAAGTTTAATCTATATTGGAAACGCCGCTGTGTAAGAGAATCCCAACCTAAATTGTCTAGCAAAGTGGATATGCTGCTGAGTTGGTCATAACAATGTTTGACAAATCTAGCCCCCCTCCGCTGAACTCGATCTAATTCCGAAACCAAATTTATACTTATTATGAGGATCCCATATACTGGCAGCATACTCTAGGTGGGGCCTGACCAAGGCAAGGAAACATCGTTCTTTCACCTTTTCGTCGCATTTACCTAGCACTCTTTTCACAAATCCCAATTTTTTATTAGCACGACCGCAAATTTCTCGTATGTGTTTTCCCCAGGACAGATCGTGAGTAATTGTTACACCCAAGTATTTAAAGGAATCTACCCTCGCGATTTTGGTTTGTTTCACTTTGTGTCGTGTGTAGTTCACATATATTTAGGCGTACCTTTACCATGTACCTACAGATTTTATTTTTTCGACGTTTAGCTTTGCATAAAATAACTTTTTGGGCTTTTTCAATGTAGTGAAACGGTAAATCCCTTTGCCTAGGGTTTGGCGAACGACCCATTCGCATGGTTGTAGACAGTTATATTTTAACAGAGGGCATCACAAAATGCATAAACCATCCAAACCACAGCATTACGTGTAAAGTTTATTTTCCGTAATGCTTCGATACCAAAATAAGACAACAAACTCACAAAACGAACCATGGATACAAGTGGCATCCCGAGAAAATCTGTGCGAATGACAGTATAGCAGAGTAACTTAAAAATACGTTGTTTTTAGCCATGAAATGAAATACTAAACCAAGAAACATGTTCATACTTCTACATACCAATTAACTGTATCCAATAACTTAATAAAATAAAGTTATTACAAGAATTGAAACTACATTCATGCGGAAGACGCCGAATTTCTCTTCCGTAAGAAAAGCTCTGCCTTTTCCCACCTCGCGTTAATAAAGCCTTTCGTTGTTTTGAATGATTTAAAATAAGCATACTCTCTCAAAGAAATAACCAATGGTTTTGTGACCTAACATGAAAGTCCTACTAGATATAATAAAGTCCCGCCATGGAGATTATTTTTCTACTGGGCACCACGCTTCCAGCACTTGGAATTATGGGGTTGCAACATTTAATGACTTCCTTTGGGCGATATTGACACTTCATAGTCCCTTCTTCCACCTAACCCTTATATATTATGACAAAGACAATCACATAAAACCCATGCCCTAGGGGGAGGAAAATCCACCTAGGCGGGAATCGAACCCGCGACCTCTGAGTTGGCAGGCGTTAGTTTGAGGACGTTATCCCGCTGCCACTGAGGCCGGCAAGGGATATTTAGGATTCATGTACACTTGTACCCCAAATCCAGGGGTCGGAATAGGTGCCTAAATTCGCGCCCTCTTGCTGCCTAAAGAGCTAGGATACTTTTACAATGGCGTTCGCTTTGAAAGAAATGGGCAAATGTCGCTTTCTTTCAAATCGAAAGAAAGCGGCATTTGCGCAACGGGTGGATGGTTGCCAGGAAGATGTCACGAGGAAGCACTAGCAGGCTGCTCCATCCGGGAGAAGCGACCGACGCCTGCCTCTCAACAACTCGTGCGAGGACAATGAATTCGCATTCGACAGCGCGAGAACCCTCTGCTTCCTAGTTTTCTCATTCTTATTCGTCGTAAGGGCTCTCTCGTCTCCTTTTCGAAATGCCCCCGGGCACTGTTCTCCTGAATGGAGTGAAATGAGAACCGGAGGGAGAGGGACGAATCCTTGCCGCAAATAAATTGCCACCTCTTATCGGGGCTAATGCATTGGAGAGAATCTAGACAAAGGCGCAATCAACATATCATCACTTGCATTTCACTTTCATGACAACAAGTAACAGTTAATTATGAATTCTGCTTTAATTGCATTCATACCATGCAAATGTGAACTACATCAAGATCTACAATTTAAAGTAAATTAGATGACCGTGTGTGTATATATAGATATACACACACGAATAAAAAAAAGAAAAACAGAGAAACACAAAACAGAAAAGGAGCTCACTAGTTTTCGAATTTTCGGTGGTCCAAGCCACCTTTCTTGAGAAAGAGAAGGAAGAAACTCTGAGGAGAAGGAAGGAAGGTAGCAAGGATATATATATATATATATAATATATATATAAGGTGACCAATATCTCTCCGTTCATCTTATATCACTATATTTTAATTAAATATTCGTTCTTTGGGATGAGGCGCTTTTCAATCACTTCCTTACTTTCCCGACAATGATATGCGCTGCTCTTAGATATTGAACATCTTATTGATAATGATAAATTAAGGACATCATTATGTATAGGAATTTAACTGCATTGGTTTCATCAATATGGTTCACTCCATTAAGTTCCTCAGTCGACACTTACTTAGACGACACAATCGGCGTCGATACCAACAAAATTCATATCACGCATGCGAAACGTGACTTCTATTGTGTTCGCTAGGGTTTCTCCATTACGTGCAGACACGTGAGCGATCAACTCCTTTCTGCTCGACAGTCGGTGAACTAAATAAAATATCCTCACGTGCCGCTGTACACTTAATGATTAATGACATTTGAGAACAATGACCGACACCTTTTTTCACTGCCTTGTAATTTTGATATGATGATGACCTAATCTACTCAACAATCATATAATACTTTATTACGGGTCCAATAATTTTCCTCATGTACGATTTAAACGACGCATTTGGATGTCTTCAGAGTATTTTAATATAAAAATTAAATCTTTTCCTGACTGAGTAATTTCAAAGTAATTTTAGCACCGATTTGAATAAAAGATGAACGAGAAACAATACTAGGGGTAAGAGAAAACTCTTGCAAAATCTTTCACACAATAAACCAACATAAATAAGCCAAGAAGTTCGCTTTCCGTGGTTGAAATTTTTTAAAATCTACCGTCAACGATTTCCTTCCTTTCTCCACAAGCGATGATACGCATTCGAAATCTTCGAAGGCAAACGATACATTCTTATATCAATTTATAAAATCTTAATTTATTCTTTATAATGAGCATTTACAAAGATTATGCTATAACTAAATAAAAAGAGTTTTTAACCGTTAACACGCTAAAGACGCGAGCAGGGCAGTAGCAGCTGATTCAATGGAATCACTCGTTGCTTCAGGAGCACATTGGCGGATTATGGTATTTGTCAGTATTTCTCCTACAGAGACAACAACCAAATGAAATACAAAAAAGAGAGAAATAGTTTTTCTTTACACAGTACCTGTTTTAACCGAATAAACTTGGAATAAATCTCAAGTGTCTGGATTGTGATTTGATGTGGTGTGCATCATACTGTTTGTCGCCCAGTTTCCTTCTTCATATATATAGCTAGAAAGTCATCCAAAATTTCAGAGAGCTGTGCTACGCTCATGCAATTACCATGCTTTGCGACGTAACAGATTATTGAGAATTAACCGCTGGTCAGGATAGGTATGGATTCATAACCAAAGTTATGCTATATTTGAATAAAATTTTGATAAATACTCTGAAACCTGAATTAAATCAAGACATTCTTCCAATCCACATGTTTCCAGCCTCCCTTCCTTCATTCCGCCCAACAGAACTCTTCTTTTCCTGCATCTATCCCGCCGATAAAAAATGGGAGAATATAAAAAACGGGCCATCGAAATGCGCAAATTAATCTATATAAACCATTAATAGAAAATGAAAAACAAACCATGGATTACGGACGATAATATTAGTAAGGTACACGAGAGAAGGAAATGGAAGAATGTAAACACAGAGATAGGTAGAAGGGATTATACATAATTAAATAATAAACTGAGGCGTGGAAACAAATAGCGCAAAAGGAGCGTGGTGGAAGACATAGTATGAGGATATGGCAACTTTAAAAATGAAGAATGGAATTGGTGCACTATTTGTACAGGAAGGAGAAAGCACTGTTGAAGAGAACATACAAGACTTAGACTTTTTAGCAAGGTTCAGAACCCACGAGTTGAACAATGACACAAAAGGAATTATTATTATCATAACCACACTATTTGGTTAGGTCAGACTACAACGATAAGATAAGAGAGATAGAATCCAGTACTAATACTAAGACTCGTTCTTTACCCAGACAATCAGGGGTAAGAAATCAAAGTCATTATAGAAAGAGTACAGAAATTCAATCCACATGCGAGGACAAGATTAAACGCTGAGTAGACATAAGGCATATTCGTAGGTGCATGTTAATTGACGTATTTGCATGTGTGTATGTTACAATGGGCTTTGCAGTATGCATTTGCACATGTCTCTATGGGCGTCGAATGGCATGCATTTGTTTGTTCTGCAAGTGGTTTTGTCTCTTTTACGGATGGTGTTCTAACACCCCCACCACACGCCCTTGCGGAGTATTGTGTAGATATACTGTCAGGGTATAAGAAGGGAAAGATAAGTCGGGAAAATTGTTAACTGAAAGAGGACAAATTCAAGAGATTGGAAAGAATTTAAAAAATCATAAAGAGGGTAATCGAGGTCGGCTTGATAGGTGATGGTAGTTCACCCAAGACTAAGCCCAATGGCCTGTGAATTCACACATAGTATAGGGGGAGTATATAATGAAGGAATTATACCAATAAGCTTAGCCATAGAGAGAGAATGTGACGATGTAGAATGTAGATAGCTTAGATCCAGGCATACTTTATGGCGAGGTAGAAAGGGTATGAAGGGGATTGAAATCAAATAAGGCCATAGATTACATTCCCGAGGATTTTTTAATGACTAGCCTTAGTGAGGGTGTAATTTGATCGGATGAATCCGTTGATTCCATAAAAGGCCAAGTCTAACTAAGCCCAACTATCTTATAATAATGCCCTAGGTGATCTTGCCGTCGAAACGCGAGACTTGGTCATCTAAGAGGTGCGTCTGGAATCGTGTGGCCTGTTAAATGAGCACCAGGCGTTTTTCTGATTGCTTTCACTCTATTGTGCACCAAACCTTCATTCTGGTCGCCATATCTGTGCCCATAGCTTGTTAAGTGTTTTCGGGTGGCAATGGATACTCCTCCTCTGTTCTTTTACCCCTGTCTCGTCTCTATACACTCCAAACCAAAAGGAAACTAACATTCACTGTCCTTGACATCCTCCGTTAGCCAGACCTCCGCTCCCATAACTATGTCAGCAAGCTAAAACTTTGAAACATATGTTCTATAGCTCTTTCGTTTTGAATACTACGACAATTTGGTATCATTATGTCGAGCATTTCGACTTGTGCTTTCTTTATTTTGGATTTAATTGTTCGCCGCGCATGCTGAGAGGGTTTCCGCTTATCGTATTGTCTTTAATAAACATTCTCAATAAATGTTTCCAATTTTTTATTACCCCAGAAGAAGGCCTACTGGACTGCCAACTACTTGGAGCACTACTCTCGTTCCGTGTGTCGCGCTCGCTACTTTCTGAGCTTGTGGGGCGACGGGCAGGTGACCTACTCCCGAGACGACCAGGAGGTGCCACTAGCTGGGATCATGTGACTTATGGGATAGGTAAGAAGAAATGGCAGTTGCAGAAATGCATAAGTACTGGAAGTGCATCCACAGAATCCTGAAGATGAAATGAGCGACGTTTACCCGCTACTGCCCAGGCCATAAGGGCATAAGAACAATTCATGCTAAACAACCGACTAAAGTATTTACATCTACTTAATGCCCCGCAAGAAGCCGCAATGGTGTGTGGCGGGGGGTGTTAGGGTACCACCCATAATTAAGAAAAAAACGCATGCAAAAGCCACAAATTTATGAAATCCACGAACTAAAAATGGCATCCATTCTTGCAAAAACCCTTACACCCCACACACATGAAAACACACAAACTACCAACTAACATACACACGCACCTACAAATATACCTGATACATAAAACAGTTTCTGGCGTAACTTGGTGGAAAATCTTCATATTAACGTTTTTATAAATCAAACCACTTTGCTTTTCCACATAAACTTTTCATTCTCACGACCCAGGTTTCGGTCAGGTAGACCTGATGATGTTATGCTATAACCAAACCTGGGTCGTGAGAATAAAAAGTTTATGTGGAAAAGCAAAGTGGTTTTATTTCATAAAAACGTCAATATACCTAATAACTTTGCAATGCTTGATTTCGTTCCTACTTCTAAATTAAGTGTTTTTTAAAATATTTTTAAAGTGGCTTCGGTTTCTTACTATTATGATTTCTGATTGTTCTGGGAAAGAATGAGTATTTTAATCTATCTGTATTGGAATCTATCTCTATTATTTTATCTTTGTGGTCTGATCTACCTAAGTCGTGTGGGGCCATTATAATTCCTTTAGTGACATGGTTAAACTCGTTTATTCTGAATCTTTAAGTCTCGCTTATTCTCTTTGTATTTCAAGTGGCTCCTAGCCTAAATCCTCTAAGAGACCTGTCACACTAGTGTTCTTATCATAACAATTTTTAACCAACCAATGCGAAGTATAATGCAGGGTAATAGAGAAATTAGGTACCGGGGAAGATAAAAGAAAAGGAAAAAATAGCCAAACGTTAGAAATTAAAAATACCCATTTGGTTGCCAAATGTCGCCTTTAGGCCGTAAGAACACAAATTAATAGTTGGTGGTGATTGCCAATATATTTTATGTAGACTGGGATGACAGCAATGACACCGGAGAGGGGAGTTTTTTCTTAAGTACTTCGATCAGCCGGTGCAACAGAGACACGCAATACGTTCCCTCCATGTATCGTTCGTCCTTTTGTCAAGCGATCGATACAATCGGTTCTGCAAGACCGTGATCATCACCACCAAGTCGGCCGATTTCAATGCCTTCTCATTCTTCGGAACCAGATCGCCAATAGCAACCTACTGTTTCGACTGTTCCTTTGTCTCTGGAGTGCTGAAGTGTTCGTATCCACGTTTCGTCCACAGTTAATGCACTGTTCCGTCCGATTATGTGACTTGGGAATGATGGAACTGAGTGCGCGGGGCGGAGATCCGTGGGCGGTCACACCCACCCACCGAAGAGTGGGGGGGGGGGTGGAGCGCGGGATCCCAATCACCCGTGGCATCCCACGCCGTTATCCCTTCTTTCGCCAAATGGACTTCCCTTCCAAGCAACCCTTTCTCCTCCAGCTCTTTTTACAACTTTTTGGTCAAAAATTCGATTTTTTTATCTAGTCCTCCTCCTCCTGAAGAAGCACGTTGGCATGCTTACAAACTGTGATTTTAAGCATTTGCCGCTGTGCTGCGTCGCGACGAACCAATTGGAGCATTTTTTACGTCCGATGGAAATCGTTCTAGTTCCTCCTGCCCCCGCACCCGTTACGTGGCGCGGAGCATAAGAAGCGAGCGTTACTTTCACCGGACGGAATGCCCTCGCCAGCCTGGAGACCCCCCTCGGCGTGGCCTTGGCCCCCTTCACCCTCAAATCGCCGCTCCCACCTTCTTATTACGCAAGTGCGTGTGTGCTATGCATTGACGAGGGGGTGAGGGCGCTCGGGATTTACATTTTCCGGGGGAGGGGTTTAGAAGGGGATGCCGAAGGAACCCCATGGCGACAGAATAAGAAGGGACTTGAAGGGCCCTCGGGGGTGCGTGCGAAAGACACGAATCCGCGTGGCCCTGATCGTCCGGAGGGTGGACGTTGACTCCTGGTCACCCGCACAGAAGGGGATGATGGACGACGACGCCCCCCCTCAACCCCTGGGGGTGGGAAGGGAGAGAGGCGCGTTTGTTTGCGCACCGAAGTGTGCTTGAAATGGTGCTGGGAGATTGAGCGGAGATTGATCATGTCAATAAGGTGAGAGAGTACATAACGGACGGATTTGAGATGTTGTCCTTCTCAAGAACGAAAAAAGTGATCGAAATAACTCAAAGCGACCGCGCTCGGGATGGAGCATTTTTCTTGCTTCATTCTATGCTTCCTATTATCTCTTCCTTGCCTCATTTGGCCTTTGCTTATTTTCCTTGTCGCCAACAGATCTTTTCAAATCCGCACAGAAGTACATCTCCCTTAGATACCGTAGTGCAGCTACATGTGGTCATCATGATCTACATAATTTGAATGATTTCACGAGTATATAATGAAACTGAAAAAAAATAAAAACTCAATTTCGTAGGCTAAAAAGTATAAATAAATATAAATGCTCGTCCCGGGGTGTATTCACCCTTTGCTCTCTCACAACTATCTCTCTCACTCATGACCTCTCTTGAGTGAAACACATGCGGGGAGCTTGTGGACGAACTAACAACGGATTATGGTTTATCGTATTGGAAGAGTACTGGGGTAAATGTGATGAAAAGGTCAAAGAGAATTTGTCTCTTTCGCTACTAAGGTCTCATTTAGTATATGCTGCTAGAATATGGGATACTTATGAAGTTGGATTGATTGCCGAATTGGATCGCGTGCAGCGTAGAAGACCTAGGCTGGGAATCACTCACGGAGCGAAAGTTAAATACAGATTAAAAATCTTGTATAAATTGTATGTCTTTCTGGCAGTGAATGTTGAAAATGTATTGTTACCCCCATCATAGTACCGTACCGATCATCTCAATTAAATAGAGAGAGATTAAGTGTAGAACAAAGATATTTAAGATGCCATTTTTCCACGAACGATAGGGGATCAGCATAAGATTATCCGACCACAGTAGGGGGAATAAAGTATTTCGTGTAAAATTTAGTCTTGTGCGCATTCATCCCCTGCCACACACCTTAGCGGTGGCTTGCAGGTCACTAAAATGAATATATGAATATATATACATATATATATATGTATATTTCTAAGATTTATATTATTATTATTTATTATTAGGTAATCTACCGGTTAAGGTAGGTTTTTGGATGGACACAACTATCAACTAAACATTTTGTAACTCCAAACAAAACCCAATCCAGCAACCTACTCTACGTCAGGCCCCTCTTCATCTCTGTGTACTTCTTTCCTCACTTCATCCCGTCCAACATCCCTATCCTGTTCCTGCCCTTTCCTCGCTTGCCCAACATTCTCCCCTCTATTACCTTCTTCAACATTCCACTACCGCTCAATACGCCTTTCATCCATTTTTCCTGCCTCCATTGGATTTCTCTCAACAACCCCTCTCCTCACCCACCATCTCCAATACTTCCTCATTTGTTTTCCTTTCGGTCCATTTCACCTTCTCCATTCTTCTACACACCTACATTTCAAAAGCCTCCAATCTACGTCTATCCTCCTGCTTCAGTGACCACGTTTCCGCACCGTACATAGCTACGCTCCATATCAGAGTTTTTACGAGTCTCTTCTTCACCTCCCTACTCAACGTCCCCGCCATCAACTCCCTCCTCCTTGCCTAGCGCAATTCTTCTCCTTACATCCCTACAACTTTGACCGTATTGGTCCAAAATTCTTCCGAAATATTTAAACTGTTCTGCCTGCTCTATTTTTTCCCCGCCTATTTTAATATTTAGCTTAGTCTTTTTCTTTCTGGAATATGGCATAACCTTTTTAAATAAAACAGCTTCTGGCGTAACTGCAAACCTAACCGATTTTACGGATTCCCCTCCGACTTTCATCCCTACCTCCAGTTCTTCCCATGCCTCTTTAATCATTTCCTCCACATATAAGTTGAACAGCACCGGTGACAATGGGCAACCCTGCCTTACACCTCTTCCTAACACTGCCCATCCGGACTCTCCGTTCCCCACTCGCACCTGAGCAGTCTGAGACATGTACAGGTTGCGGATCAGTCTCCTGTCCCTCCAATCCATTCCTATTTTCTGCAATACACACATTAATTTTTCGCAATTCACTCTATCAAACGCTTTTTCGAAATCTACAAAACAGGCAAATACGTCCTGATTGTATTCTTTATTCCCCTCGATTGGTGATCTCATTACTGCAATGGCATCACGCCTACCTCTTCCTTTCCTAAACCCAAACTGATCATCCCCTAAGTAATCACTTGCCTTACTCTCTATCCTTTTGTTGATGATCCTGAGAATAACTTTAGCTGCGTGGGATATCAAACTTATTATTCTGTAATCCTCACATGATGTAGCCTTTGCCTTTTTTGGAATAGGAACTAACACTGATCTCACAAAATCTTCCAGCCAGATTCCTTCCTCATAGATACTACGAATCAGTCCATATATGGCCTTCTTCCCACCTTTCCCTAACCATTTCAACATTTCTACAGGAATATTGTCCACCCCCACAGCCTTATTTAGTTTCATCTCCCTTAATGCCCTTTCTATTTCATCGTCGAGTATGCCTGGACCTAAGCTATCTTCTTCTACATCATGTTCCTTTTCTATGTCTAACCTTGTCGGCCTAAGTTCTTTACCATACAGTGTTTCTATACTATATATTCCTTCCATCTCTCTTGGATCTTTTCTGTGTCAACTATTATCTTACCCCACTTATCTTTAACTGTTAGCGCAGATTCTGCCTTCTTACTTCCCGATAATAACTTAACCTTGCTGTATAGAGCACCAATTTCACCCTTCTTCTGTAAACTTTCCATATCCTCGCATTGCGTTTTCCACCATTCTTCCTTTGCTTTATTTTTGGCCCTTCTCAATTTATTGTTTAACTTTTTGTACTTCATTTTGCCTAACTCTGTGCTTACATTCTTCCATCTTCTTCTCTCGTCCATCTTTGCAATCATCTCATCCGTTACCCATGGTTTCTTTATCCTTTTCCCGTTTACGGTTCCTATAGTGTCTTTCGCGGCTTCCGATATCCCTTGCTCGATACATTCCAATTTTCCTTCGATAGTACTCAGTTCTTCACCGTCATCCATCATTTTCTCTACAGCCTGCTGATACTCCTTCCTCGTTAATCCATTTAATGCTTCTACATTCCATTTCCTAACCCGCCGTCCTTGTCTTATCTTCTTGAAACGGACGTGTGTGTATGTAATATATATATATATAAACATATATTTATAATATATATATTTATAATATATATATTTATAATATATATTTATAATATATATATTTCTAATATATATATTTATAATATATATATTTATAATATATATATTTATAATATATATATTTATAATATATATTTATCGATGATGCAGAAGCACTCACGAGACCAATATAACTTTTGGACGGCACAATAGAACACAGAATAAAACAGATAACACGTAAAAGAACACTCACATTGTAGATTATTTGAGCTTTCGGCCTACTCCGAGGCCTTCTTCAGTTCAGACTCATGTATATATATATATATATATATATATATATATATATATATATATATATATATATATATATATATTAATTCACTTTCTTGGAAAAGCCACGAACGTGCACAATAAAATTCACTAAATAGTCATAACAAACACAGAAACTAAAACATATTAAAGAGGGACTCACTAGTGAGTCCCTCTTTAATATATTTTAGTTTCTGTGTTAGTTATGACTATATATATATGTATATATATATATATATATATATATATATATATATATATATATATATATATATATATATATATATACACACACACACACGAGGCTTGTATAAAAAGTATCGGCAACCATTTTTTCCCAACGTGTGCGTGAAGTGCCGAATTCAGACCGTCGGTTAAGTGTGCGCTTGTTCGCAGATATGGTATTGGCATTGATAAGATGACAGTGCACATACCATTACTACTGACAATTTTGAGATGCGAAAGTTCTGCGCTAAACTCATCCTCCCGAAGGTCTTGACGGACGACCAAGAGCCGAGTTAAGCGTTTGTTTGCAAAGGGCTTCTGCAACGTCATCGCGACGATTCCCCAACCCCCTTATAATTCTGAATTGGCACAGGCAGACTATTTCCTATTCTCAAAAGTAAAAACCCCTCCAGGAACGCCACCATGGGACCCTAAGTTCCGTCAAAGAAGCGTACCCTTACCCGGAATCCGCCTACCAGGGAGCCTTCGAGTAGTGAAAGAGTACACTACTACATTTTAGAGACAAAGGAACAGTCGAAACGGTGGGTTTCTAAAGGCGATCCCGTTCCGAAGAAGGCGAAGGCAGTGAAATCGGTCGCCAAGGTGGTGATGGCCAGGTTTTTTGTGATGCACGCGGAACCATCCACATCGTTTTCTTGCGAAAAGGACAAGCGATAAATGTAGAGTACGTATTATGCGTCGTTATTGCACTGGTCGAGAGAAGAAATTAAGAAAAAATTCTCGATTGTTAAAACAAAAGTTCTAATTATTACACCAATCGCCATAAGTATTCACCAGATTTGGCTCCGATAACCTTTTTTTCCAAACTTGAAAAAATGGCTCGGCGGAAAACGATTCACGTCCAACGAGGCCATCGCCAAGATAGGTGCCTATTTAGAGGACTTTCCGAAATCCTACTCTTTGGAAGGCTTAAAAAGGTCAGAGAAGCCCAGAGAAAAAAGTGTATCGAGCTAATCGAAGATTGTTGAAATAAAAAAATCTACCCAAAATTGTTTTTAAGTTTTTCTAGGGACTTGTTGAACGGTTCACATAGCTTTAAATGATTTGAATGACGTACTTGACATTTCAATGTAAGAACATTCTGAATAGCATATCGTACGTGTTATAGCATAGACGTCAGTGGGTTAAAGGGAAAAGTTCTTCAAAGAAATTGCGGGAGATGCCGCAACAGTAACATATGCATTTCAATGCAATAATTTCAATATGTAAAAATCATTCGCCTTAACCGGGATTCGAACCGGTCACGGAGAAGTTCTTAATGCTGGATACTTTCAGTTCCTGACAACGCGCACCAGAGACAATAACGTGTATCCTGTAGTGAGGGTGATATTCTACCAAAACTATAAGCCGTTGTACTAGTTCGACGATTTGCACTGGAGTTAGAAGAGTCCGTAGCGATAAAACGATAGAAAAAAGTGTATTCCGCCCTTCCAGAGGGTCTGCTGCGAGTGTCAAGGCATTTTCGCCGTTTGATTAATGTGCATTATCCACAATATTTATTAAACGGACTTATCCTCCAAAATCAAGTTCAGAGAATATCGGCGCTCACCATTTATCAGAACAATAAGCGAGCCTCGGGCGATGCGGGAGTAACTGTGTATTCGTGAATCACCGCCATCGCGGGGAAGCACTCGGATGGGGAGATTGAAGAGCGGGAGGGGGGGATCTTGTTTGGAATGGGTAAAAGAGTGGCGAAAAGCGATATGGCCCTAAACATTTTAATTGCCAGTTTAAAATTGCGATGAAAACAATGATGGTGCGACTACGCCCGTGAAAATGCCACGTCATTGTGTGAAAGCTAAAGAAACGTATTCGAAAATTATCAATTAAAGGAAAGTTTATAGAAAATATCGAATTCGATGATAAAAATTGTATTGACGATGTTATGTTTGTCAAGAAAATGTTAGGGAAGGAGATGTGAGTCGGGAGTCACACTTAATGTTTCAAACCAGGACGGGAGCCCATTCAATTTGGAACAGTGAAAGGGTAGTTAAATAAATGTCGGCCAAGTGCTAAGGTCATCCGAGAAGGCTCTTTTGCGCCAAAAAGGTTATTGAACAACACATAGTATCTGCAGGAAAGCCTTCAAGGACTACAAATGTGAAAATAGAATACCGATCTTATTATCGCCTTTCAATTGGAAATAAAAAATGGTAACTTTGTGATTCCGCAGAAAATTTCGATACGACCCGGGTTTCGACGTTAAATGTCATATTCAGGTAACCACTCTTACAGCCATCAATCTATATACTTATATACTACACTCGGGTTGGAGCACGGAGGTGAGACTGTCGGAGAGAGGGTTGGTGGGGGAGGGAAGTGAGCAATGATTGTTGGAGGGAAGGGTAGAAAGCGGGAGGTCTCCAATGGGGAGCACTCGTCCTAACGATGGAGGAAAGTGGGTGATTTTGAGCAGTTCATAGACATTTACACAATTTTCTATACGTATCTCAGAGGTCGAGGGAGAGTGTGGGGAAGTAGATGGGTTTTTTTCCATTATTAGCATTGATGTCGAGTAGTGGTAGGTTTAGGAGCGGGGAGTGGAAGGTGCACAAAAGGTCATTGACAATATTCTCTTTGGATCGTACACTTTTTAAAATTTCAAGCTGCTCTAAAGCGTCTAAGTCCTTTCTTTTCCACATGTAAAATTTCAAATTCAAAGTCATTATTGTAGTTGTTTTCCAAATAATGTTTTGCAAGATGTGACTTTGACATTTTGTTCTTCACGAAGGCTTGGTGCTCCTTCACCTGTTCTTGACATTTTCCGCTGTTTGTCCAACATACACAGAGTCAAACTCACATATTAATTTATACACTGCACTTTTTTCACTATTTAGAATTTTGTCTTTTGTGTGGGTGAGTAGGTTCCCGAGGTTCAATTTATTATAATAGCTATTTTAAAACTTATCTTTCGGCAGTTTTTTGCAAATTCTTTTTGGTATGCCATCCAGATATAGAATTCTACGCCATTTGACAGTAGAGTCTTGTCGAGGTAGGAATTTATAAATGTATCTGACTGCCAGTTGATTTAGCTTTTTGAAGTACAATTTATTAATGAGCAGCTCATTATTTTCATTGTGTATCCTTCCCTCCGACAATCATTGCTCACTTCCCTCTCCCACCCACCCTCCCGGACGTTTCCGCCCCCACCCGAGTGTAGTACATATACGAGATGTGTTAAAAGTGTTAAAAAAATGAGAATTTTAATTTTTCGGAAAATAATATTTATTTATTATTATAAATTGATGTTGTCACCTTCAAAGTAGTCCCCATTGGAGATTATGCACTTGTGCCAGCGCTTCTTCCAATCCCCGAAACACTTCTCAAACTCTATCTTTGAGATAGCCTTTAGTTCTTTCAGCGATGCGGTTTTAATGTCATATACGGCTGTAAAACGACGGCCATTCAAGGTTCTCTTAGTTTTTGGAAATAGTAAAAAGTCACACGGAGCCAAATCTGGAGGCTGGGATGTCGTTACAGTATTGTTTTTGGCCAAAAATTCACGAACAAGCAATGAAGTGTGAGCTGGTTCATTATCGTGGTGCAAAAGCCATGAATTGTTCTTCCACAGATCCTGGCGTTTTTTTTCGGATTGCTTCACGCAAACGGTGTTGAACTTGTAGGTAATACTTCTCATTGACCGTTTGACCTGTCGGCAGGAATTCATGATGCACTATGCCATTAAAATCGAAGAACACAGTGAGCATAACCTTCACGTTCGACCGCACTTGTCGAGCATTTTTCGGTCTTGGCGAGCCAGAATGCCTCCACTGGGATGATTGAGCCTTATTGCATCGTCATATTTATGTTTCGTCACCTTTAATAATGCGTTTCAGTAATTCTGCATCGTCGTTTACTTCATTTAGTGACTCCTGAGCCACTTCCATTCGCCGCTGTTTTTGTTCAAAATTCAACAATTTTGGAGCGAATTTTGCTGCCACGCGTTTCATACCCAAAATATTGGAAAAAATGTCATGACATGATCCAATCGATATGCCAACATCATCAGCGACCTCTTTAACTGTAATTCGGCGATCGTTCATAACCATTTCTTTCACTTTTTCCAAGTTTTCATCGATTGTTGATGTGCTGGGGCGTTCGTCATCTTCAAGGTCTTCACGGCCTTCTTGGAAACGCTTACTACCTTGAACAAAAAGTTCCCGGAATAACCACCCTGTGGCGCTCCCATCGTTTCGATTTGAGTTCTGTTTTTTTTTGTTAAATTGGTACATCTGTGGTTGATATTCCCTTTAAATCTTAGTGTCATAACTTGACATTTGCAAAAGTTACGTAGCCAAGAGTACATCTATCTCTGTGTGTGTTGGCGATTTTTTACAATTACAGAAATGGATTTAAATTTGCAACAACGAACTTGTATTAAATTTTGCGTAAAAAACGGATTTAGTGGCGCACGGACATTGGAAATGTTGGAAAAGTGTTTTCGGCAACGATTCTCTAAAAAATACGGTCGTTTACCAGTGGCACGAGCGGTTCAGAAGTGGTCGTGAGTCAATCGAAGATGATGAACGCAGTGGCAGACCATCGACATCGAAAGTCGGTGAAAAAATTGATAAAGTAAAAGAAATGTTGGTCAATAACCGCAAATTAACCATCAGAGAAATAGCGGAGGACTTGAACATTGCCTATGGATCCGCCCAAGACATTGTTGTTAATGATTTGGGTTTCCGTCGTGTAGCAGCAAAGTTGGTGCCAAAAGACCTCAATTTCATGCAAAAAAGAGACCGTGTTGACGTCGCAAAAGACATGATTTGCGAGGCTGAATCCGATCCCACATTCATCAAAAGGATCATTACTGGAGACGAGACGTGGGTTTATGAGTACGACACGCAATCCAGACATCAGGCAAGTGAATGGCGTTCACCAAATGAGCCGAGACCAAAAAAACCACGTCGTTTTCAGTCAAAAAAGAAGGCAATGCTGACGGTTTTCATGGATTACAACGGTGTAGTGCATCATGAATTTTTGCCAGAAGGCCAGACAGTAAACAAAGAGTATTATTTGGGCGTAATGAGACGTTTGCGTGAAGAAATTCGCCGAAAGAGACCAGAAATCGTCGCACAGTGCGTCGAGACCGTCGCACAGTGCTATCATTATTCGTAATTTTTTGACGAAAAATGCAACAAATACCATCCAACAGCCACCGAATTCACCTGATTTGGCTCCCTGTGACTTCTTTCTGTTCAATCGAGTTAAAAAACCATTACGGGGAACGCGTTTTAGCAGCCGAGAGGAAGTAATGGAAAAATCGCAGGAAGCACTGATGGACATACCGAAAACCGAATATAAAAAATGTTTCGAGGATTGGATCAAGCGCTGACATAAGTGTGTTGCAGTCGATGGGGATTACTTTAAAGGGGACAATATAGATTTAGATGAATAAACTTGTATTTTTAATTTTCTGAATAAATTCCGGGAACTTTTTGATCAAGGTAGTATACCACTCGTAAACTCTTGATTTACTCTTAACAGACTCACCATAGATCTTTGTTAACATTTCACACACTTTGTTACACTATATTTCCTTTTTCGCAAAATTTGATACAAATTATTATTTGATCCATTTCTTCGCCGAGCTCATAAAATACGTCTAACCTTAGTGGCTGTCACAGACAAAGTCTACAATGAAAACACCTGAAAGTTTTATCATACTTCAGGGGTATGTATACCAAAATAATAAAAAAAGTTTGACAATCGGATTCTCCAAGCCCGCGAAATGAAAAAAAATTCTCGTTATGTTTTGAACACACCTCGTAGATGGATGGCTGTAAGAGCTGTTACCTGAAGATGACGTTGAACGTCGAAACCCGGATCGTTTCGAAATAAATTTCTGTGGAATCACAAAAGTACTATCTTTTCATTGCCAATATGAATAGATTCCATAAAGTTACGCCTAAAAGCATCAATTAAATCGTATTTCATTTGTACAATATGTCACCAACATAACTATACGGCTAAATATACCACTATTTCTTTTAATCTCTACGCATGCCTTATGTATATCTTATAATTTCTTACGTCTCTGAAATTCTAACACTATTCCTCCTGCTGTGCGATTGATAAGATGCCTCTCAGTGTACGTGTTGCCTCTCAGTGTATCACGTAGGTGCAGGCTTGTCGTTTATTGAATTTGAGATGCAAATGGAGACTACATGCAGGAAGACACCCTGTGCCTATACTATATTTCGAACATTTTATCCAGCCTCTTCGATTTCGGAAAAACGCAATCCATTTTTTTTCTTTAATTATCTCGAATTTTCACATAAATGAACAAAGTTGAATCTGCATGACACAACAGCGTTCCAGATGTAATATACTCCGATATTTGCCGTTCAAATTGAAATCTTCCCGGATGGAATGGCACAGAGCGCGCTACCTTATTTAATTGGTGTACAATGCAACGCGGTATTACCTGGCATTTGATCGGATGCCCGATCGGGTGGTTATGGTCCCCAAGGGTGGTGGTGATGCCTGCGAAGCGAGTCCCGCCCATTGGGGGGAAAAGGTGAAGCTGTCACCCCTCCCCGAGCACCACCCGCTGCGGGGGCAACGCGCGATGATATTTACGACTGTTGCGTCGAATGATCTTCTGCGAAAGGGGTTGGGGGGGGGGGGGGGTGAGAAAGAGGCGGCAGTTACAACAAATATATAAAACGGCCCGGTGTTCGATTGACATCCGACCCTCGGGCGTCGGTTCGAGGCATTTCAGTCGAGGGACTCGATAACCGCTTTACTTAAAAAAAAAAGGCTGGGACTAGTGGTCCAACATCAGGTGCAGGCAGCTAAATAAGGTCACTCCGCCGCCTCCTTCCGAAAGGTGAACTCTTTCCCATTTCACAACGCACACCGCCTCCAAGCCCACATTGTTCCGTTGCCAGTTCTCGGGGGGCGGAAGGTTGGAAAGAGGGGAGGCGAGGATATTTCGCAATTCGATCGAACGAGCGCGTTAGGATCTGTCAGCAAGTAGGGCGATCGCCGCCATCAAAGGGAAGGAATCACGACACTGTCGTATCGAAGGAACTGACAGAATAATTATAACAGAAGCAAAGATCCTTAATAATAGCCGTAAGCGTGGACGGGCACGTGTTGATTAGAAATATGAATAGATTAAGCCTATTCAAGCATGTCGCCAGTTTGCCAGATATAAGCAAAATCCCATAAAAAATATGCAGCACAGTATTTTATAAAATACTTTCAGAATATGAACATGGTTTTCAGTAAATAAACGAAAAAAAAGATGACGTGGATAGTTTGCTATTACAGTGATGTCTAACCAGATTCAAATAAAAGAAAATTCTATAGCACTTATTGTTGTGAAAAACGGCTTTTGACCTTGTAAATATGGCTGCTCTTCTGGATATTCTCTATTCAACTGAATTGAGAGGTAAATTGAAGAGTTTCAGCCAATAAACTTAAGAATCTATGCTAATGGTGATTCCGGTCTTTGTAAAATAGGTAACAAATACTGAGAGTTTCATTTATGTAAATGACATTTTTTTAACAATGCTCAAGAGTCAAAGATATTTTTATATGACCATGATGCAATTCTCATTGCCTGCCATCGAGGTTTTCAAAACAGCTGTCAGTTATGCACAAACTATACACTGATTTCTTGCACAGAAGATTAAATGTCCGATATACTACCTTGAACAAAAAGTTCCCGCAATAACCACCGTGTGGCGCTCCCATCGTTCCGATTTGAGTTCTGTTTTTTTTGTTAAATTGGTACATCTGTTGTTGATATTCCCTTTAAATCTTAGTGTCATAACTTGACATTTGCAAAAGTTACGTAGCCAAGAGTACATCTATCTCTGTGTGTGTTGGCGATTTTTTACAATTGCAGAAATGGATTTAAATTTGCAACAACGAACTTGTATTAAATTTTGCGTAAAAACGGATTTAGTGGCGCACGGACGTTGGAAATGTTGGAAAAGTGTTTCGGCAACGATTCTCTAAAAAATACGGTCGTTTACCAGTGGCACGAGCGGTTCAGAAGTGAGTCAATCGAAGATAATGAACGCAGTGGCAGACCATCGACATCGAAAGACGGTGAAAAAATTGATAAAGTAAAAGAAATGTTGGTCAATAACCGCAAATTAACCATCAGAGAAATAGCGGAGGACTTGAACATTGCCTATGGATCCGCCCAAGACATTGTGGTTAATGATTTGGGTTTCCGTCGTGTAGCAGCAAAGTTGGTGCCAAAAGACCTCAATTTCATGCAAAAAAGAGACCGTGTTGACGTCGCAAAAGACATGATTTGCGAGGCTGAATCCGATCCCACATTCATCAAAAGGATCATTACTGGAGACGAGACGTGGGTTTATGAGTACGACACGCAATCCAGACATCAGGCAAGTGAATGGCGTTCACCAAATGAGCCGAGACCAAAAAAAACCACGTCGTTTTCAGTCAAAAAAGAAGGCAATGCTGACGGTTTTCATGGATTACAACGGTGTAGTGCATCATGAAGGTAGTATGTTTATAAATGAAAAGAAAACAAAAAGCAATTCATATTTCCAGCAGGAGTGACTAAAGAAGAAATGAAACTACTCTTGCGTATAACTTCACACACTTCAATATGCTCTGTACTACTAAAAAGAAACAATCCTAGCTGTTTAAACCACAGAACAAATCTTTAATTACCAGTTTTTGGGAAAAATTATTGATGGCCATGATGATTTTATGCTTACTTTGTTAAGCTGTGTTAAATTTCAGAATGTCTCACATCAGAGGATGTGCTTAATCTCACACCGGTCACTGTATAGAAAATTTTAAACAAGCATATGTTCTTGGTAGATTTGCTGCTGAGATACCATATAAAAAAATCTGGGGTAATATATATTATTGCTATTTGAGGCATGCATCTGAATTAAAGAAAAAAGGATTTAAAGAATATTAATGGAGCAGTCAAAAATGACACATTTAATAGTGTCTCTATGATTTGTTATAAACTTCACATTTCATCTTTTAAATTTAACAACTATGTAATTATTGAGACTAGATTTAGATTAATTATTTTGTTTATTATTGTAGAGTTATTTCAGTTAAAAAACATTAACTTGAGTTTACGGATACACATGCCAGGTGGAAGTGGGACAAAAAAGGTATATTGTTCCAAGGTACCACAAAATTTTTGCCAAAAACGTACACAATAAAAGCACCTTAACTATTTAAGGTAATGGAAATCTATTAGGGAAGTATTGAATAAAATAAAAAATGGTAGTTATGATTATGCATATACTATAAACTGTTTTAATAACAAAAGATGTAGTATGAGCCATAACTAAACTTCAATAGAAATGTACAATCTAGTTTCTAAGAATCCTTTGGCAAGCCAAGAGAGGTACAAAGGGAGTCAGAATTCAAATTTACATGGTGTTATTTTTATCCTATGAAATTCTTTTTTCTGAAAACATATTACCTGTATTATTATTCCAATCATAGTTTACTATTTAAGATGGATTAAGTCTACTATTAAGATACTTTGGATGGTCACAAATTAAATGTTGCTTCATCTAACAAGATGAACCTGTCACCATTCACAATAGTCCTTCTTTTTCTCCTCATCCTTCCTTCCTCCCTTCATCCCATCCAACATCCCTATCCCCTATTCCTGCCCCTTGTTTGCCTAACATTCTCCCCTCTATCACTTTCTCCAGCTACCCACTGCCAATCAAAACATACTGCATCTATCTTTCACGACTCCTTATGATTTCTCCCCACAATCCCCTCTCCTCCCCGACCACTTCCTCGTTTGTTTTCCTTTCCATCCACTTGACATTCTCCATCCTTCTCCACACCCACATTTCAAAAGCTTCCAATCTATCTATGCCTATCATTCTGCCTCATTTCCACCCCTTACATAGCCATGCTCCATATCAACTTTTTAGCAAGCCTTTTCTTAACATCCTTCCTTAATGTACCTGTCATCAATTTAAAATCTCTAAACTTTTCTCAGAAACCTTGTAACAATTGTTTATTTGGCACGCATCCCATATCCATCCCACTGAATTCCTAATTTACTCAGCAATGCTTGCAACCACTTGACTCACTGACAAACTAGAGCTTGGTCATCAGCAAACCTAACTGATTTTACGAATTCCCCACCAACTTTCATTCCCATCTCCAGTTCTCCTCATGACTCTTTAATCATTTCCTCCACATATACCATGAACAGCACCAGTGATAATGGACAACCCTGCCTTACACCTCTTCCTAACACTGCCCATCCGGACTCTCCGTTCCCCACTCACACCTCAGCAGTCTGAGACACGCACAGGTTGTGGATTAGCCTCCTATTCATCCACTTTATTCCTATTTTCTAAAAAATATTCATTAGTTTTTCCCAATTCCCTCTATCCAACTTTTTTGAAAGCTATGAAACACACAAATACGACCTGATTGTATTCTATGTTCCTCTTGATTATTGATCTCATAACTGCTGTGGCATCACATGTGCCTCTTCCCATTCTAAACCTAAACTGATCATCCTCTAAGTAATCATTTTCCTTACTCTCTATCCTTTTGTTGATGATCCTGAGATCCACTTTAGCTGCGTGCAAAATCAAACTTAGTGTTCCTCAAACTAAGGACCCTGTGATGAGCCTTCATGCCATCACTCATTCTCCAGACCTTCCCTTCTTACTTCCCAATAGTGATTTAACCTTGCTGTATAGCGCACCAATTTCACCCTTCCTCTGCAAACTTTCCATATCCTCGCACTGTCTTTTCCACCATTCTTCTTTTGCTCTATTTATTACCCAACTGAATTTATTAGTTAACCCTTATACTTCCTTCTGCCAAACTTTATGTTTATATTCTTCCATTTCTTTCTTTTATCTATCTTTCTAATCATTTCATCTGTATTCCATGGTTCCCTCGCTCTTTCTTATTAACAGTTCCTATGGTTATATTTGAGCCATTCAATGTCTCTTTTTTGATATCTTCCTTCTACTATATTGGTCTCCCTGTCCTCACTCGTTAATTTTTCTACTGCCTTCTGGTATGTTTTCTTTTCTTTTCATTATGGATACTATTTATACATTCCATTTATTCATTGGTCTTCTTTGCTTTATTCTCTTTAATTTGACGCTACACTTTAATACTACTAAATTATCCGCTTGCAGATGATTTTGAATCAATTATGCAGTTGCCAAATTTGACTGTAATCAGAATACTATAGTCTGATATCTCTCTGAATTCCCAAGTATTTTTCACATATACCTATGTCTACATCTATCTTCATCACTACACCAGAGGAAGGAACAACATCCATTATGGGAATGTTAGAACTAAAGCATTGAAATTAGGACCCAATGAAATGGGCATCAGATTATATAACAAACTACCATAAAGTATAAAGGAAACTAAGGGAACTGCTGCATTCAGGCATAAATTAAAAAGATATCTACAACGCAATATGTTCTACTCGGTTGATGAATATCTCAACAACATTCCTGACTAGAAGGTTTATATTCTTTGTTTATAGCAATTGTCATGGTCTGATTCATGTTGGTTATTCAATTATTGCCTTAATTAATATTTCATGTGCATGTAACAGCCAATGTTCATGGCGTTATGTCATATATTATGTAACTGTGAGCACCATTTCATTTCTTTGTATCTTAATTAGAGCCTGTGTCTTTGTTCCTTATTGACGTGCCTTATATCATGTACATACACCATCCACCCGGTATTTTGTATTGTGATCTCTGGGCAAATAAAAAGTAATAATAATAATAATCTCCCGTAGTTTCTTAAAATTTGTCAAAGGTATTAACCCTTTGTGTTTAAAAGTTGGTTTTAACCTTGCCGACTGTGGTGCTACTCACACCACTATGGATACCTATGACATTGTAATGTATAGTATTTCATCACAAGATCTTGTTCCTTTCAAGCTTCCAAAATTTTGGAATGTAAGGATGCTTCGGTAGCTGAACTAGCTGAAGCACTCGGCCAGACATTGAAGGATCCACGTTCGAATCTCAGTCAAGGCAAATGAGTTTTACACTCTGAAATTGTTAAATTGTAATTCCTATTAGTGAATGACTCCATTAAAAGTTACCGCCGGCATCTCCTGTAGTTTGTTAGAATGAGGGAAGGTTTTCACAGTCATCTCACGAAATCCTTTTAAAGCAGAATCAACAGCAGCAGCAGAAAAGAAGAGACGAAAGAGAACCAAGGCAGTTAGTACAGGGACTTAAAATATTAGGATGATGTTGAGGATGAGGAAATTAGAAAATATTCCACAGGGGATGGAGAGAGGAAATGTACATATGTTAGGGCTGTGTGTGGTAAGGTGGGAGGATAGCAGGGATTATTGGAGCAATAGTTATGGAGTAAGGGGAAGGGGTCCAACGAGGGGTGGCAGTAATACACATAATTCCTTGTGGTTGACTAGAGTTTGATCACCACAAATAATTGATCCTATGAATCCTCCACAGGCTTTAATTCCCATCTTCAGTTATTTGTATCCCATATTTATCCCAACTCTCCATCCACCACTCCCACCTCAGTGGTCTGCGATACATTCAGGTCAGGAGGATAAGTCACCTATTGTAATGGACAGATCCCTGACAAACATTTGAAGCTTTAGCCAAAATTAAAAAGAAATACATTACAACTATGTACGGTAAAAATTCCATTCTGAAGTCCCAAAAAGTCATGGTCATGGTATGGTAATGATCCACTGTCTTCAGAGTGAACAGGGCTGTCAGCCACAAGTTAAACAGCAAAGAAACAAGAATTTACAGCTTGTACAAGGCAAGAGGACAAAGGCACCCTCTCATCCCTCATCAACAAGGAACTGACTACCTCACCGAGTGATTTCACATAAAGTACCTACAAAACACAATGTAAAAACAATGAAGACCAAAGATGACAGAGAAAGGTCTGAGTTGGAGGATTATTCAAACACACTTGGTTGCTCCATTTTATTTTAACATCAAGGTTTCCTCACTGTTATTCTTTAATTTTATGATGAGTGAATGAAATAATAAGGTGTATTCAGGTACAATTGAAATTTGATTTAATCAACTGCATGCATATATCAGAGGCCAGACGACATCCAGGCTCTTTATAAAAACTGCAGAGTCAACTCAATCAACATACCACTTGGCAAGGGGTGCACACCTTCAAAGGACCAACACAAGTCTACTGCCAGCTTTAGAAAAGTGAATCAGTCTTAATGTATGAATATTTAGCAAAATTCAATCAAAAGGATGCTCATCATAAGCTTTAACTTCTCTTCACTTGTCATAGAGGCACCATGTTTAGACAACATTTTGATTCCAAAAGGACTAATATAAATAAAATTTAGAATTACACAAAAGAGATTTTAAAAATTGCATGAACACCCCAATTAATTTGTGGTGTTTGAGGCAAATTAGAGCTGATGTCACCTTGTAAGAATGAATAACGCTTGTATTTTTAACGACAAACACCATTGCATATAAAGTAGGGAAAATGATATCCATTGTGCACCAAGAGCAATTGTAACCTTTACCCTTAAACTCATTGGAAAACAGGATATTATAATGCCAAAATTGAACATTACTTCAAAAGCTATTTAACATGCAATGTAATTGAGTACACCAATAGGCAAGCAAAAATATTGCATCCAGCATTTCTTAGAGGAACATTAATGGCATTTAACAACACACCTTGGATGTCAAAAATGTGCACAGAACACTTGAAAAAGACAAAACTCAATGCACTCATTAAGAGACCACTCACAAAGAGCACATTCCATCAAACATGAACCCAGGTAGTGGCCCTTTTAAGGTCTTCTAGCATAATAGAAAAAATACCTAATGTTTTCATCACAGCACAAGATGCACACCAAAAGAACAATTAACATGACATTGGAGTAGGTCGACCAATGACTCCACTGGTATATCCTGAGATCATACTCGTACTTTGTGTTGAAATATTTTGTGTCCTCAGGGTCAAAATGAAAATAGTGACACCACCAACCAAGACAACACCCGGCTGGCAACTGCAAGCACTTGAGCCAGATGGGAATTCACTCACTTTCCACTGAAGCAACTAATCAAGTCATGATGATAAGAAAGCAAACAAAATACCCTGCAAACTAAATAATGGAGACATGGGAGTTGAATGACAATATCATTTGGTCATGCCATGACATCAACAGATTTGCAAATGGTCATTGCACGTTATTAAAACTTTAAAACTGCTGAACTCCACAGATCTCCTTACATTTTTCATACATCCACACACAAATTCAACATTTTAGAAAATTCTACACTTAAAAAAGGAGCTATTTTTTACAACTCTGAGATACCTGAAATTAGATGATGCAATTACGTACCATGCAATTCCAAATTTTTCAAGTCTATTTTTACCATTTCCTCTTCAAGTTTTGGTACCAATTCCCTCAGCTCGCTCGAAAACAACACAATCTTATCAGCTGGTTTCGTGGCCGCATCAATCTTTTTCAAATCCACTTCGATGGCAAGCCTATACATTTTCTTAAAAGGCTCTAACAACCTGGAAAAAAGACTGCGATCAAAATACTGATTTCAACAAGTATTGGTACTGCTCTTGAGAAATATTTTTTGCTATCAAGAGCTCACAATATCCCATTGATTCAGATATATCATAATAAGAGTTGGGATATCAATATGAGAATCAGCGGCTGATAAAGACTTAACATACTAGACACTTATGTACACTAAGTTTAATTTCTGAAAATAGTTGTCACAGAATTTATAACACTTTACCCATTTTTTAGCAAGTCCTCCCAGGAACTATGTCACATTTTTCAACTTTAATCAAGCGAAACTTTGTTGGATACATCTTTCAACAGAATTTGATTTTAGCCACCGTAATAGATCTAGCCATGTCAACTGTAATGCACAACCATGACTATCTAGATATTTTCTGGAAAGAATCTACGACAATATAGTGTAAGCACCCACAAATGAGTCCAAATGGAGGGATTTCCATTTACCTCGCCTATTTTATTTTCGTTTGAAAAGTTTTCCATTCCATATCTTTCACTAGTAAAGGCACTCTACATCTAGAAATATCAGAGAATCAACAAAATATACAAAAAACTTATAATTTGAAAGGAATACTTATCATTTTCATGACTGATTTTTGAAAGTACACCAACCAAGTTTTCACATAAGAAATCATATTGAAGAAGAAGAATCAAAAATAAATTAAGAAATTACCATGACTCAAAGTAAAAATGTGTTTCGTTCTATTCCTTATGGCAGAAAGTTGATGAATAATGTCTACTTTGGAGATTCAGGTTGGTGCTAATGAATGTCATATCCAATACATGGACAGGGAGTGAATGAGAACTAATTTGACAACAATGAACATGGTTTCAAACCTATAGATCCATTTGTGGCATTGACATCATGCTTCTTCCTTAGCACTCACAAATAAAATCTATAAATACCAATCACTATGATCAATTAATTTAACTACAACTTGTATTAATAGTCTATACCAACTTCTTTTTATTCAGAAAAAGTAAAAGTGATGTCGACAGCAATGCAACAGTAAAAGTCTATAACTTTACACTGATTCAAAATTGTTGTGTAAGCTAATTGAATATCACTTGAAACTAATATTTAAAGTCCAGTAAAACTTGCATAACAAGCACCTCACACAACATGTAATCCACATAAGGAGCAAAAATTATTTGTAAAAAATGACTTGCTTAACAATTGACTTTTCGCATATCAAGTGATGAGGAGAGAGGAACTCCTGGAATCACATTGCACCTGCTGAACAGAATGGTTTGAGGCATCACTCCGCTTCAGTTTCTGTTCAGCACTCATTCCGCTAGCATCTTAAGTGTCGGTAATGATCGCACATTTTTCCAAATTTGTGTTCAGACACTTGTGCATTTTTGTATTCAGAAACTCATTTAATTTTTTGTGTAAAGTTTAATATTATGTGCACAGATATAAATATATCCCCAAAGAAAAATCTGCAATAAGACACCTATAAGAGAATAAAAACACTAGTAGTAATAAAAAGTAAACTCATTTAAAATCGGGAACAAGGTGTGAGCATGGCTGATCCAGTTTGCACATACAATCAGTCGACAGCAAGGATTTACACTTTCCTCAAGGACAGGATTAAGGAGATGTATGCTCCAAAGGGAGTGACAAGAGCATCTACATGATTGTCATGCATTCTCAATATGTTGAAAGGGTGCTCCTTACATCGATAAATGAAAAGCAATTTCAAGGTATTGCTATCAGCAAGAACATGATGTGAGAAATTGAGTGATTTTTTCTGCCCTTGTTAAAAAGATGCCAGGACCATCAATGGCCAAAGAGGAGGAATTTGAGGGAAGCTGTGGGTGGTTCAAGAAATTCAAGAGAAGAACCGGCATCCCCAGCACTGTGATGCAGCAAGGTCTGAGTCAAAGGCAGCAGAGAACTTCATTGGTGACTTCAAGAAACTTGTAGATTCCGAAGGCTAACTGCCACAAAAGGTTTGTGATTGTGATGAGACGGGTTTCTTCAAGAAAAAAACACCAAAGCAAACCTATTCAGCAGCAGAGGATTTTCAGAATCCTATGATGACTCAACATTGATACATGTGTAGCTGCTCATTTTTTTAATGCATTTTATACAAATGACATCCAAAAACTCAATGTATTCACTAGTTCTTGTTCATTAGTTTTTTACGATGAGCCTCATGATAATGAGCCAAGCAAATTTAATTAGACTTGAATAGCATCATTTTGCAGAAACCCAGAACAAATGGTTCAAGGACGAATTTTCAATGGTGTTAAAGAATTAAGCTCTGGGAATGTGACAATAACATGCCAACAGACAGAACCATGGCAATACTTACACATTCTGGTTCACACTGCTGAGCTGCAGCAGCTTCAGCAAATGAGTCTGCAGCTTGCTCCGAATGGCCTGCACCAGCTCCACTATCTCCATCTGCTCCTCCAGTGTGTCACCACAATCATCGATGGCCTCTGATGATGACTCATCATCAGCACCACAGGCACCACTAGGCACCTGTGGTGCTGCTTGACCTTCACTTGCTTTGGAACCCTCTCCTTCGATTGGTTGTCTTGGTGAGAGAGGGAAAAAGAAAAACATTTGGAGTTTTCCAACAACTAACAGCGGGACACCACACACTAACCTTTCTTCTAGAGGTGCACTGATAGACTAACACACTTCTAATCAGCAAAAAGCACAATAATAGATCCAGCAAACAGTTTAAAATGACAAAGGTGCATACTACAGTAAAGTAACAGACTCATTTCGCTGCTGCTGCCTCCATTGTGTGCCTGGTGGCAGATTTGGACAATGAAGCTTCAGTTGCTTCATTCCACTATAAGCCTGTCTTTGAGTGAGACTTGCTGGAGTGAGAATTAAGGTGGTCACAAGACATGGGGGAAACTTATTTTTCCATTGTACCTTTTAAGAGAACCCCTGAAAAATTGCCAATTAGTGTAAAAATGAGATTTTCAAAGTATCAGCTCATTCAGATCACATTAAGACCTGCCTAAGTGGTTCTAAATTATTAATAAAACAGCTATT